>SZWC01001228.1:41892-108675 GCA_023375785.1 Penium margaritaceum | reverse complement strand
AGTAGTAGTAGTAGTAGTAGTAGTAGTAGTAGCCGTAGCGGTATCAGAGGCGTTAGCAGCCTCAGTTGAAGTGAAAATACTTAGTCAGGACAACGTTTTCGGTACGTAGGATAGCTCTGTAGAACCGTCCACTACAGATTGCATAGCGGATGTGTAACGCCAGGTCGATCAGCTGCGCCACATGCTTGCCGCAACCAGCACAAGCCAGACCGTCCTCCCCGGACGGCCTGGTCCTACTGTGACTGAGATAGCGTAGACAACAGCGTAGGAGCAGGTGTAGCAACAACAGCAAACGGTTACTAGCGTCCTAGGTGCTAGAGCGGCCTGCCCCTCTTGGTGCAAGGACTTCGAGTCCCCTCCTCCTACCCTTGTTGGAGATAAGCAGTTCCCGTCCTGGGAACTATTCTACCGCATCTGGACATAGGGGGAGGGCCTATGGCCGTATGATAATCTTTTGCATGACGACATCATCCCGGAGCAGGCACTAGAGAGAGGCCTTGCCCTCCGCGCACTCATCCTCGCCGCTCCCGATGCTGACTGCACTACCCTTGAGTCGTTCCTCGGTGAGACCGCTGACGACACCAGCGCTGACCCCCGGTTGGCTTGGGACATGTTGACACGACCGTATCACGCCTTTGGCCAGGCAGCTGTCAGCCGCCTCCTGAAGGAGTTCAAATCCCTTCACATGAGGGAGTCCAATTCCCTCACCATCTCATGGCGCCAAGCACAGGAGATCATGCGCCGGCTCAAGACAGCCATGCCTCCCCCGCTTGTTGGCCTCCTCACCATCAAGAATTATGCCACTCTTGAGTTTGCAGACATTTTCGTCCCCTCCGGCTTACAAATGCTCGAGGCGCTAGCGGTCAGGGCACTTTGATGACCTCGGCGTACGACCTCTTCCTTAGCATAGAGGAAGCACACAAGGATACAACTTCAGCGCAGTGGCTCTTCCGCGATCATAGCTGCGACCTCTGACGACTCTTCCACCCCTTTCCCTAGCACTTCCTTCTCCGACAGCATCAAGGACAAGGGAAAGGGGGACAAGAAGGGCAAGGGAAAGGGAAAACCGTTATCTTCCAATGACACTATCCAGACTTGCCATAACTGTAGCCAGACGGGACACGAGTGGTACACGTACCCCATCCCTACTGACGAGGCCTGTGTCATCGCTGCCATGCACAATCAGCGTGAGCGCCACCTTGGTACCTCCATTGCCATCACTGCTCCCTTCTCCCCTCGCAGCATTGTGGCCACCACGTACTCCACCTCACAGCTGGCTCCTCAGCCTCGACCATAGCTTCCACCGTCCCTTCTCCAATTGCAACAACAGCAACACTATGTCCCGCCTCAGCCACAACCGTATGAACCACCACCATAACATCAACAGTACGATCCATCATAGCCGGTGTACTACCCACAGCTGCCATCCCAGTGGAGCTCGTATCCCCCATCCAAAGCTGTGACCCCGCAATCCGTGGCACTTGTCGACTCCGGCGCTCGGATCCGCTAGCTGCAGAGATTCATTACCACACAGCTTGCCATAAGGCCTCCTCCCCAGGGAAGTGCGAGTTGTGCGAGAGGTCTCCCACTATGGGATAGAGACCGACCTCCGAGGGAACCTCGGGGAAGCCGCCTACTGCCCTTTAGAGTCGGCTTTGGATGATGTCGCATGGTTGGATGACTCGCATGATCGCTTTGCATCTGTCCCCTCTGCTCAGTTTACGACCTCCATCTCCCTTCCCGCGTCTTGTTTCGTCACTCACGGAAATGTCACGTCCTCAGTCTGCGACCCTGATGGTACCTGGATCATCAAATCCGGTACCACACGTCACATGACGTCTTGTCGCCAGGCGTTTAGTATGCTTGGTCCAGGTGGCAATGTTTACAGTGTCTGGACGGGGTCCAGTCAGATCTTGGCGAGTGATTGCGAGTGGTTGCGATTGGTTGCGAGTGGCTGAGAGTGGTTACGAGTGGTTGTGAGTGGTTGGGATTGGTTGTGAGTTGTTGCGAGTGGTCGCGAGGAGTTGCGAGTGGTTCCGAGTGGTTGCAAGTGGTTGCGAGTGGTTGCGAGTGGTTGCAAGTGGTTGTGGTTGGCTACGAATGGTTGCGAGTGGTTGCGGATGCTTGCGAGTGGTTGCGAGTGATTGCAAGTGGTTGTGAGTGGTTGCCAGTGGTTGTGAGTGGTTGTGAGTGTTTGTGAGTGATTGCAAGTGATTGCGAGTGGTTGCGAATGGTTGCGAGTGGTAGTGAGTGGTTCTGAGTGGTTGCTAGTGACGTTGTGTGGTTACGAGTGGTTGCGACTGGTTACGACTGGTTGTGACTGGTTGAGTGTGGTTGAAAGTGGTTGCGAGTGGTTACGAGTGGTTGCGAGAGGTTGCCAGTGGTTGCAAGTGGTTGCGAGTGGTTGCAAGTGGTTACTAGTTGTTGTGATTGGTTGCGAGTGGTTGCGAGTGGTTGCAAGTGGTTGTGAGTGGTTACGAGTGATTTCAAGTGATTGCGAGTGGTTGTGAGTGGTTGCGAGACATTGCCAGTGGTTACGAGTGGTTGTGAGTGGTTGTAAGTGGTTGTGAGTGGGTACGAGTGGTTGCGAGTGGTGACGAGTGGTTTCGAGTGGTTGCGAGTGGTTTCGAGTGGTTGCGAGTGGTTGTGAGTGGTTGCGAATGGTTGCAAGTGGTTATGAGTGGTTGAGAGTGGTTGCCAGTGGTTGCGAGTGGTTGCAAGTGGTTGTGAGTGGTTTCGAGTGGTTGCCAGTGGTTGCGAGTGGTTGAAAGTGGTTGCGAGTGGTTGCGAGTAGTTGTGAGTGGTTGCGAGTGGTTGTGACTGGTTTTGAGTGGTTGCGAGTGGTTGCGAGTAGTTGCGAGTAGTTGCACGTGGTTGTGAGTGGTTGCAAGTGGTTCTGAGTGGTTACAAGTGGTTGCGAGTGGTTTCGACTGGTTACAAGTAGTTGAGAGAGGTTGCGAGTGGCTGCGAGTGGTTGTAAGTGGTTACAAGTAGTTGTGAGTGGTTGCGAGTGTCTGCGAGTGTTTGCAAGAGGTTGCGAGGAGTCGTGAGTGATTGCGATTGGTTGTGAGTGGTTGCAAGTGGTTGCAAGTGGTTTCGAGTGGTTGACAGTGGTTGCGAGTAGTTGCGAGTAGTTGCGAGTGGTTGCGAGTGGTTGTGCGTGGCTGCGGGTGGTTGCAAGTGGTTGCAAGTGATTTGGAGTGGTTGCGAGTGGTTGGGAGTGGTTGGGAGTGGTTGGAAATGGTTGCAAGCGGTTGCGAGTGGTTGCGAGTGATTGCGAGTAGATGCGAGTGGTTGCGAGTGGTTGCAGGTGGTCGTGAGTGGTCGCAAGAGTTTACGAGTGGCTGCAAGTGGTTGCGAGTGGTTGCGAGTGGTTTTGTGTGGTTGCGAGTGGTTGCGAGTGGTTGTGAGAGGTTGCGTATGGTTGCGAGTGGTTGCGAGTGGTTGCGAGTGGTTACGATTGGTTGTGAGTGGTTGCGAGTGGTTACAAGTGGATGCGAGTGGTTGCGAGTGGTTGCTAGTGGTTGTGAGTGGTTGCAAGTGGTTGCGAGTGGTTGCGAGTGGTTGGAAGTAGTTGCGAGTGGTTACAAGTAGTTGCCGGTGGGTGCGAGTGGTCGAGAGTGGTCGTGAGTGGTTACGAGTGGTTGCCAGTGGTTGCAAGTGGTTGCAAGTGGTTGCAAATAATTGCGAGTGGTTGCGAGTGGATGTAAGTCGTTGCAAGTGGTTGCAAGTGGTTGTGAGTGGTTGTAAGTGGTTGCGAGTGGCTGCGAGTGACTGTGAGTGGTTGCGGGTTTTCTTGAGTGGTTGTGAGTGATTACGAGTGATTGCGAGTTATTGCAAGTGGATGTGAGTGGTTGCAAGTGGTTGCAAGTGGTTGTGAGTGGTTGTAAGTGGTTGCGAGTGGCTGCGAGTGACTGTGAGTGGTTGCGGGTTTTCTTGAGTGGTTGTGAGTGATTACGAGTGATTGCGAGTTATTGCAAGTGGGTGTGAGTGGTTGCAAGTGGTTGCAAGTGGTTGCGAGTGGTTGTGAGTGGTTACGAGTGGTTGCGAGTGGTAACAAGTGGTTGCAAGTGGTTGTGAGTGGTTGTGAGTGGTTGCAAGTGGGTGTGAGTGGTTGTGAGTGGTTGCGAGTGGTTGCGTGTGGTTGCGTCGTTCACTTTTGTGGTCCGTCTAGTGACATCTTTGTGAACGATGTGTTGTATGTGCCTCGTTTGGAGGTCAGCCTGCTGTCTGTCGCGGCTCTCGACCTCATGAGCATGGNTGAGTGGTTGCAAGTGGTTGTGAGTGGTTGTGAGTGGTTGCGAGTGGTTGCGTGTGGTTGCGTCGTTCACTTTTGTGGTCCGTCTAGTGACATCTTTGTGAACGATGTGTTGTATGTGCCTCGTTTGGAGGTCAGCCTGCTGTCTGTCGCGGCTCTCGACCTCATGAGCATGGACGTCTATCACCCATGTGGCATTGGCATTGTCTCCCTTTGCCTTTCTGGTCACGTCATGTTCCGTATTGTCTGCCGTGAAAACCTCTAGCACATCACTCGACTTCCTTCATCTGTGTCCCCTCCCTCGTCCACCACTGCACATGTGTTTGTCACCAGTGTTCTTTTCCCCCAGCATGTACACCTCCTCCACAGCCGCCGTTACCACGTACACTCCAATGGTATCGATAGCGTGCTCCGCACTTAGCCCGTGCTCAGACTATCCCTCCACCTTCCATCACCCTTGCCGCACCTAGTGCATCGACTGCACCTAGGGCAAGATGCACCGACCCTCCTATCTTGCGTCCTCTTCTCCAACCACGCACCCGCTGGAGCTCGTCCACTCGGACCTCATGGACCCTCACACGGTCACGTCTATGGCTGAGGACGGCCAGTATGTGCTGACCCCTACGGATGACTACTCTCACTATCCTTGGGTCATTTGCCTCCGCCAGAAGAGCAACGTGGCCTCCGCCATCAGTGCCTGACACCTCACTACTGAACGTGAGTGTGGCTGCACCCTCCGATGTTTTCAGTCTGACCACGGCGGCGAGTACATGGGGGACACTATCGCCTATCTTGACAGTCATGGGGTCCTTCATGAGACATCCGCCCCTGGGACACCGCAGGAGAATGGTGTCTATGAGCACTGGAACCGCACCATGGCGATATTCTCCACACCATGCGTGTCGAGTCCGGTTTGTCCGAAGGCTTCTTCTTTGATGCCATGTTCTACATGACTTGGATGTGGAACTGCATTCCCCATGGTCCCCTTCCCCGTCAGGCCACAGCGTACACATTGTGATGCGCTCAGCAGGTCGATCTTTGGCCTGCTCATGTCTTGGGATGCATCGAAAGTGTCTGGCTTGTCGAGGACCAGCGGGATAGCAAGATTACCCTTCGTGGCCGTCTCTATACCTTTGTCGGTGTCTCGCGTCAGTCCAAGGCCTGGCGCTTCTGGGACCCAGTCTGGCATCGCATTGTGGAGTCTCGTGATGCCCTATTCTTTGAGGACCTCTTCCCTTGCGACCCCTCTCGCATCCAGTTTACCCCCTCTATGCATCCGTCGCTGTCGTCTCCTGGGGGAGATAATTTTTATGCTGCCACTCCGGCTCCAGAGGCGCAGGTCATCCTGCCTGCATCCACACCACAGGTAGGAGAAGGTTCGGATGCTCCTCCTTCGCCGTCTACCTCGTCGTCCAGGTCCATTGCCGGCCATGCCGCGTACCCGTCTCAGTTGGAGTCCTCCGGTGAGTCCTTAGTCCGGCCTGAGCCCTTGGCTTACCTCCTTCCGGCCTCCGATGTACCCACTCCCATAAATCCGCTAGTGTCTAGCGGTTCCCTGACATGGGACCCGGCGCCTACCCCCACCTTGCCACCTCATCCTCGTCGAGCTCCCTCTACCTTCCCGGCGTACCAGGTCTATACCCGCACTCCTAGTAGCATTTTGCAGCCCCATAACCCGGTGCCTTTTTGGATCCTCACACCAGGGCCCCCTTTCTAGCCTCCAACACACCCTTTGACACACCTTCCTCTCCTCACAGTGTCGTGAGCATTGAGCCCGGCATCAAGGTCCTTGGCCTCACGGCCCTTGGCCTCGTTTCTTAGGACACTCACTCAGGCTCGGCACTGGGCTACGCTCTCATCTCCCACGAGCATCACCGTGCGGTCTCCGCCATTCTGGTCCAGGCTCCTGTAGTACTTTTTGCCGCCCGTGTGCAGATGGCAAGACCGTCCCCACTAGCACTCGACCCGCAGAGCTCACAAGAGGTCCGTGCCACTTCCGACATAGACCAATGAGAGGCTACCTCTCGGGAGGAGCTTGCCGACATCAACGAGCACGCAGTGTACAAGCTTGTGGAGCTTCTCCATGGCCGGAAGGCCATTGGGCCGAAGTGGGTATTTCACCGAAAGTGGAAGCCAAATGACACTCTCAAGAAGTATAAGGCTCGACTCACCGCCAAGGGCTTCTCCCAGGTTGCTTGAGTTGACTACAACCAACTCCTTGCCCCGGTTGGCCGTTTCAACACCAGCCGGGAGCTCTTCAGCCTAGTTGTATAGCATTGTTAGGAGCTCCACGAGATGGACGTGCACAATACCTTTCTTCATGATGCTCTTGATGGTGAGGAGCTCTACATGATCCAGCTTCCTGGATTTAGGATGAGATGGACCAATTCTGGTGACTGCGGAAGGCCTTGTATGGCCTCAAGTAGTCTCCTCGTTGCTGGAACATGGAGCTCAGCTGTACCCTTCTGAAGGGCGGTTTTCTTCGTAGCATTGCAGACCTTGACTCTTCATCACTCCTCCTGGGACTCCCTTTCCTACGATCCTTGTCTACATGGACGACCTACTCATCGCGTCTGCCGACCTTGCCGCTGTCGAGCAGTTGACGGAGCTACTACATGCGACCTACAAGATGAAGGATCTCAGGCCAGCACAGGTGTTTCTTAGCATGGAGATTGAGCACGATCTCGCGCATGGCATCATGTTGGTACATCAGGAAACATACGTTCAAAATCTTGCTGGCTGCTTTGCCAATCTCTTGACTACTGTCTCCAGCGCCTCCATCCCAATGACCCTAGATGGGCAGGCGAAGCTGGAGGCTACTGATGCCAGCACCTTGGGTGTAGTAAAGGACATCACGGTTTTCCTCCGCATTATCGAATAACTCACGTTTCTCACCACTATCACATGGGACGGAATTTGCTTTGCTGTGAATGTCCTTGCCCAGATATCACAGGCCCCACAGCGGCTGCACAATGATGCAACTGTTTGCGTCTTGCGATGCGTGGTGGCCGTAGGCTATACTAAAAACATCTGGACGTGAAGCCGAGATGGGAAGAGCCGCACTGGTTGGATCTTTCTCATCGGGGCACTGCATTGTCATGGCGCAATAGGAAGCAAGGATGTGTTGCACATAGCACAACAAAGGCAGAGTACATGGCTTTGGGTGCTGGTGCATGTGAGAATGTGTGGTTACTTTGGTTTTTGGGTTATTTGCGTTAGCTTGTGTCATCCATCACCTTGCACTATGAAAATGAGAGTATCACTGCGATTGTCGACAATGATGGTTTCCACCATGCATATACAAAGCACACCAATGTTGAGTGTCACTACGTACGTTCCTTGTTGCTTGAGGGCGATGTTCACATCATGTAGGTCAAGAGTGTGAAGCAATTGGCTGAATTCCTCACCAAGGCGCTGAAGCGCAACTCGTTTTAGAAGATTGATTATGATCGGATTGCTGCCGTGAATGTGTGTGGTATGACTCCTCCGCTTGCATGGGTTCCCGTTGCACATGGGATTCATCTCCTTTTGCTCTTGTATTGAGTGTTGGGCCGGGGAGCATGGGGGAGCATGACTTCTGCATGTTCATGTGCACCGACACCTTTGGATCATGGGGGAGTGTTGTTTTGTCCGTGCACTACCTCACGGACTCCTACTATGACCTCTCGATTGGTGTACATGCTCGTGTAGATGGCTGACTGGATGGACGCTAATGCTAACAAAGCACTATTTGGTGGTGTGGACGTATCAACGTGAAGCCGCGCGTTAGGTTCTCCTCCTCCTCCTGCTTCCATCACTACACCCTTACACGACCAGCTCCATTGACAACTACCCTTGGCTGTCACGTCATCTGTAGTCGTAGTTGGCGCTCGGGAGCAGCATAGTCGGCGCCTAAGTTCAGGTTGCCATAATTCCTCGTATCTATTTTTCTTGCTGATACCGACTGCACGAATGCGTTCGTATTGTGGTTATTCTGGCATATTCCAATGTTTATGCAAAACAGACGATGCCCGAGTTTTGGGCTGTTCGGTGTCTGTCAGGTCTCACAGAGGAAACTTCTTCCAGACAGGATGATGCTAGGATTTTCCTGGTTGGCTGGCTTTCTGAGTAACAAGTTTCACAGAGCTGAGGTGAAGCTAGAACTGAGATGGGTCTTAGTTAGTTTCTCATTCTTCATTCCTAATCAGTCATTACTTCATTCCAGCTGCTTTTCGGCGCTAAATCTAGTGTGCATTCTTTTCAGTAGCAAATCAGAGCTCACAGACTTCGACTCTAGTGCAGCAGACTAAGGGGGCAGACTATGCAACGAGCATGGATTCCCTCACGCTGCATCAACAATGCCACTGCCCCTGCCTGCACACTTGCTAGTTCCTTCTCAGTATCAGAGCCATAGCGCAGCAGACGCAGCAACTGCAGCAACGGCATACAGGTTCTTGACTACGGCGGCAGACCTCCCATACCCGCCAGTATAGGGGAAATACTGCCGGATTTTTTCCGGCAGCAGTGACCTGCCTGGTGGCGGCATCAGAATTTTTCCCACGGCCATTGGGCCAGGGGAAGTGTTGCCGGATTTTTTCCGGCAGCTGTGACCCCACGTTTGACGCAGGGAGGTGAGCAGCTAGCACAGCGACATCAGGCAACCTGCTGGCAATGATGCACGTGGCGACATCAACCAGAGGTGTGAGTGACCCGTAGTAGTAGCAACAGTAGCAGCAGCAGAAGCAGTAGTAGCGGCAGTAGCAGCAGTGGTAGTAGCAGCAGAGACGTAATAGAACTAGTAGGAGTAGTGTCAGACACAACTGCAATAGCAAGGATCAACAATAGTAGCAGCAGAAGACAAGCAAGAGGGAGAAGAAGGAGACAAGAGCACCGTTTGTAGCTACTGCCCCGTCCTCGTACCTTCCTGGCCACGGACAAGGAGGAGACGCAGACGCAAATCGTTTCAGCCACCCATGTCCCCCACGCCCGACTGCACGAGACTCAAACGGATTTCAAATATTGCGCGCATAGGCTTGTTCAAAATCTTATGTTACAAGCATTCCATAGCCACCATACTCGGCTCGTTTGGTTTTCTATAGCCTCCAGCATTAAACGTACGGCGTTGCAGACCCAGATTTTTTTAACATTTGGAACTGAGCACAAAATTAGGTCATTTTGGCATTTTTTCACCTTTTCAAGCAAAGACTTCCACCACTGCATTCAGCACAGTCAGGCGCACATGTGGTCCAAATTTTTCTTGATTCGGAAAACCTTGATTTTGAAGTGCCAAAATTCTAAAATATAAAATGGGTTCGGTTCACATATACACCGTTTTTGGAACTATATAGCTGATATGCCAAAGTCCCGGACGATATCATGCAGGTATCAATGGTCCACAAGAAATAACGTTGGTATCAACACCGAGCGAGAAAGCAACGAGCCCCCACGTGATAAAATATAAGACCCATCCGGGAATTGAGAGAAAAAATAGCTCCGTAGCCCATGCACTATTCGCTCACACGTGAATAGTGACGGAGCGGAACCCATGTGCCCAACCACCGGTACATCGCCAAACCACCGGAGGAGGTTCGGAATACGCAGCTTGCACACACACTCCTCTACGCAAACCAGCTTGTCCCGGGCCTAGGTTCGATGAGAAATAATGCAAGTTTGTATTCAATTTGCATGAATTTTAGGTGACCGTGAAGGCAATACACTCGTGTCATTGGATACGTTTCCAACAAATGGGTTCGTGCCATTAGTGACAACTGAGCAGGTCCTCGTCAGCAAAAGTGACAAGGCAGTATGCCAACCGCCACCTTGCTGGCGACAACGCATAGAATTGACGTGGTGTAGTCGAAAAGGTGTAGAATCCCGACTGTAGCATGAACCGAGCTCAAACTAGTAGATCATAAGCGAAGCGAAGAGCAATTACAACATGAAATTCATTTGGTTCAATTAAGTCCCAGGTCGTGGCGTCCTCGCACCACTTGTCATTGAAGGGTCGTCCATTGCCGCCACTGGAGAAATGGACGGGTGTTGTCAACGATGCCTACATCATGGACCTCTACAATGCGTGGGTCAGGTGGGTAAACATCAAGCGCATGAGGTACTCAAATGGACTCGGCCCATGTCCTGCTGACCCATACAACATGTGCTGACTCATGGGTGTCAAACCGCCGCATCGTCGTCCAGTATGGTGCCCGCCTCACTGGCAGCAATGGGTCCATCCAGACCCACTCTGGTGTGCCAGGTTGTAAACCGTGAAACATTTAACTTGAGACACAATGTACTAGGTCCTTTTCAACGATGAACCGTGGTACTACCCTAAAAACATTGATTTCAACGATGGAGGTGTTGCATAATGTTTTCGACAAGTTTTTTTCAAGTTTGTAATTATTTAGGTGGCACGTTTCAATTCAACAAAAGAAGGGGGGCAGAACCTTGAATTCGATGAATGTTTAGGGATAGTTTATACTTTTTGACGAATGCCTTGTCACTCAAGTGACTCTCCTCTTTGAAGTCTTTAAAATACGAAACATCGAACAGTAGAGTCACTCGAGCGACGAAGTTTCGCGAGACTGTTCGCTCACTCCCTCACTTGCTCGCTCCACCTCTGTCAAACATCATCGCTTTAGCGCGATGACAAATGACAGTGTTGAACAACGGTTGCACCAGCAAAAAAGACCTCAATCGAGGGTTGGTACAAGAACAAGCTGACTAGACCCGGGTTGCAACTTGACCAAATAATTGGGGTAGCACGTTGATCTCTTTTATTGAACTTTCTAATCATTTTTTAGAAACTTTCAAATTTGATGAAAGTTTGTTTTCGACGAAAATCGATCATAGCACAAACAATGAACATTGGAATCAAAGTTTTTAGGGTATTAGAAGTTCATAAGGCTCGACTTCCGTGTTTTCTACTTCTCCTTCATTGTCCATGTTTTCACGGGCAAACATGTCTTTTTCGGATCCGCAAAAGCTCCGAGGTCGTCCCATGCTGCCGCTCACGTTGTGTGGAGGAGATCCAGATGCTCCTCAAGTGGGTCCATGGAGAGAAATCATTCCTCTACGTCCCCGTATGGACCAGTTTGATGCATGGGTCGCATGGAATAAGATGAAGAGCCTGTGGGACGCAAAGAACTTGGGACCTCCTCCAAGTGATCCATTCGATATGTGCCACATCATGTATGTCAAGTTGCCTCATTGTCGTCCCATTTGGTTCCCACCAAACTGGCAGCCCTGGGTCCATCCGGATCCTCTCTGGTGTGCCAGACTCTGATGCACTCAAGCCTGCTCTATCCCACGCCTGACTGACCCTTTCTCATGCGGATGCGTGCGAATGTGCCTGTGGACGGATGTGGTTGGTGAGTGCGTGTGTGTATGTGTATGTGTGTATGTGTGTATGTGTGTGGGTGGGTGTGTGTGTGTGTGTGTGTGTGTATACGCGTATGTGTATATACGTGTGTGCGTATGTGTATGTGTGCGTGTGTGTGTGTGTGTGTGTGTGTGTGTGTGTGTGTGTGTACGTGTGGTTCTACATATGTGTGTTGCATGTGTTACGTGCATGTGTGTGTGTGTATGTGTATGTGTGTATGTGTGTATGTGTGTGTGGGTGTGTGTGTATGTATGTGTGTTTGTATGCATGTGTGTGTGGGCTTATGTGTGTGTGGGTGTGGTGGATAAAAGTGTGCATGTGCTCATGGGTGTGTGTGAGTGTACGTGTGCGTGTGCGTGTGTGGTTGTGTGTGTATGTGCATGTGCATGTGCACGTGTGTGTGTTTATGTGTATTTGTGTGTGTATGTATACATATAGACGAGTGTGTGAATGGGTTTGTGTGTGGATGTGTGAGTGTATTGGTATGTTTGTGTGATGGCAGGATGTGGGTAGGTATGAGTGAGAAGAGGTTTGCATGCGTCTGGGTAGATGTGCATGTATGTGTGTGTATGTGTATAAATGAGCGCGTGAGTGTGCGTTTTTTTTTGGCACCTAGGTGGCAGAAAACCGACCAGGGAGGGTGGCACGGTGCTCAGATCTGAAGCGTGCTAAGGTCGTAGTGGTGCAGAACTGGAGGACTGAGGGTGTTTTGTGCATGTCAGAGTTGAGGTGGGGAAGTAGGCTCTGCACACCGCGGCCCCAAGATCAGCGGCAGAACTTCCTGTTGCACTGCCATTGCTCTGGGTGGGGTCCAAGAGAAGGGAGGATGATGTCCTCGTCCTGTCGGAGCGTGTTGGATGCTTCCATGTCTGGGAGGTTCACAACATGGGCTAACTTGACATCAATGAGAGACAGGTGCATGAGTGATCAGTACCCCGCTTTGAAGGGGAGCTCGTCATGGAGGCCAGTCTTGTGGTTGCCGAGGGTATAGCATTCGGTGGAGAAGGAGATGAGGGCAGGTTTACCTGGAAAGTCAGGGAAGTATAGCCGTGTGAGAATTAAAAGAGCTTCACAATGCAAGTTGAATCACTAAAAACGATGAAGTGTGGAGGAAGAATGAAACTAAAACGTCATGGCTAAACCTAAAACGACTTCGACACCAAGTGTCGGAAGTCGACAGAAACGAGGGGCAGGGAGCGAAGCACGAATTACGTGCTTCGCTCCTCGCTCGGCCGGGCAGCGAGGCCTGCCGGCCGAGCGAGCTCGCTCTCGCTAGTCGAGGGCGAATCTCGCCCCTAGACCGAATTCTCGGTCGAGTGCCCAAACGGGCTTTCCTAGCCTACGTCATGCAAGTTTGAAGGACTAGTCTAGGTCTCTTTGCAAAACCATCAAGTATATCCCTATAGAGTCAAGGTCTCATCTAGGTTTGGTAATACCTCGTGCCCATGTGAACAAGTGGAGCATGGGCATGCGACTGAGCTGGAGCCGAGGAACGTGAGTCATGAGCGGCAGCATATGGAGGGTGCTGCGCCTGATGCGTGTGAAGCACGAGCTCATCATGCGTCGTCTCCAGTCTCATGGTCGGCATGCCCTGCGCACTCACATCCACACAAAAGCAGGATATGTACACGGATTAACACGCCCCCTTGGATGTGAGTGCCACAGGCATGCAGCCAAGTTGGTGCAGTTGAGAGGTAAGGTTTGATGAGGGAAGTGCTTTGGTGAGGAAGTCTGCCAACTGAGCATCGCCCGCAATGGGGCACACATGAACAACCCCCGCTTCAACTGCTTCTCGCACAAAGTGATGCTCGATGGCGATATGCTTAGTGCGTGGGTGCAGTACACCGTCATTCTCAGCAATCCGTCGTGCTGCTGAGTTGTCACTGTACAATGGTGTGGCAAGCGCAGTCAAGCCCAATTCTTCAAGCAACCGTCTCAGCCATATCCCCTCGCATGCAGCCTCACCCAATGCCATGTATTCAGCTTCAGCCACACTATGTGCCACACACGACTGTTTTGCACTCCTCCATGAGACGGCCATACCCCACACACGGAAAACATACCCCCCTCTACTGCGTGCAACACGATCGCGCGCAAAGTCACTGTCACAATACCCGTCCAAGAGGGGTGCTGAGGAGGGAGAGATGACCAGACCGACATCGGCAGTGTCCAACACATAACGGAGCAATTTCAGCAGGGCCTTGTGATGCGCACTGCGTGGTTCCTGACTGAACTGGGCCAAGGTTTTCACAGCACATGCAATGTCAAGTCGTGTTGTGGATGCCAAGTAGGAGAGACTGCCTGTGATCTGTCGGTAGAGTGTTGGGTCACTGTTCGGTCTGTAGTCTGTGGTGCGTGTGTCAAGCAAATGTGCATAGACGTCAGGGCTCATGGGTGACTGTTGCCGTGGCAAGTGCTGCACGAGATGATGAAAGCGTGCATTCAGATGGGCAATAAAGCGTCCTTGATGCAGGATCAGTGTGCATGCGGGTCTGTCTCGTGTGATGGTCATGCCCAAGAAGCTGTGCGCCTCACCAAGGTCAGTCATGCGGTAGTGTGAGGTGAGCAGTGACTTTGTTTGTGAGATGAGCGGGAGTGAAGGGGAAAGGATCAACAGATCATCCACATAGAAAAGCAATGCAACAGGCTCTGTACCGTGCCACCGCAGGAACAGAGAGGGATCAGAGATGCTTTGGGAGAATCCGCCGCGTTCCAGAGTGCGTCGGATCTCTTTGTTCCAACACCTGGGAGCTTGCTTCAATCCATACAGTGCTTTCAACAACAGCCATACACGATCAGTTCCATCCTCAAACCCTTCTGGTTGTTTCACATACAGTTCCTCCTCAAGGGGACCATTCAGGAAAGCATTTTTCACATCCATTTGATGTATTTCCCAATCGTCATGTGCCGCCACAGCCAGCAAGGTACGGCTGGTGCCATACTTGCCGACTGGGGCGTACGTGTCTGTAAAATCTTGTTCGGGGATTTGATGAAAATCTTTGGCAACCAGATGAGCCTTGTATTTCTCAATCATGCCTGCCAGATTTCTCTTGAGTTTGAACACCCACTTTAGATCAATTGCTTTTCGTCCTGGTGGCAATGGCACGAGCTGGTACACATCATGTTCCAACAGTGCATTCAACTCAGCCACCATAGCTTTTTCCCACTGTGTTGCGTCTGGTCGATCCCTTGCTTCTGTCAGTGTGAGAGGTTCTACAGCTGTGGTTTCTACAGGGGCAGGCCCCACCATGTGGTAGAACCGTTTGTAGTCCACACGTGCCAAGTTGCGGGCAGACCGACGAACAGGCTCAGTGACTTCTGGACGAACCTCGACCACACTTTCCAATGGTGGGACTAATGCCAAGCCAGGTGGTGAGGATGTTGTGTGTGATGCAGTGCTAGCCAGGTCAGTTGGTGTCAACAGATCTATGGGGACTGGGGATGCCACAGATGCACCATGCGACTGTTGTGCAACAGGTGAGGTGTGACGCACGGGACTTGGTACAAAGACAGGGACACTCACATATTCCGGGTAGTGGTGTGGAGATGGAATTTGCGGGGCATGTCGTAGGGTACGAAACGTCTTGTAAGGCATGTGCTCTAGGAAGGATGCATCTCGACTTTCAATGAAACTGTGATTGGTGGGGTCCCAGAATCTCCATGCCTTGGAGGCATGGGATACTCCCACAAACACACACCATCTGCCTTGTGGACTGAGTTTGTGACTTCTTTGAGGCTGAGCGAACCACACACACGCCATGGTTCCCCAGACCCGTGCCGGTCTCAAGTCGGCCTTCTCTTGAAACCAGCGCTCCCAGGGCGTCACTGATTTGGGCAGTGGACCCTGAGGGATGCGGTTCCAAACCCAAGTTACATATTTTACTGCCTCTTCCCAAAACCCAAAGGACAGACCGGACTCGCCAAGAAGGGTACGCAAGGCATCTCCCAAGGTCCTATGCCATCTCTCTGCAACCCCGTTTTGTTGGGGCGTGTAGGGAGCGGTGGTCTGATGCTCTATGCCTCTTGCCTTGAGTTCAGAGGCAAGAGATCCAAGGAATTCGCCGCCTCTGTCCGTGCGCAACTTCAACAATTTTTTATTCATTTGGCGTTCCGCCAGAGCTATCCATTCAACAATCGCACGCTGAGCATCAGCTTTTGTCTTCAACAAGAAGGCCCAACGGAAACGACTGTAATCGTCAGTTAGTGTCAAAACATACACTGAGCCATACTGCACGGATGGCATGGGCATGGGCCCAGTGACATCGGCGTGCACCAGCGCAAGAGGAGAAGTGCTCTCCCTCTCCGAGGTGGGGAAAGTCTGTCTGTGTGATTTTTCTTCATGACACTCTAGACATGCTCCTGGTTTCAGACCATGCTGACAGTCAGTAGGCAAGATGGAAGGCTGCATTGTGTGCTGCATCAGCGGCTGCATCATCGGCTGCATCACCGGCTGCATCATCGGCTGCATAGTCGGTTGGAGCTGAGGTGGTCCAAATGTGGCTGCAGCTGTCGGTGTGGGCGCACGTGGCCCAAGGTGACCGGGTGCTCCCCATGTGGGAGGGGACAGTGGTCCCATGATAGGTGGGCGCAACTGCTGCTGGTAAGGCTGCTGCTGATACTGCTGCTGCTGTGGGTTCATGATGCGCTGCAGCACGGGACAGGCACGCCAGTAGTGACTGGGCTGACGACAGTAGTTGCAGGTACGGTTGCCAGTGTATCGTCCACGTCCGCGGCCTCTACCGCTCTGGCCACCACGTCCGCCTCCACCACTGTAACCTCCCTGCCCGGTTGTGGCATGAAGAGTCCCAAGCGTCTGATGTGTGAAGGCAGTGGCAGTGGAAGTGCCTGCCTCTCGATCCTCACCTCGGAGGATGTCCTCGTAGTTCCTTAATTCTTCGAACACCGTTGACAAGTCAGTACTCTCAATGTCTGCAACGCGAAGGCGTCGCAGCAGGTCACGACGAAACTCCTTGTATGGCTCACCAAGGTGGAGCAGCACTGGATCCAGCCACTCCAGAACGGTGCAAGAAGCACCCAGTCCAAGAATGCGGCGCCTGATGTCCATCGCCGCATCCCAGTACTCAGCAATAGGCGCATCGGGCTTTGGGTAAAGACGACGGAGCTTGTCACACAGCGTGATAACCAGTGCCATTCCCTGCTCCTCCTTGCGCGTCACTAGGTGCTGCCACGCCTCGGAGGGACGGGGAGCTCCACTACGAGGATTAGTTGGGTCCTCTCCTCGCCCGCCATACCGAAAGTGACGGACGGCGTAAGACTGGTCGTCGGGAAGAGCACGCGTGAAGGCATTGAAGGCACGGAGGAGGATACGGTCGTCTACCTCCTCCGGCGGTGAGTTGAGGTATAGTTCCTCGAGTCCATGCTCGGCCGCCCACGCGAGGAACACGTCTTTCCATGCAAGGAAATCGCGTGTTCCTAGAGGTGGGGGCGTCAGGTCCTTGTGAAGTGCAATCTTGTTTAGGTCACTCCATGTGACAGCCGCTGCCGAGGTAGCCGTGTTTGCACTCCCGCCACCCCCGTTACTCCGTCTCGCTGACCCTTCACCACTCATGGTGACCTTGGTCCTGCCTACTCCTCTTAGCTTAGTACGCAAGGCGTATGCGCCCCCTTGCCCTGGACTGTGCGCGCCTCCTTACGGGGACCACCGATGGCCACGTGGCCCGTGGTGTCCACCCTTGCCGCCGTTTCCTCTTCTTTGCACCTTCCTTTGGCCTCGCAGGCCCTAGGCGCCTTCTCCTCCTCCGTCCTGGTCTTGCTACCTGCCCTGTTCCGATCTCGGACGTCCCTAACTTGCCAGATCACCGAAAACGTGTTTTTGCCTCTTGCGGCCGTTTTGGACGATTCAAAAATTCCCCTTCGCTCCCTTAACTGTAGGCCGACGGACCTGCTCTGATACCATGAGAATTAAGAGGGCTTCACAATGCAAGTTGAATCACTAAAAACGATGAAGTGTGGAGGAAGAATGAAACTAAAACGTCATGGCTAAACCTAAAACGACTTCGAGACCAAGTGTCGGAAGTCGACAGAAACGAGGGGCAGGGAGCGAAGCACGAATCACGTGCTTCGCTCCTCGCTCGGCCGGGCAGCGAGGCCTGCCGGCCGAGCGAGCTCGCTCTCGCTAGTCGAGGGCGAATCTCGCCCCTAGACCGAATTCTCGGTCGAGTGCCCAAACGGGCTTTCCTAGCCTACGTCATGCAAGTTTGAAGGACTAGTCTAGGTCTCTTTTCAAAACCATCAAGTATATTCCTTCAGAGTCAAAGTCTAATCTAGGTTTGGTAACACCTCGTGCCCATGTGAACAAGTGGAGCATGGGCATGCGACTGAGCTGGAGCCGAGGCACGTGAGTCATGAGCGGCAGCATATGGAGGGTGCTGTGCCTGATGCGTGTGAAGCACGAGCTCATCATGCGTCATCTCCAGTCTCATGGTCGGCATGCCCTATGCACTCACATCCACACAAAAGCAGGATATGGTCACGGATTAACACCGTGGGTCGATGTTGGCGCACTTGGGATTGTCAACTGGTCCAATGATTGTACCGGCAAGAGTGTTGGGGGAGCGTTTTTTGCGGTGGACGGTGTTCAAGTGGAGAACGGACCGGAGGAGTGGGGGTCATAATGTTCTGTCTTTCTGAGGTAGGTGTGATGTGAGGATACGTGCAATGTCGCTTGGCCTATATTTGTGGGGCACGTGACTGATGACGATGCCAACTGTCGCCGTCGATGACTCTGATGGAGATGAGGTAATGTCAAGGGCGACTATGAAAGATTGGAGTTGCAGCACCAGGGACCTGAACTTTGAGGGGACCCGGTTTGCACAAGGTTTCAGCCACCTTTTGAAATTCTAATGTGAGGTCCCAAAACTGCATTTGGTTACCAGGGTTGCTGATACGATGAAGTGTCGAGCACCCAAATATCCTTAGCAACGGTTGGTGGGAAATTCTTCTTGTTGAGGAGACATTTGCGAGTAGCTTCCGTTATATGGGTGGAAACAGTGAGGACTGTCTGTGGAGATGAGAGGAGGATGATAACAGTGTTGACGTTGAAGGGGTTGGGGATGGGAGTGATGGTAGTAGAAGCGACTTGTTGAGAAGGGAGGTTGGAGGATTCAGGAGCAGTGGGGTTAGGAGGAGGAAGAGATGGGGTGAGAGGGTCTAGTTGGGATATTCCCCCAACGAGTATTCGCGAGGGACGGTTTGTCGTTGGGCTAGTAGGAGGAAACAATTGTTTCCTTACTGCATTGTGCTTCTGTTTATTTGGTTTGGTGATAAACCCTGCTGTCAAGCCGGTGAAATTCCTACGCCAAGGAGTAGGGAGGTGAAAATAGGATGGTTTTTGAAGAGAGGTGAGCTCAAGCTGGCATCATCTGTTTGAGGGAGGAGAAGTGGGAAGGTATGAATGTCTGCAATGATTATGGTTAGTGACTGAATTGACTTCCGGATATGTTGTTGGGAAAGGTGTTGAAGGTGGTCATTGATGTGTGAACATGTGAGATGGAAAGCTTCCCACAAGAGCATGATAGTAGTGGACGAGATTTTGCAAAGGTGATGATCACACCGTCGTTTCTATAGAGAGTGTAGAAGAATCATGTGGAAACATGTGCAAATGAAGTTTTATTGCTTTCGGGGTGAAGCACGAAAGAGGAGCATCCACTCCGCAGGGTTCCGTTTTTGAAACACGTGCAGGTAAGAGTGTTGGGTGAAAGCTATGACAGTGAGAATTACTAGACAACGCAGAAAACAATGGATGTAGTCTTCAGCAACGCCACAAAAACTGCAAAAGGATGACTCTTCTCCGAGAATAGGGGCAACCCGAGTTCCCACTTTGATGCATCTAGTGACATTGCGAAAGAGGATGTCACGACCACGAATGGGAAACAACCGGTTCAGCTAAATTGGGATGATTTTACACCAGGGAAATGAATGTCCAACAAAGCCATGCCATTGGAACAGGTGTGGACAAATATCACTTGACAGTCGGAAGGGCAAGAACTTATTGGTTGCCTTTTACACTGTGAATTTTCTTGGAATGGTGAGGTGAAAGATTTGGAAGGGGCAATTGACCTAGCTATATCTTGCATATTGATTTCTAGAACGTGGTGGTGTGGTGACGACGATAGGAGTGAGACCTGCGATTGGTAATGCTCTGAAGGAAGGCAGGCTTGTTCAGAGTTTTGAAAGACAAGGACAGTGACAACACCCGTTGAAATTCTCTCACACAACAACACTCTGGGCAACCATTCCTGAAATTTGTATTATGATTCAGTGTAATGATTCTCTTCAGTGATATCACAGGTGCATGTTGTCCGCAAAGACGTTCAGCCCATTCTGTAGGGATCGTGCGAGCAAGTGCGCAAAGGCGACGTCGTTGTGTGGTATCTGGAAAGAGGAGTTGTAGTTCAACAGAGGACCGTGGTCGAACACCATTATTTTCGGAGCATTGAAAAAGAGAGTTTAGGGTGAGATCACGGAGAAAAGCCCCCCCTTTGCAAAGACCATAGGGCGTGTTCTCACATTTGAGGAGGAATCGGTTGAAAGGGAGGGGCTCTTTAAAAATCAGTGCGTAGTGGGGGGCCATCAACAGTTAGGTTCGGGTTGTAGAATGCTTGGAAGTATTGGTGTCATCGGTCTGGTACCTTAACAATATCTAAGATACTTGGGTGAGAAGTCTACAGCCTAGTTGGCTGCTTCATGTGTGTGTGGAGAGCCAACAAGGCAGCTCTTGCCCAATGACGTGGAGGGCTTGTGGCCAGGGCTAGTGGCCAGAGACTGTGGTGAGCGGAGATGCAGTGGGAAGGGAGGGTGAAGCCACAACCGCCAAGCTTCATGAGAGTGCATATGTTTTCTTGACCTATGAATCGAAGACTTCTTTCGCACTCTGGTATTTTAGCACCGCTAATGAAATTGATGATGGTACGCGTAAGACTTGAAATGGTAGAGTGAGGAGGTGCTAGCAAGTTTGCCTGGTAGAGGAACTTATATGTAATGAGCGTGTGACCAACAAGGGATCTACTTTGTGTTGGGAGATGTTAGGATGCCCACTGGTTTGCTACATAGAACACACATGCACTTGGTGGATTCCAAGTTTCACCATAATCAATGCTGGGGCTCATTTGAAAGCCGAGAAGTCGTTCTGAGAGACGGTTCCAAGGGAAATGAGTTTGTATTGGGGGTACAGGAGATTTGTGAGCTCCTAGGCCAATCAGGACACATTTGTCGCTGTGAACTTCCAGTCCAGCCCCATCACGGAGCATGGTTAAAAGATTTTGAGCGATGGAGAGATCTACGTAGGAGTGGAGGAAGAGTGTGATGTCATCAGTGAAACATTAAATTTTGAGTGGGAGAGAAGAATGTGGGTGAGAAATTCCACAAATAATGGACTGGCAGACACATGTGCACCAAGGTTCAATGGCGAGAACAAAAAAGACAGGTGCCAAGGGACAGCCTTGGCGAACTCTAGAGGCAACCGGTATGCTCTGACCAATGTGTCTAATGATTTTCAAATGGAGGGCTAAGTCCGTGTGAAGGATGGTTAGCCAAGTCATGAAGAATTTGCCATGACTGTATGCTCGAGCTACCTTGAAGAGAAAAGCCCTATCGATGGAGCCGTAGGCTTTCTTGATATCAAGAGGAGAAAAAGAGCAGAGGACGTTGGAGAGATGTGTGCAGATAAAATGTCAAGAGTTGTAGAGATGGTATGCTAAATTTGTCGTTTTGGAACAAAACCACTTTGGTCTGGACTAACGAGGATGATGAGTAAGGGGTAAAGTCGTTCTACAATCGCCTTTGCAATGATTTTGTAATCAATGCATAGGAGGGATATTGGTCGATTGTTCGCGATATTATGTTTGACAAGTACAATTCGCATGGACAACGGCATTATATGGGATGATTCAATGTCGTGAACCATGCGCATGAAGTGTGGCTGTAATTCGGTCCAAAACATTTGGTAAAATTCTAGAGGGAGGCCATTCTCGATGAATTCTTTTGGAGAGAATGGGGTGTTCAAAGCGGATGCTTGTTCTTCTGTTAAAGAAGGGGTGCAGAAGGAGAGAAGGTGGTGTCGAGCCTGCAGGGTGACTAGTCGCGGTTGACAGTAACCCATTTGGCCATGATTCATGCGTCATAATAGTCATGTTGGACCACCATTAGGCGTGAGTCATCCCTCGTGGTCATCACGGTCCAGCGTGACTAATATTTCTTTGGCTGGAGGAGTTGTGTTGATCGCTCAGGCAACTTTTTCCCCAAACATGAGCTCCAGCCCTTTTCTAAATAAAAACCTTTTGAATCAGTCACCACAAAACAACTCTCTTTGAACTCAACATGGCAATAGAACACACATTGCAGTGCAAATACACGGTAAATTTCTTAATATTTTAATGAGAAAATTTTATTTTACCTTCAAGCATTACCCTGATTTTGTAATATGCACGTGGCTTGCCCTTCACATGTCTATGAAAAACTTCGAATCACAAAACTAAAAAGTCACTTGAGCATGTAAACGGTATTGTAGATTCTACTACAAATTATGTTTCACTCAAGGATATGCACAAGGGCTACAAAAACAAATTGTTTTTAAATGTAAAGTAAGTAAGATAAGGGGAGTTTGAATGCACTCCCATGATCTCACCCTTGCGAGCCCTTTGACAATCCATGGTAATAGTCACAGTTATCCACCTTAAGCTCCGACGGACCAGGATCATGGACCCGAAGTTCGACTAGTAGATCTACGGCGTGGTCGAATAGCATATGGAGATGGATGTTGGCTAGATCCTCATCCACATAATTTTATTCGGTGGATGGCTGTCAGGATGGAAACTTGTATTCACTAACCAAGTCTAGTATGAGATAATTTACCAAAACAACTTATATTAGGGCATATTGAAAGTGTACTTGCATGGAGTTTTGTTTATGTGTTCTAGACAGAATGGGGAAAATTCGAGCCGGGATAGTCCTCTTTTCTCACATGTGTGTCCACGGCATAAAAGTTATAAAGGATAGCAGCAAAGGGGCCCTATCCATTTTTTGTTTGAGTGATGCCTTTAAAAAAAAGCCATACTTCGTAACCCTATGCACGCTATGCGTGCAACTTTCACACTTGTTGTTATTACAAAAACAGCCCATCGCGTCGCGAGACTACGATATTCACTCCGACGGTCGAGGGCAAACCGACCAACTGCCCTCGCCTCCAGTGAATCTTGCCGAACCTTCTGACAACTTCAACCACTCTCGCGAACCTACGACAGAAGTATCACGACTTTTCGGTCGAATTCTCGATTAATCGATACAAATTTGGATGTATAAAGATGCATCTCACATCTTCACCGTCGATTCTCGAAGACCCCAGAGTTCTCGGCGGACCTTCTCGAATCCGACCACTCACGACGGGACTCCGCACGAGTCGCTCGGCAATCGACACAACAACCCCGACTACGTCTCATTTGTAACTCGGCACTTGTATACATATGTTCGATCAGTTCGACACTTGTCATCGAATTACACTTACCGCTAATTATAAAAGGCTCAATTGTCCCTAAATTTAAATCGTGTTCTGCCTCGCAACTTCTACTTGTTCACCATCTACGTTGTGTTTGGCATAACATTTGCGTAGTTTAGTAACTAATGTCAGTCAGTTACGTAATTGAAATCCGGGAATTCTGAAGATGTTTTGGCCAGAATGTGGGGCATTTTGGATTTAGCTACAATCACTTGCTGTCCGGCAATGTTGCAGTCCTGCGTCTAATGCCGGTCATCCATGCTCCTCACCCCTTTCCAGCGAAATGGGTGAGGAGCATGGTGCCAGTCGTGACGAACATCCGTTGGGCTCCGCTTGTCCGGTCGGCCGCGTGGGTACTGACCTTCATGGTTCAGTACCCACCGGAAACAGGCGCAACAACTGGACAAATCCCGCATTGAAAATGTCCAATTTTCCTCCGATGTCACACTCGTCGTGTTGCGGTCGAAGGACAGTGCACTGATTTCGAGCACAGCCTAGGCCGACTGTGTGACGCGCTGTGCTTCGAAACCCAGCTCGTTTTGAAGTGTGGCCGTCATTGTCGAAACCCAGCTCTTTTTTAAGTGTGGCCGTCATTGTCGAAACCCAGCTCGTTTTGAAGTGTGGCCGTCATTGTCCCCGTCCGCGACGCCTTCTTTAGGATCTCCAAGTCACCAGGGCCTGCGGACTCGTGAGCAGCGGCTTGCTCCGCTAGCCGCCTTTTGCCGCTTTCGCTTCAGGGACCGCTCGGCGTGGACGCTTCTGGCCCCCATTGTTTCTGCCGTCCCACTCAGGCATGTCAGGTCCGCAACCTACGGCCCGTCCCCTACCACCAACCCTCGACCTGGTCGTCAGCTTGTGTGCGCGCGCGTTTTCTCACCAACTCTCGTCGGCCACACCGTAGTTCGCGGAGCCGCCCATGGCGCCGCCCATGGCGCAGGTCGACAAACACCTGCCAGACTGGCAGGTGCTGAAGGCTCCTTCTAAGCTCCTCCCCTCCTCCTCCAGCATGCCGAATGGCGAAAGTCGCCACGTCGAATGTGGCCATGCGGACGGTCCCTCGTCCTCTCCCTCTTCCCGCAGCCGGGGCTACGGTCTGAACTCGCGCCGCTCGGACTCATCGCCCCACGGCCGCCTCAAGCTGCCCACGTGGATCCGCGGCGCGGCGTCCGCGGCTGCGACGAAGCTTCTGAGGGGCGGCGGAAAGCAGGGCAAGACCCTTCAAAGCGCCAGCCGCCTCGGCCGCCTGTCGTGGCGCTTGTCCCCTCGCGACGTGTGGGAGGCTGCTGAGGTGGACAGGCTGCCCAACTGGCACGAGAAGAAAGAAGCCAGTGCCAAGTCAGCATTAGAACCTGCCACGTCAGCTGAATCTCCGGCTCTCAGCAGTAGTATGGCCCCCAGCAGGGAGCTGGACAAGCGGAACCGCCCTTCTCATCCTCGTTTCCCTCGGAAGACTGAGAGCGATGTCATCCCTTTTTCAAGGGAAGAAGGAGCATGTGAAGCAGAGACGAATCATAACGCAGCAAACGGACAGCTGCAGCCAGACGAAGGGAAGCGTTCTGCGAAGGATGAAGGAACGTTTCCAAACGAAGGAGAGGCTGAAGGATTCTCATTCTCCCAACCAAGCCCGCCTCTGGTCTCTGCACAATCCCCCCAAAGTCCGCTCCTCGACCACCTCAAATTCTCTCTCGCAAATTGTGGCCCAGCTGAGGTTTTCCCTCACACACTCTCAGATCCAGAGCTGAAACTGGAACTTGACCTGGACCACGAGTTGAATGAGGAAAATGGCGGTCGAATACCCAAGTCGCAAACCCTGTCGCCAGGGACCACAAGGTTCAGGCTCACACTAGATCTCAGCACTCTTCCGGAACCTTCCAGTCGGGTTTTGTACACTCCCCGCGGCACCTCCTCCGACAACAGATCCCCCTCCTCTGCGTTCAGGGCTCAAGGGAGGCTCTCCCCCACGGTCGCCTCCAATCCCCACGAGACCAGTTTCTGCAGATGGCAGGAGGAAACCCCGCCCACCAGGTCACAGACGTGGGACGATGTGGACAGGGCTGACGACACCGTGCCCGACCTTCCCGGGGCTGACGTGGCAACAAAGAGAAACAAGGCAATCAAGTGGTCGGAATCGCTACTGGAGTTCTACAGCACCCCTCTCGTTTCCCCGCACAGTCCTAGGGTGAGGTGGGAGGGCACTGCACTCCCGCACTCGCGTTCAGAACACCGCAGTGGGAGCTTGGGGGGGCGGACTGTGGGCTGCTCCTTCGACGGTGCCAGCCCGCGGAAGTCACCCCGGGCCGCATCTCGTGTCGTGGCTGTGAGTGGGCTGCGTGCGCGTATGGACCAGCAGCAGCAGCTGCAACAACAGGCGCAGCAGCAGCAGCAGCAGCAGCAGCAGCAGCAGCAGCAGCAGCAGCAGCAGCAGCAACATCAGCAGCAGCAGCAGCAGTAGCAGCAGCAGCAGCATCAGCATCAGCATCAGCAGCGTCAGCATCAGCAGCGGCATCAGCAGCAGCAGGAGCAGTTGCAGCATCAGCAGCTTCAGCCGTAGCAGCAGCAGAAGTAGCAGCAGCAGCAGCAGCAGCAGTAGCAGCAGCAGCAGCATCAGCATCAGCATCAGCAGCGTCAGCATCAGCAGCGGCATCAGCAGCAGCAGGAGCAGTTGCAGCATCAGCAGCTTCAGCCGTAGCAGCAGCAGAAGTAGCAGCAGCAGCAGCAGCAGCAGCAGCAGCAGCAGTAGCAGCAGCAGCAGCAGCAGTAGCGGCAGCGGAAGGAAGCGTGAGTCTTGCTGCTGTGGTGGTGAGTTGCTGCGAAGTGGTGCAGCGACAAACCTTTTAGACGCGCCTCAGGTTGTGGCCGTGTGCAGTCTCCGTGCGAGTCTTAACCTGCGGCAATAGCGAGTGGGGGTCTTACAGAAGTGGAGTCTCGCAGCACTGACAGGGGGCCTCTCATAATGGAGTGCAGTCATTATGATCAACCTGCAGCTGTTGCGACTACA
Source organism: Penium margaritaceum (assembly GCA_023375785.1). Lineage (NCBI taxonomy): Eukaryota > Viridiplantae > Streptophyta > Zygnematophyceae > Desmidiales > Peniaceae > Penium > Penium margaritaceum. Next base: position 82,550 of record SZWC01001228.1, on the reverse strand, counting down.
CAGACCTCGCCACGCGGCAAGATTGCTGTCAATGGCGGTTTTGTTGCGTTCTGAGCTACTAAACTGCACAGATTGGGTTCAACAGACAAGCTTCGTCATTCGTCTAGACGCAAGATGGGCAGCCCCCCACTGTCCCCCCCCCCCCCCCCCCCCAACCCACCCAAACCCCCCTTCCCAGTTGGCTCCCGATCACCACCGATTCTTTGGTGTTGAGCAGCAATCCTGAATGCTATTGAGGCGGCTGTGATGTGGCCGCCTAGGGTTTCCGCAAGTTGGACGCATGAGGAATTCTAGGTCCGGCCCATGTCCTGGCCCCCATGTCGGTGAATCGCGTTGATGTCTTCTGGGCTGCACATGATGCATGCAGCATGCGGCATGTGGTGCATCATGCAGTCTCCCATGCTGCTCTGGATGTTGAGGCTGCAAGGCAATCTTTTTGTCTCGCCACATAAAAAATGGTACGACATGATGCCTCTCTTTACTGATGTGAAGAGTGGTGTCTCTGTGGCCATGTTTTCAGAAAACGACTTCTCTATGGCCCGGTGAGCTCGTGGATGGATTGGCAGCATCAACTTCACCTCTTTGGGCTTAGGGTTTGCGTTGATGTGTTGGCCACAGAGGAGGTGTCAACGGGTGCGGCTGTGCTTTCTCATATGGCAGTGGCTCTGCAGGCTGGTGATTCCAGTGCAGGCATCCCATGCTAGCGTTACGAGCAAGTGACGTGTTGTGTGCGTTTAAGGATGGAGCGTCGAAGCTTTGAATTGAGAAGGTGGTGGCCAACTCCAACACTAGCTTTTGTGTACAACTGTTGCTCTGTCAAGTAAGTGGAAAGCTGTCTACATCTTGGAACAAAGATTGCTCACACAACATGACATGAAAATTACTTGTGTTGGGTCAACTTAAGGCTTGGTCTGCCACATGTTTCTTCATCTGGCCAGGGCCTTGGTACCTAAGGGAGCAGCACACGTATGTGGAAAATCTCCTGGTTATCGAGATCAGATCAAACTCTCAACGTTTGGGAGGTCCTTGTATTAGTTGCAACTGCTAACTCTTCTGGTGCTTGACACATCTTCCTACACATTGGGGACCTTTTCCATTATGACCTGCCCAATTTCGCCATGCATCTCAATTAAAGGAAATGGGCTGACCCAAATCAGTGCAAGCCTCCCTCGTGCAAGTTCATGGACTTTGGTTTCGGCAGGTTTCATGTCCATGGAGCAACACGAGACCCCACGATTGCAGGCAGGCTTGCTGCACGCTCGGCCGTGTTGGTTTGTGTGGCTTCCATCCGTCACGACCGACGCCTGGACCATCTTAAAAACCAAAAAAAAAAAAAAAGTCACGACCGACACCGCTAGTTTACCGATATACCCACTTCCGGGGTATATGGTAGAGGAGGGCGTGACGACACGACGGGCCTCCGCACTGCACCGAGACTTCTCCAGCACCTACGACAGCGCCGGCGAAACGCGGTCGATGCGTTTTGGTAGCGCTGTAGGCTTGTCGGGAGCTAGGAGAGTTTTCTCGGTGGGTTGAGACCCGCGCACCCGGTGGACTATACCGGTGCGACGAGGAGACCCGGTGGCTGTTCTAGCGCTTCCGATGTTCGGAAAGTTGTGTGTGATGTCTGGACGTTGATTCTGAGGTTTTCTGGCACTGCTCTTAGTTTCTCGGTGGTCGAGACCCGGGCACTCGGAGAGCTGTTCCGGTGCCTCGAGGAGACCATCGTTATTGTTATCGTGGTGTACGCAGTGTGTTCTCCCCGCTGACTCGTTTGGGCTCAGCGGGGGTGACGGGGCCCGGTGCGGCTAGCTGCCGGCGCCCCTACTTAAGCCCGCTAGGGGCTCATTTGTACTCTCTCCTTGTTCTTTATATTCAGCGTTCTAGACTTAGCCAAATTCTTGCTGTCTTTCATCGCACTCACACACAGAGCTCATGTTCGTTTTGCATGGGCCTGCATGCCCTAAAAATTATTTCGAATGTGGTATCAGAGCACAGGGTGGCGTGTGAGCAGCAGAAGCAGCAGTAGTGGGCGGAACGCAAAGAGAACGCGCCACATGGCGCCACGCCGGCAACAGCGTGAGGGAGCGCGAAACGACTGCAAGTCAACGCCACAGGGGCGGTGAGCCGCGAAAAGGAGCAATAGCGACTGTAGCGGCAACAGCAAAAGCAACAGCAGCAGCAACCACTACAGCAGCGGCGGCAGCAGCAGCATCGTGCAGCAGCGTCGGCAGCAGCAGCAGCAGAGTGCAGCAGTAGCAGTAGCGTGCAGCAGCAGCTGTTGGTTTTTGCGCATCTCTCATTGTGCTCTGTTGTGTCCTCCCTGCTTGTGTACATCGGCGTGCAGATGACTGACGGCGAGACTCACCGCTGATGGAGTATCGTCCGGTGGAGCCACCGCACTCTGAGGTCTTCTCGCAGTTTGCTGGAGCCTCCTCTCTCCGGCGACGTGCTCAGCTCCATCGGCAGGCCTCCTCGGCGGTCGTGCTGCCGGCGGTCGCTGCCACCGCAGTTGCTGTATGCATGCGTCCAGCGCGTCCCATCGTGTCTGCATCGTCATGCTCTGCCTAGGATGCTTGTTGCATATTGCATGGCCCTGTTCGTCATCATGGACCATCGTAGGCACTGCCTGGGTTCGGGCAGCCATAACTCCTTGCTATTATTTTCTAGCTGTTTCTGACCGCACGACTGCGTTCGCAGCGTCGGTGTTATGGTATGGTCCAGTTTTCAGGGAAAACGGACGACGCCCGGGTTTTGGGCTGTCGGCTGTCTGGTAGGGCTCACCGAGAAAACCCTGCGTGCCAGAAAATAGGTCTATTTCCTGATTGGCTGGTTAGCTGAGTAACAAGCTCTACAGAGCTGGGGGGGGGGGCCTAGAACTTGGAGGGGTCTCCCATTGTTGTTCATTCTTGATTCCTAATCAGTCACTTACAGTCTTCAGCTGCTTTCTTGTGCTAACACTGGTGCGCGCATTTCTGAGTAACAAACCCAGAGCTTCCAGACTTAGACTCTAGAGCAGCAGACTAAGGGGGCAGCTGACTTAAGCAACGAGCGTGGAAGCCTGCACGCTGCATCAACAACGCTGCTGCCCCAACCTGCTGCCTAGGCTTTTCTTCTTCGCTGCTTCTACATGGCGCCACGCCGGCAGCAGCGTGAGGGAGCACGAAACGACTGCAAGTCAACGCCACAGGGGCAGTGAGCCACGAAAAGGAGCAATAGCGACTGCAGCGGCAACAGCAAAAGCAACAGCAGCAGCAGCGGCGGCAGCAGCAGCATTGTGCAGCATCATCGGCAGTAGCAGCGGCAGAGTGTAGCAGCAGCGTGCAGCAGCAGCAGCAGCGGCGGCAGCAGCAGCATTGTGCAGCATCATCGGCAGTAGCAGCGGCAGAGTGTAGCAGCAGCGTGCAGCAGCAGCAGCAGCGGCGAAAGCAGCTGCAGTAGCGTATCAGCCGTTGTAGTAGCAGCGTCAGCAGCAGCAGCTACTACAGCAGCAGCGGCAGTAGCAGCAGCGTGCAGCAGCGACGGCAGCAGCAGTAGCGTGCAGTAGCAACAGCCGCGGCGGCAGTAGCAAACAGCAGCAGTAGCTGCTGTGCAGAGCAGCAGCATCAGCATATAGCAGCAGCAGTAGCTACTGCAGCAGCGGCGGTAGGAGAAGCAGCGTACAGCAGTAGCAGCCGCGGCGGCAGCAGCAAGCAGCAGCAACAACTGCTGCACAGAGCAGCAGCAGCAGCAGAAGCAACAGCAGCAGCAGCGGCGGCAGCAGCAGCATTGTGCAGCATCATCGGCAGTAGCAGCGGCAGAGTGTAGCAGCAGCGTGCAGCAGCAGCAGCAGCGGCGAAAGCAGCTGCAGCAGCGTATCAGCCGTTGTAGTAGCAGCGTCAGCAGCAGCAGCTACTACAGCAGCAGCGGCAGTAGCAGCAGCGGCAGTAGCAGCAGCGTGCAGCAGCGACGGCAGCAGCAGTAGCGTGCAGTAGCAACAGCCGCGGCGGCAGTAGCAAACAGCAGCAGTAGCTGCTGTGCAGAGCAGCAGCATCAGCATATAGCAGCAGCAGTAGCTACTGCAGCAGTGGCGGTAGGAGAAGCAGCGTACAGCAGTAGCAGCCGCGGCGGCAGCAGCAAGCAGCAGCAACAACTGCTGCACAGAGCAGCAGCAGCAGCAGAAGCAACAGCAGCAGCAAAAGCAGCAGCAGCAGCAACCGCAGCAGCTGCACCTGCCGCTGCAGCTGTTGCTGCCGCTACGAGGAGGGCCTCGCAGCCCTCCTCTGAGGGGGGGCCCTCTGAGGGGGCCTGTCGGCCCCGTTCGCACCCCCCCCTCTTTTTCTTCCCCTTCTCAACGGGGCCCTCTGAGGGCCCCGCCGAGCCCCTCCGAGGGGCCCTTCGGAGGGGGCCCGTCGGCCCCGTGGGTCCCCTCGGCCCGTCGGCCCCGTGGGCCCCCTCGGCCCCGTCGGCCCCGTCGGCCGACCGACGGAGGGGCCGGGTCAGAGGGGCGGACAGGACCCCCCCCCCTTCGCTCCCTCCTCACCCCCCACACCCACTCGCTCACTCGCTCGCTTAGCGAGCGAGCGAGCGAGCGTGCACGGGAGGGAGGGCCGGACAAGCCGGACACCCCCCCCCTTTTCCTCTTATTTTCTCCGTTCGCCCACCTTATGGGCAATCGAGAAAAAGGGGGGGGCGAGTAACAAAAAATACGAAAAAAGGGTACGCCTGAGGCGAGTGAAAAAAAAAAGAGAAAAAAAGAAAAGAAAAGAAGAGAAAGGCAAGGGCTTAAGGCGAGCAGAGGGGAGAACTACAAAAAAAAGGGGGTGGAGGGTGAGAGCAAAGAGAAAAAAAAAGAAACAGAAAAGGGGGGCCTGAGGACTAGAGAATAACGACCAGGAAAAAAAAGGATAATCTTCCAACTAGCACCGCCACAGTAGTAGCAGCTTTCATAGCTGCAATAGCAGCATCAGGCGGTGGCGTGTCGACGACTACATAGTGCGGCGGCTGCGCGGGAGCTAACAGTTTCGCCTTCTCAGCCGACAGCGGACTGTCGTCGGCGGCGATCTCCGCTTTGAGACGCGTCGTGGACCGGCTTCTTCCTGGGGCCCGTGGATTGGTGTGCGCACTTCTCCCCGTAGGATCGACGGCGGATTCGAGTCTTACCAGCTCCGAGGGCTGGGTCGTCTACCGCTTGGAGCAGCAGCCACACCTGCAGCCGCCACCCCTTCTCGTCTTGGAGCAGTCTTCGCTCCATTACTGGCAGCAACATTAGTGGTCGCAGTTAGTCGGACTGTAGTCTCCGGGCGTGCTGTGGTAGTGCAGCTCTTCCCGTCTGGTCACGTTTGCTGACCCGGACGCCGTGACCTCCATGAGTGACAGTACCTACTGGCCTCATTCTCTCCCGTGGCTTGGTGTTTACCATCGTGAGTAGGTGCCCTCGGTACCTGTCCATCGTCCAGCGCACGAGATGAGTGCACGGACATCTGAGCAGGCGCCCTACGCGTTCGCCTGCTACTACTATGGTGATGGACGTCATGTCTGGCGTCGCTGTTGGACGCGCCCTCCCGGCTGGCATCCACCTTGGCTACAGCCTCGTCCGAGCATGCGTCCTCCACAGCATACGGATCTGCCGGCATTGGTAGATCCCCTAGCTGGACCTCTGGCGAGCATATTCCCTGAGATCCACGGCCTCCGGCAGACAGTGCAGCGGCTTTGTGACCTCGTTGTCACTGAGCGTGCTTCTGCTACTCGTTTGTCGACGGCCTCTTCGATCACATCTCCTCCATCCTCTCCTCCTTCCTCATCCGATGGTGTACCTTCAGCTCTATCTGCCAGCGAGTCCCAGGCTGCCACCATCCTTTTGATCCTCCACTCTGCTGCGACCACGACGCCATCTCACGATGGCATGTCTTCATGCAATCGTTCCAGTCGAGTGACTCCGCGACGTCAGCGTCAGCACTCCGCACGGCGTGCTCGTGCCGGTTTTGATACATCCTCCACCTCCTCGACCTCCGTTGCTGTACCTGTCGAGGGGGAGTGTGGTCACCGCGCATTGCCTGATGTGACCATAGCGACAGGATCCGCACTCGCGCCGGGCCGTGCTGCCCAAGCGGCAACTCAGGCAGAATCTGATGATACGGTGACAACACATGGCGTGGAGTCTGACCCCGACATGGCCTTCATGGTGGAGAGTTGCCTTTCATCGCCCAGGTTGGATCCAGATCTTCCACAGTAGCAGACGACATCAGGAGGAGCGCAGGCAACGCGTACTTGGGTGGTGTCACTCGCGGCTCCGACCGGTGGAGGCCCAGCGGCGGCACAGGAGTCCCGTATGGATTGAGATGCGTCTACCAGACTTTTGAGAGAGTGTGTGCAGCAGTCTCACAGCAGTCCGGCGGAGGCTGCAAGGCTTGAAACCTGTATGTCATCGAGTTTGACATCTACGCTAGGGCAGGAGCCGGACATTCTACAGCAGCAGGTTGCATCAGGAGGAGTGCAGGTCCTGCGTGCCTTGGCGATGCCACTTGCGACTCCGACCGGTAGCGGCTTGGCGGTGGCACAGGAGTCCCGCGTGGATCGTGATGCCCCACACGGATCTTTGGGGGCGTTGACGCATGAGATTCACACCAGTACGACAGCAGTCGCAGTGCATGAGCAGAGTCGGCCGGTTGGTCTTTCGGAGGTTGAGGCATTCTTGAGAGCAGCAGTTCTGAGAGGTGTCATTGGGACACATGCTGTAGCAGACTCAGCAGGTTTCATCGTGTCATCTGCGCTACCTGAGCACCAGCTTCAGCGTCAGGAGTCACCCATGTTCCCTGAGTCTACGTCCTGTGCACAGGACGGAGCACCGACACACATGATGGAGTCAGATGGTGGTGCACACTCCATTATTGAGCAGGTGGCAGCGACCAGCCTTCCCGGCGAGACAATACTTGAGCGCCAGCTGCGCTTGTTGGTCGCCTTGACGAAAATTGTCGAGCCGGAGCCCTGCACACCTGTGTCCACTACGGCGGCAGTTGAGGATAGTGGTGCAGATCCCTACACGCAGATGGAGTCACCTCGCCAGCAGGAGCTGAGTTCTGCCCCCTCGGTTTCACCTGTTGGTGACCCTACCGATCACATCGACATCGAGAGTGGCAGTACATGCACGGACGACGTTTCCACATGCTCTACGGACTCTGACAACTCCTCATTCTCCTTCTCTCTCGGCATGCGACCGCTCATTCCTCGCATGACAGACACGAGCTGTGATGTGGATGTGACACCTGCAGCTGCATCCGATGTTCCAACGTCTCAGCACATTGCGAGCTTGGTTGACCCCCAGGAGGATGCAGCAGCACCAGTTCCATCGTCTCCAGCAGCATAGATGCAGATGGTGTTGTACTCACGAGTTGTGCAGTCTACATGTGCACCATCTTGTGAGGCAGAGTTTATTCTACACCAGGTCGACATAGGCCACCTCGACATGTCCGAGGCAGATTATGCTGATCTGCAGGAGCGTGTATTCATGCTACAACGGGAGATGATGGCAGCGCATGAGCGATTCTCAGAGGAGGGCAGCATCACTGCTACCGGCAGGAGCCTTCCGCCAGCAGCATCTGGCACACCTATACCTGGGGAGGATCTTGTACGAGCTCCGAGTATGACGTCCGTTGGAGACACTGTCATAGGAGAGGTGAGCGTGCCTTCGACTTCCTCCATCCTGGCTCCTGTCGACCCCATCATCGCTCCTCCTTCTTCTTCTGCTGCCGTCACGCACCTTCATCCACCCGACTCACCTGCCCCATCTTCATCTTCATCCACGAGTGGTGATCCGGTTCGTCGCTCTAGCTCTCCTCTTCTGGTAGTACACCCTTGTGTCTCAGGGTGTGTTGTCCCGTATCGAAGGCCAGCTCCGCCACTTCATCCACGCACGTGTGCTGCTCGCCCATTCCCGTTCCTCCGACGTACACAGATGAATCGTAGCAGTGCGGAGGCAGGAGAGACTGTGAGTTGGGACCCTTGGCAGTCACGCGAGGACTGGTATACCCCAGGTGATGCAGATTCATGTGAGGAGTCGTAGCGAGAGACACCACTTCGTCTTTGAGGGAGGGAGTCGACTCGCAGGTGACAGGGGGAGCTATCTTTACATGATGGATACACCACATGACTAATCGTCCAGGATCTGTTCAGCTACGACATCAGTATCTCCATCGAGGACATTGCTGCCAGGTTCATCTGCCCAGGGGGAGTGTTGTGTGGACATCGACCTGACGCGACGTCCTAGGAGATGCATGGCGAGGTCCATACTCTGTTGTGAACATCTACAGCATCCCGCATGTGGCTCATGCTACGTACCTGCACAGCTGCATGTAGATGATAGCACACTGTTGGTCGAGACCCGGACACTCGGTGCATTGTACCAGTGTCACGAGGAGACTGTGTGATCGTGTGTCTTGATGTGTGGCTATACTGTGTGTGGCATGTGCATGCGAGCTGTTGGTCGAGACCCGGACACGTGGTGCGTTGCACCCGTATTACGAGGAGATCCTCCCATGATCCTGTGTTTGGATGGTGATACTATTGTGTTGGATTGCTCGTAGCGGTCGAGACCCGGACCCTGCTACCGCCAGTGTCACGAGGAGACCATCTTGTCCTCTAACATGTGTGCGTGTGCATCACTCCTCTCATGGTCGAGACCCAGACACTTGGTGGGCTGTGCCAGTGTCCAGGGAGACCCTAGATGGATAGCAGATGAGTGTGTGTGTGTGTGTGTGTGTGTGTGTCTGTGTGAGTTGACTCATGCATGTTATGGCTTGCCATACATTGTTGTTCCATGCCTTCGTTCATTCGTTCTAGCGTGGACGGCTATGTCAGCCAGGGGGAGTGTTGGTTTGTCTGGCTTCCATCCGTCACGACCGACACCGCTAGTTTACCGATATACCCACTTCCGGGGTATATGGTAGAGGAGGGCGTGACGACACGACGGGCCTCCGGACTGCACCGAGACTTCTCCAGCACCTACGACAGCGCCGGCAAGACGCGGTCGATGCGTTCCGGTAGCCCTGTGGGCTTGTCAGGAGCTAGGAGAGTTTTCTCGGTGGGTTGAGACCCGCGCACCCGGTGGACTATACTGGTGCGACGAGGAGACCCGGTGGATGTTCTAGCGCTTCCGATGTTCGGAAAGTTGTGTGTGATGTCTGGACGTTGATTCTGAGATTTTCTTGCACTGCTCTTATTTTCTCGGTGGTCGAGACCTGGGCACTCGGAGAGCTGTTCCGGTGCCTCGAGGAGACCATCGTTATTGTTATCGTGGTGTACGCAGTGTGTTCTCCCCGCTGACTCGTTTGGGTTCAGCGGGGGTGACGAGGCCCGGTGCGGCTAGCTGTCGGCGCCCCTACTTAAGCCCTCTAGGGGCTCATTTGTACTCTCTCCTTGTTCTTTAAATTCAGCGTTCTAGACTTAGCCAAATTCTTGCTGTCTTGCATCGCACTCACACACAGAGCTCATGTTTGTTTTGCATGGGCCTGCATGCCCTAAAAAATATTTCCAATTGGCCGCGCGGCGAATCCCATCGCCATGTAGGCAGCAAAGGCTGCAAAGGTAGACGGTATGACCAAGCAAGAGAGCATGAGTGCACACACGGCACCATGGAATGGAGCAACCTTGCTTTGAAACGAGGAGCAAAGACAAGTTAGAAATTGTGGGTAACAGGACAACGAGGTGATGGAGGCCGGCTGACCGGGCCACCCATGAGAGGAGCTCGACGTGGGGCCCGGACGCCACCCGGGGATCGAACCGGACTGGTCGGCACTACATAAATTCAACACTACAACATGTACAAGCACAAAAACAAAGTACGCCTAAAACAAGTAAAGAGCATGGGGATTCTATGAGTGTGCCGCAGGTGGTTTCTCACACGCTGGAATAAACCGGTCATGTGGTCTCGTAGGATCAACAACCTAGCATCACCAAGCAACTACCTATCTTAGTATGCATGACTAGAAGCAGTCAACCACATTGACCACGAGCGTATGTGGGCGCATGCCCTCTACCATGTGTTGCTCCATGTTATCTTGAGATGAAACTGGGCATGCTATGTCGATCACGGCGATTGAGCTCTAAAGCACATCATGAATAGACAGTGCAGGTGCCACTCTGGCATTCGGCTGAGATGCCAGCAGTGCACAATCCATGGATGCGCGCCAATGACGTATCCGAGAGCTTCACTACAAATCAGTCACCTGCAGAGATGGCGTCTGTCGACAGAGTGAAGAGGCCACTTGCCTGTTTTACACCCCATGAACAACACTCTTCCATGACCCACTAACGAACAGGACGAGCACCCATGAGAGCGAGAATAACACACGCCCATGCCACAGGGGGCAACAAATCACAAACTAAAGAGAGGCACAGTCATATCAATCAAGGTTATCACAAGCGCACGGTAGAGCAACAGCATGCACAACCGCCTTGAACATGCCACTACTGAGTCTTTGGTAAGAAAGTATGCACGCTGTTCACGAGTATCAACTCAGACTGTAGCGGGAGGGTTGGTTCGGCCCTCCCACCTCGCCATAGCAGAGGGGTGGTTCGCAACCAACCCTCGCTATCGCGAGAGCTGGCCAGTGGCCAACCACTCGCTGGCCGTAGGACGGCTTGCCGGCTGGATGGCCGGCACCCGGTCACGTGACCGGCCGGCCACCCGTCGGCGAGCCACCAGCCGTCGATTGAGCTGGTGGCTCCATCGGAGGCTGAGAGGCCACGAGGGCCTTGATGGCGAGGCTTGTGGCCTCGTGCCCTCGCCCTCGCTTGTGTAGGCAATGGTGACTTGCTGAAGTAGAGTACTCAGTCAAGAAGCAAGACATGTGGGTCACGCCATGAATGGAGAAAGCTTCAACACTTAACGAAATATTCACCAGAGGACAAGTAAACGTGTAACAGGGTAGCGAGGTGAGTAAAACGGGTTTCCCGGGCCACCCACTCGAGGTGCTCGAAGTGGGGCCAAGACGCCAGCCAGAGATCAAACCACACCAGTGAGCAAGCGTGCTCCTCGGTGGTTTCTCACACGTTGGGAAAATCCGGGCGTGGGGTCCCGAGGGATCAGCGACCCAACATCACTTGTCATCATATGCTTGGACAAACCGTAGTAACCAACGTATGTGGATGCATGTTTCATTCCACTACACTTGTTCCATATCATGCTACTGAGACATCAAGAATAGCCAATCTGGTCATTGTAGCTGTGCTCTCCAAGGCTCTCATGCACATTTAGACTAGGTATTGTGTACGCCAATCTTGCTACAGATCCAACACTGTATGCCCCATGATGTGGGCAACGACGTAGCACCCGAGAGCTTTAATCCAAGTCAATCACCTGCAGTGATAGTGGCAGTGTATGTGTCGGTATAGAGTCAAGAGGTCACTTGCGTGTTACTCACAACTAACACTCTCCCATGACCCACAGATAAACAGCCTACATGCACATGATAGAGAGAGAGAGAGAGAGAGAGAGAGAGAGAGAGAGAGAGAGAGAGAGAGAGAGAGAAGAGGACAATATCATTGAACGGCATAGTCCACACCACACGTACACATTGAGGAGCATCACGAGCACGTACTAGGCCAACCGCATGCACAGTCACTTTAAACACACCAGTGCTGAGTGCTTTGGGAAGAAATTTTGTACGCTGCTGACGAGTGTCAACCCAGAAAACCTTAACATCTCTAGCAACAAAGTGCTCGCGTGAAAAGTGTTCAATGTTGATGTGCTTGGTGGGGAATGGTGCATGCCATCGTGCTCAGCAATCGCCTTGGCACTCTGATTGTCACATTGTAGGGTGATGCAGTGGATTTAAACACGTAATTGTTGTAGCCGGCGGGATAGCCACGCACTCGCACACGTACCTACACCAAGCACTACGTACTTTGCCTCACCGGAGCTCTGGATGACACATCCCTATTTTCCACCCTTTCACGAGACAACAGTCCCCCCAACAAGGAAGATGTAGCCAGTGCAATTGCGTACATCAGTTTCGTGTGCCCAATCACTGTTTGTGTGTCCATCAATGACCAATGAGGGTTGTATGCAGTAGAAAATTCCTACACAAGCAGTGGAGAGTGCAAAGTGGACTACGCGTAGTGCTACCTCAAGGTGCCTCTGACGAGGTACCTTGAGGTTGAGAGAACTGAGCTAGAAAGTCGATCGAGAAGGGCACATCTGCTTGTGTCGTGGTCGTAAGATATATGAGGGGCCCGATCACATTGAGGTAATCAATGACATGGACAGTGTCCCCTAGCTGGGATGAATCAAGGGAGTTCAGCAAGCGCTAGCCAATTAGCGTCATGGGTGTAGACGCAATGGGCATGTCAGCGAGCAGAGAAGCAAGTTGTTCACCCAAGCTGCGAATGTAGGCTGCCTCATGCACGTGCAGCGTATGACGCTCACGATCACTCTCAAGTTCCATACCAAGGAACACTCGAGCTGGGCCCAAGTCTTTTATCTTATAGGTGGACTGCAGCAGTGGCTTTTCCTAGAGATCAACATCGGCTGCCTCACATGCCTGCCGAACTGTGGTAGGTTCCGGAGGGAGTGAGAAAATTTCACACACTAGAGAACAGGCTGCAACATAGCCGGCGATAGAGGCCTTGAGATTGCTCTATAACTCATGAGCAACAAGTGCATATCCCATAGCAGAATTAGGATGAACTACGCTGACAGCGAGTCCGAGCGCATCTAGGCCAGTGTGTCTAGGGGAAGAGCCAACTACGTTGGATGATGCACTGGAGCGTGTGCGGTGCTGAGAGGGCCGAGACGGCTGAGAGGCGGAGCGCTAAGGGAGATAGAAAAATCTCCCTCCGCGTGTGTATGGCTTAGGACCAACAAGAGATTGAGACGAAATGGGAGGCACTAGGACATCAAGCTCTGAGGCATCAATAGACGCTAAGTTATGTGGTGTAGGCGTCTGTGGAGAATCAGAAGTGGACTAAGTAGGTGACTCCATGGAGACACCAGGAGGGGGCTTTCCTGGAGTGCTTGCAAGAACGGACACGGACTATGTAGACCAGGAGGGAGTTAACTCTGGGAAAGATGCGATCAGTGAGCCAGATGGCAGACTGCAGGAATCCGTGAAAGGGACAGGTAAAGAAGGTGTGAGGAAAGGGATGAGGGCGGAGCAACCTGGGATAAATCGTGAGGAAATACATCCTCAAAGAAGAGATTATCCCGGGACTCAATAACACGACAGTGATCACTGTCTGAAAAGCACCAAGCCTTAGACATGACAGAGACACCAAAAAAGGTGCAAAGGCGCGCTCGGGGGCTAAGCTTGCCGTCACAAAGGTCCTCAGGATGCCAGACGGCAGCGACACACCCCCAAACGCAAGCAAGATACAGGTCTGCGCGATGACCAAACCAGCGCTCAAAGGGCTTGACATGACGAGGGAGAGGACCATGTGCAACACGGTTCCAAGCCTAGGTCATGTACGACATATCTTCAAAAGAGAAAAGAGGAGAAAGGTCAGTCGGATGCAAGGGAGAGGACCATGTGCAACACGGTTCCAGCTTTTGGAGACGCCGTTTTGATGGGGTGTGTAGGGAGCATGTGGCTCCATATACACCCCGCGGGAGGTGAGGAAGTGGGCAGTCGGACCCATTAACTCCCCTCCACGGTCACATCAAAAAATGCAGAGATGGAAACCACAGGCTAGTTTGGCCTGTGGAAGCCAGGACTCAAGAGTGGAGTACACATCACTTTTTGCTTGAGAGCAAAGACCCAGCGCATCCGGGAAACGTCATCAGTGGGACAGAGGGCATAGCGACCAACCCCCCCAGGTTAATGTGAGCAAGGGGACCCATGACATCAGCATGCAAGAGATCAAGGGGGTGGGATGTGCAAGACTTTGAGGTAGATAATGGGGACCGATGCATTTTGCTCTAAGCACAGTAAAGGTAGTCAGTAGGGCAAGGGGCAAAAAGGGTGGAGGCATCAAGACCGTCAACAGGAAGCGGACAAAGGAAGCTGTGAATGACAACAGTGTGAATGTAGCAAAGACGGTGGCTGAGCAGTTGAGCATGGGTAGGGGGGAGAGACAGAGAGAGAGAGAGAGAAGGGGGGGGGAGGGAGAGAGAGAGAGAGAGCGAGCGAGAGAGAGAGAGAGAGAGAGAGAGAGAGAGATTGAGACATGAACAAGACCAGATGTGGCAAATGCAGGGACGAAGGATGGGACGCGGAATGGACGGTCGCAACGAGTGCCCTGTAGCAAGAGGCGGCCAGTGGTGCGATGGAGATTGGTGCAATGTCGCTGTTGGAGGAGAAGTCCANAGCAGTTGAGCATGGGTAGGGGGGAGAGACAGAGAGAGAGAGAGAGAAGGGGGGGGGAGGGAGAGAGAGAGAGAGAGCGAGCGAGAGAGAGAGAGAGAGAGAGAGAGAGAGAGATTGAGACATGAACAAGACCAGATGTGGCAAATGCAGGGACGAAGGATGGGACGCGGAATGGACGGTCGCAACGAGTGCCCTGTAGCAAGAGGCGGCCAGTGGTGCGATGGAGATTGGTGCAATGTCGCTGTTGGAGGAGAAGTCCATGCCCTGGTCATTGAGTGTCGTAACAAAGAGCATATTCAACTCGAGAGAGGGAACGTATAGCACATCGGGAAAGAAATGTTCCCCCTCGGTCCAACAAACTGAACCACCCCAGTGCCCTGAACAGGGAGAAGCTGGATGGAGCCAACGTGGACAAAACAAATAGATCCAATAGGGCCAAGAGAGACAAAGGAGGAGCGGGAGGAGGTCACGTGGTAGGTGGCTCTTGAGTCACGTATCCAAAAGCTATACGACACGCAAATAGAAGTAAGGATGTGGCTGACAGCGACGATGGCAGAGTGCGGTGGGAGCTGCTTACCACAGGCAGCAAGACAACGAGGCAAGCGAACAGACTGTCTCTCCTCAACTGGAAAGCACCCCTGGACATGACCAGATACAAAGCCACGCAAGCCTCCATCCGTTGCACGCGAAAGTGACTCCGACCCTGATCATCCACTCTCTCGTCCCTGGTCAAGGAGATGACTCTGGTGCATGGCGTGGGAGAGAGCGGCGTCCAGTTGACAGTCGTTCTCAGGTGGATCAGGGGATATGACGACACCAGAGGAGATGCGCCGATACAGGTAGGTGGGTGTGGCCTAGGGAGGAGGAAAGTAGGGACGAGAGGGATGGCCATGTAGACTCGCCTGCCAAAACCTGTGGGCCACCCAAAGGGGTAAGGAGGTGGAGGTGTGACTGCAGCAGTGGTGTAGACTGCTGCATCAACGCATAAAGACGGGCTACGACTGGATGAGGCAGTAGAAGTGGATGCGCGGACAGAGATGCGAGTGTTGCCAGTTGTACGCGTCGAAAGTGCTCGCATGGCAGACGCGAAGCGAGCATTGTCAGGCAACATTGGATACTTCGGAGCAGAATGCCAGTGGCACCACAGTTCTAGCACATAACAAAGCTATAGAAGGAGGAAAGGGAGGAAGATATGGAACTTCCAGAGCCTTTTCCTTTCCCATGCCTGCCCTGTCCACCTGATCCACGGCCACCTCTGCCTTTCTCCCTTCCACGCCCACCACCCCTCCCATCCTTACTCAGGAGAGAAGTGGACAATGTAGAGGAGGTGGATGAGGAAAAAGCAGACAAGGAGGCTGGTGACAAAGACGGTGCGGTAGTGACTACTGAGACTGTAGCACGATGGACGTGCTTGCTCTGCAAGGCACTCCATCACTAAGTGAGACGCCAAGAGGTGAACACCTGAGGTACACCGATGCCTGGTGGAGCATCATCTAGAACAGGCTCTACAGCAATATGCTCGTGCTTTGAGGCCTTGACCTCTCTGAAGATAGCAGACAGTTATGGGATGAGGTCGTTGACAATGAGGAGAACTGGAGGAAGTTGCCCAAGTGTTGCTTTGCCAAGATCACACAACAGGTGGTTACTACGAGCCTAATAGGCATCCATACACTCATCGACACGTATCGACAGCGTGTTGAAATGGACGGTGAGGACGCTCTGTGCAGTGTGGGATGTGACAATGGTACAACATTTGATGAGGGTGTATGCACCAACAAAGTTAGCAGGTGTGTGCCGTAGTTTCAGAATTGTAGGACCCGATCTCATCAATGGGAGCATCGGGTTCAGCACGAATGAGAGCAACAACCACATGGGTAGACTCAGCATGGACAGGAACAAAAACAGGAAGAGGAGATGGATTAGGTTCATAGTAGTATTCCCACAGTTGTTTGCCTTCTGTCCATGTAATGAAGCAAACCTCCCATGAGGAGAAGGTGAGGTAGGAAGTGAAATGAGGTGACTGAATCAAAGTCAGGATTGTGATACATGGGCACTGCAAGTTCTTTTACTACTTGTGTGCCGTCGGTAGCAGCTACTGCGATCAGAGGAGAGTGAGCTAGAGGCAGTGGATGCGGAAGCGGGTGACGTGGAAAGTGCAGCAGCAACGGAGGCAACAGTGGACGCAGAGGGGGTGGAGTGAAGTGTAGGTTGAATACGATTAAGGACCACAACTGCTATGATGTAGATGTCAATTGCCCTACCAACAGTAGTGCTGGCTGGAGCATAAGATGAGCGTGCAGTGGCAACAAATGTGGAGGCAATGATAGTACTATGGATAATTGTTGCTTCCAAAACAGGGAGACTGTTGGAGTGTCTTGAGGAGGCGGCTTCAGATTTAGAAGCAACTGGAGCTGAGGAACGATGGAGAGGAGAGGGCCTAAGACCTGTTGCTGGCATTGGTGATGCCGCCCCACCGGGAGCACCGCGCTGATTCTTCCAACATGTTCCATGGACAATGGGAGAGCTTACAGTTGATTGTAGTGGACGTTGATCCCGTGGTATGGTCATGGCTGGGACATGGTGTGGCATGGGAGTTTCATCTGAATTTGATAGACAGTGTGCCTCTGCCTCCCTCTTGTACCACTCTATAGGGTCATAATCCTCTCCAGGGTAGTATCCCAAATCCTGTCAAGAGACCCGTGACCACTCCTCTCTCTCAGCTCTAGCCTCCAACAGCGCGACTTCGTCCTCCATGCACCAGTTCTCATAAGCCAAAGTGGGTGAAGTTGGCACTGGCTCGGTTTCCAGTGGAGACGCAAGGATTGATGCTGCATTCGAGGCCACCACTTCTCCTGCTGCTGCTACTACTGCTGACAAGAACAGCCTGTAACCTAGGTGCCTAGATGTTATGGTGCTGCGTGGTGTTGTAATGCCCCGGTGTAGCGGTACCTAAGTGTAGAGGTGCTGCAATATGATTATGATGGCTTGGTGCAGCAGTGCCCAGATACAGCGTTCATGTGAAGCCGCTGTGCGTAGATGCTCTAGTATCATGCGGTGATGTAATACCCAAATGCAGCGAAGTCTTGGTGCAGCAATGCTGTGATGTTGTTTTGCTTTAGTGTCAAGGTGACAAGGTGCATACGATATTACGAAGCACAAGGGCTCCAATGCTGTGATGCTTTGGTGCAGTAGTTTCCAAGTGCCACGGTGATGTGGGGCTGCAGAGCTTAGATGCTCTGGTACTGTGCGATAATTTAGTACCCCGATGTAGTGGGGTCTTGGTGCAAAAATGCTGAGATGCCTTGGTGCCAAGGTGCCAATGTGCATGTGGTGCCGCGGAGCATGGGGGCTCCGATGCTATGGAATTGCGGTGCTTAGATTGCACGATGCTGTGGTAATGAAAAGCTTAGATGCTGTGAGATGATGAGGCAATGCAGTACATCGATACAGTGGTTTCTAGGTCTAGCAGCCCTACGATACCTCAGTGTCAAGGTATCTCATTGCTTCGGTGCTGAGGTGCTACAACGCACAGAGTCTCCGATGCTGCCATGTTGCATCGCATGGATAGCGCGGTGTTGTACTGTGGAGCTTAGATGCTCTGACACGATGAGGTAATGTAATACTACGGAGCTCAGACGCTCCAAGACGGGCCGAGAATGAGCCATCATAATGTAACGTGGAAGTCACGGGAGAGATGATGCAGCAAGAAGGTTGCCGTGTCTTGCATGAAACTACTGCTGTTCTACTGACAGATTGTCTATGTCTTCCTGGTTGAGCGCGGCGTGAGTGGGAGCAACGACTGCAAGATTGCAACCATAGTCCTCACTAACCAAGAATAAAATTAACCAAGGGCATGGGCCCTTTGCTCTGATACTAGTAGGCAATGGTGACTTGTTGAATTAGAGTACTCAGTAGAGAAGGAAGACACGTGGGTCATGCCATGGATGGAGCAAGCTTCAACACTTGATGGAATATTCATGAGAGGAAAAGTAAACGTGTAACATGGTAGTGAGGTGAGTAAAACCGGTTGACCGGACAACCCAATCAAGGTGGGATTCACCCAAAGATTGAACCACACTAGTGAGAGAGCGTGTGGTCCCGAGGGATCAGCAACCCAACATCACCTGTCATCACATGCATTTATAAACCATAGTATTTGCATTCATGTATCCCTGTTCTCCAGTTTTTCCATGTCATGCTACTGAAAGGCTAAGAGTAGCCAATCTGGTCATTGTAGCCGTGCTCTCCAAGCCTCTCATCCACATTCAGACAAGGTGTTGTAAACGCCAACCTTGCTACAGATCCAGCACTGTGTACCCCATGATCTGGGTAATAGCGTAATACCTAAGAGATTTAATCCAACTCAATCACCAACACTGACAATGACTGTGTGTGTGTGTGTGTGTGTGTGTGTGTGTGTGTGTGTGTGTGTGTGTGTGTGTGTGTGTGTGTGTATGTGTACAGATTCAAGATATTAGTTGCATGTCACTCACTATTAACAGCTTGTCCAACTTGTTAGCAAGAGCAAGCAAGGATGACAGACAGAGCAAGAGCGAGAGCAAGTGTTGTGTGAGAGAAGTCGCAAAATCACCGATCGTGCCTCGCATACCACAATTTCATGCTGATGCGTAAAAAAAGAAACTTAAGCTCGTTTAGGACTAACTTCGAGTTACTAAATCAGAAAACACGTGCAAAATCACAAGTTTGGAATAATACCCCCTTCGTTTTGGACCCCAAAGAGTGAGGTAAAAACAAAAATGATCCTTCAAAGACTCAAAGTATTTGAGTTTCCCTGCATGTGTCACTAATGATGATTACGGAGGGGATACCTCCTCCAGCAAGCTATGGACACCATTATGTGAACTCTGACAATGACCTCCATGCATTAGCTGGAGACATGACTTGCTACCGTGGTTTCAGAGCAGGACGAACCTCGCGACCAGGTCTACGATGGCTCTAGTAGCTACGCCATGGATGAAATACAGCAAGCAGCAGTAGCAGCAACAAAAATCCAACAAGGGGTATGGCCTTAAAACTTGACCATTTTAAGCACCGTAAAGTACGTTGGAAATCTTTGGTGGATTTCTCTTCTATTTTTCACATCTTCTCAAGTTCTCCTCCGACCAAGGGGGCTTGTCGGATTTTCCTTGGACGAGGTGGGGAGTGCCCATCCCCAAACCACAAATTTCCCTCCTATTTGCTCCTCCCTAAGACCAGGGATTCTCACAGCCCGAGAGAAAAAGAAAAGAAGGAAGGAAACACCTGGAACATTTTTGGAGGTCTCCTCATTGTTATGGACATGAGGAAGATGCCTCCAAGGAGGGACAAGCCACGTCAAGAGAACTCAAGAAGTGGCCAGGGAAGTCTTGAATACAGAAGAGAGTATAAGAGGAGTGTGGGAGGAGTGTTTGGGGGTGTATTTCCTAGACTAGGGCTGTCCGCCTAACTCCTCCTTACATTTTGGATGATGCTTATCTTCTTGTGTTCTATTCACTTCTATATCTGTTCTGTTTTCCTAGGTGTTATAAGTAGCTTAGTGCCATGAGTCACGGCTTAGTGACCTAGCTTGAACCGACGTGCTCGTGCCGACAGGTGCATAGAAAAATAATACCTCTACCACGTGATTGTGCCGATCGTGGCCTAAGAATACATAAAAATGTTATTGGGTGGTTGTGCCATCCACGGCGGCCTAGAAAAATTGAAATAAATCATATAGCTGCCTCACCGATTGTGAAGGCAAGGATGTCAAGAAGGGGTGAAACCCTTTTGAGGTTGTGAATAATGCTCACAGAAGGTGTGTGTGCTTGTTACATGTTACGATGGAATGGCAAGTGCCGAACATTCCAAGACCAACATGGGTAAGGTGGTGACAGCTTCACCACATACCCTTGTTGAACTCCAAGTTTTGAGAGCCGTTGTAGCAAGCACGATGGTTAAAGCAAAGGCAATCATGTCACCAAAGACAACTCATGTTAAACTCTGTTTTGTTGAGTTTAGCGTGCGAACGTAAAAAATGTGCTCGATCAGCACGTTGATGTGCACGTGGACGACTCCCACATGATGGAGGATGTGCTCAAGGAGGACCACCCTAACATGAACGAAGAGTACAAAGTAGACAACGGTGAATATGATGAGGATCGTAATAATCACCACCATTGTGCGACAAACTTCAGCTGATTGCTCGAGAGGGACAAGGCGCCTGGCGAATTGCAAGAAGCTATTGACAGTGGCAAAGGCACCAAAAGTAAACACATCAGAAGTTCTCACGAGCACGAGCCGGACAATGCCACATCAAAGGTAATTTTCTTCAATCGTCAGGAACTTGCTGAGTTGGTGGATGACTCAAGATCATCACCGATGGTGGAGGTGTGAAACCACCCTGAGGAGTAGCGAAAGATCCCCCTTCCTAAGATGTGGCTGCAATGGGATAGATCCACGCCTACTCGAGTATTGTCACAGACGACCTATTCATCCAAAAAGGTGATACTCCTTGGAGACATGTATGTAAAGTGTACCCTCCTTCATTGGACAAAGGTACACGGACAATGCAAAGTCCTCGAGATGGTCGCAGCATGTCACAACGGTCGTAGTGTGTTGTAGGTGCTAATGCCACCGCTAGTGGCAGTGAGGACTTGCTTGCCTCAATGACATCAGAGCCGATTATGAACTCGTACTTCCTCCACGAATATTCAAGAAGGGCGTGAAGCTGACCAATTGGATAAACCACATGGAGCAAGTTATGCGTATCTACAAGACTCCACTCAATCAGTGGGGGGACCTTGCCATGACGCGACTTGAAGACAATCTCTTTAAGAACGTGGTCGAGGAGTGGGGTGGGCAACAACCACACCAAGAGTGATTGACCATTTCAAGTGAGGCTTTATGCAAGA
The DNA here is from genome assembly GCA_023375785.1 of Penium margaritaceum. Classification (NCBI taxonomy): domain Eukaryota; kingdom Viridiplantae; phylum Streptophyta; class Zygnematophyceae; order Desmidiales; family Peniaceae; genus Penium; species Penium margaritaceum. The sequence goes on along the minus strand of SZWC01001228.1, from coordinate 61,381 downwards.
TCATGCATAAGAAGTGCACTGAGTATGAGAAGGCGTAGCGGGATTTTTGTAAGATCAAGGACTTCAAGAAGATGGATAGCTCGCTTAAGCCTACTTAAGAGAGTTCACTGCACTCATTGAGGAAGGGAAAAAACTTCACTGATGGTGATGGGACCTAGACCTTCAACTAACCGATGTGCTTTCTGCTCGAGTACTTGCGTGATGGTCTTGCAAGCAAGAAGCTCAAGGATAAGACCACTACACTGGCAACAAGACCTGATTGGATAAGATGGAGGGTCTTGCACGATTACATCATTGAAGTGTATTCGGCAAATCCAAAGCACTACTCAGATGCAAGGCGAAACGCACTTTCAGAGCAAGGACCGACACGAGCCTTGCTATGCTACATGGGTTGGATGCTACATGGGCTTTGGGATTAGCCAGTGAACGGAGTAGGGTTAAGGGCAGGTAGCCCGTTAATCCTCCATTCAAGAAGACTGATGGAAAGAAGGCCCCCAACCACAAGTGCAGCCACAAAATGACGAGCTATCAGCGGCGTATGAGCGTCATAGAATAGCCTTCCACGAAGAACTCTGTCAAAACCGTATGGATCCCAACCACTATATGGTTTAGTGCTTTGATGCTACTGGCGATGGACAAGAGGCCGCAACATTGGCCGCAGCCATAAGACCTCATGAGGATGGTGTACCAGATGTTTGCGGAGAGGGCCATGGACTGCGGTAATGGGCCCGGCCGTGGAAACAGACAACACTATGGTGCGGGTGTTCTCCATCCCTGAGTGATGTTAGTGGAAACCACTAAGGGATAATAGTGGATCATGAGTGTGAGTTCATGTTTTCAGGTGAGGATGTTAATAAATTTGAGTTTTGAAAATTCTGTGTTGTCTTCTCCCCTCTTATTGAACCTCTTTCTAAACCTGTTGACCGTCATTACCCACTGAACCTTGCATCATCCGATGAGATGCATGATCAAACATGCTTAGTGGTGACGAACCCAACCACTATGCAAGAATTGTGCGGCACAGTGATTGACACAAACATCCTCAAATTGATGACCTTCATCACATTTACGGTACCTTTGGTCGGCGGTTTTGATTATAGATGATTGGACGGAATCCTTAGCCGACTAGCCCAAAACCACGGTGCTTGAGGGTCTCCAACCCTCAAGCCATCCCGTCCAACCGCCTGTAGGTCAAGGACCCCCACTCAATCCACATGGCATCGTTCACGCGTTGCACTCCTCCCATCGAGGAGTAAGCCATCCTTGGCATCCGCACATAGGACTTGAACACCAACGCTCTAATACCACTATAGCGGAATAGATGGAATCATTGGCTAGCTAGGCAAAAACCATGGTGCTTGGGTTTCTCTAACCCTCAAGCCATCCCTTCCATCCGCCCACAGGCCAGAGACCACAACTCGATCCATGTGGCACCGGTCGCGCGCTACATCAATCCAGTCGAACAAATTAGACTTCAAGGTGCTAACTCAATTAACACATGGCCACAAGTTGTGGACTCGAGTGGGCGATATTTGGGAGTTGCGATGCTTCATGTGCCAATTCTTTGTTTACAACAAACTCGGCATGCCATCATTAATTCTGTTCACTTAGACGAGTGGAGGGTACATGATGATGCAGTTCAAAAGATTCCGAGCTAATGCTCCCATGAATGTCCCAGCTAAAATTGGAGGGGATGACTCCATTGGCCTTGGCTTGTCTTGGCTTTACCCGGCAGGTGGGCCTGAGGTATGAGCCATTCGATGGTGTTGTTTTCACCTGCAGCAACCGTAGGTTATCAGTGATTGGTATTTGTAAAGCAAGAACTTGCATTCAAGGGTATACAATGAGTGTGACGTTGAAGGCTCTCAACCTTCTTGACCTATTTGACATGGTTCTATGTGATCATTGGCTCTAAAGCCTCTAATGTGCTTTGAATTAAAACAGGTGATCCTTCTCAAGGGACTATATCGCTTCACACTGATTCTGAGTATGGAATCGTCACCAACCCAACTTAAATTGTATACAAGCTTTTCCGTGATGTAGATCAGGAGGAAATCACCAATTTTTTAATACTTCTTAGAGATAAATTCTCTATTGGTGAATTTATTGGATGTATTCCTAGACCCACCAACTGGGCTTCTACCAGAACAACACATGGACTAAACGACTTCACTGCTGTAGCGGGAGGGCCGGTTCGGCCCTCCCTCCTCGCTGAAGCAAGGGGTGGTTACGCACCAGCCCTCGCATCAGCGAGGGCTGGCCGACGGCCAGCACTTCGCTGGCCGCCGGCCAGCTGCCTACCGGCCGGCTGGACGGCCGGCGGCTAGCCAAGTGACCGGCGACTGGCCGGCCACCAGCCGGCCAGTCGCCGGCCGCCGATCGCGGCCTCAGCCCGATCGGTTGCTAAGGGGCCACGAGGGCCTCAAGGGCAAGGCCTCGTGGCCTCATGCCCTTGCCCCCCCCCCCTCGCTCTCCTTGTAAGCGAGCAAACAAGAACAAGGGATAGGGAGAGCGAGGGGATCACACGAGAGGAGTCAGCGTGAAATCACCGATTGTACCTCGCACACGACGATTACGCGCTGACGAGTCAAAAACAAAACTCGAGTTCATTTAGGATGAACTATGAGTTTTGAAACTGGAAAACTCATGCGAACGCACGAGTTCGAGGTAAAAACCCCCGGTTTGGGTCCCAAAACCAGGGGTAAAGCTAAAAACGGAATTGGGCCTTCAAGGACTCAAAATATTCGAGTCTCCCTGCTCTAGGTCGTTGATGAAAATTGCCCCTCGGTCCTGTAAAGGGGGTAAACCCCTGACGCGGACTGAGAACGCCATTCTGCGAACTCCGACGATGACTTCAGAGCAGGAGCTGGAGACTCGACTTATTATAGTGGTTCTCAAAGCCGGATGAGCCCGTAACTAAGGGTTTGATGGAAACGGTGGCTACGTCATATATAAAACAACGCCGACAGCTACAAGTAGAAGAAAAAATTCCAGAAGGGACTACGGCACCCAAAATTAATGGATTGAAGTACCGTAAAGTATGTTGGAGAGCTAGAAAATGGCTTTACATGGGGGAGCCTCTTCCTTCTAGCCTCTCCTCACTTCTAGGGGACTAGGAGGATTTTTGTGGGACGGGGTGGGGAGTTCCCATCCCCAAAAACTACCAAATCCTCCCCATGTACAAGACTCCTTCCTCCCTCCCTCGTCCGTAAAATTGGGATAACTTCATTTTCCAAGATTAGGGACTCTCACGACCTGAGAGCACCCTAAAAAGGAGGGTGTCACCATGAAGGGTTTTGACCGCACTCCAACGCCGCCAGCTCAAGGGAGACGTCGTCCAAGAACGCGAGAGGCGTCAAGGAGCATGAAGAGAATGCCAAGGAAGACAAGAAGTCAAGAGGAAGACAAAGAGGTAGAAGAAAGAGTGGAAGATTTTCTAGGAAATTTTAGAATTCCTTTTTGTACTCTTTGCTCTTGTTTTGTGAGTGAAACTCACGTCCCTTGTCATTTCATTATCTTGTAATATTCTTTTTTCCTAGGTACTAGTTCTTGCCAATTGCCGTGAGTCATGACTTAAGAAGACTAGTCCAAAATCCATGCCCTTGTGCCGACGTGGCGGCCTGGGAAATAGAAATAAAATTTATAATTACCTCACCAATCGTGAGAGCAAGATTTTAGGAGGCAATTCCTCCTCAAAGTTGTGGGGTGATCCTCACAACGATCTTCACATGCTAGGTGTACAAGCGACAAGATGGCAGGTGCCGGACCGTCCAAGACCAACAAGGGCAAGGTGGTGACTGCCTCACCACACGTCCTCGACGGACTCCAAATTTTGGGAGCCACTGCCGTAAGCATGGTTGCCAAACAAAAGGCAATCGTACCGCCAAAGGCAACCGGTGCAAACCTCAGCGACACCGAGAAGCATGTGAAAGCCCAAAAAGTGTTTGACGAGCACGTCGACGCGCACATGGGTGACCTCCATGCGACGGACGACGCGCTCGAGGAGGACCATCCAGTTGACCCCGACAAAGAGCATGACGCCGACGATGCTGAAGGTGATGAGGATCGCGATCATCACCATCGTCGTGCGGCAAATGCAAGCCAATCACTCGAGAAGGACAAGGCACTAAATGCATCGCGTGAAGATGCCGACATCAACAAGGCTACCGAGAGCAAGAAAGGCGGCAAAAGTAGCCACGTGGGAAGTTCTTGCGATAACGAGCCGGACGACGTCGTCGCAAAGGTAATTCGCGATGACTGCCAAAGGCTAGTTGATCTGGCTGCCGAGGCGGCAACCCAACTCAAGATCACCACCGATGGTGGAGGTGCGGCACTACCCGGAGGAGTGGGGACGGACCCCCCTTCCTACGACGTGGCCGGGATGGGGTAGACCAACGCCCAATCGAGCATTTTCACTGACAACAGCCTCCTCCGGAAGGTGGTACTCCTTGGAGGTGTGTACGTGAACCGTACCCTCCTGCAGTAGGTTAAGTTCCACAAATACGAGAGGCCCTAGAGGCTATCGTCGATGCTCTGACGACATCCGAGCTCAAGTTCGCATTCGCCAACCTAGTGGCACACGTTGGGCAGAGCATCACGGACCTCGACCGTGATTTCCAGTTGCAGCGCTTGGCCGTCCATGAGGCAAGCCGCCGATGCAACGACCTCAAAAAGGCGTTGTAAAGCGTGACCCATGTGAGGATGCAGCAGCAAGTGCAGCGTGCCGCAGCTGTCGATGCCATTGCCGGTGGCAGCGACGACTTGCCTACCTAGACAACTTTGGGACCCATCATGAACACGTCTTTCCTCCATAGTGTGGAGATCTTCCAGAAGGGCGTGGAGCTGGCCAACTGGCTGAATCGCATGAAGCACGTTCTATGTGTCCACAAGGCTCCACTCAGCCAGTGGTGCGACCTTGCCATGACGTGGATTGAGGACAAGCTCTTCAAGTATGTGGTCAAGGAGTGGACTGCGCAGTAGCCGCACCTCAAGTGGCAATCCATGCTGTGGGAGGCTTTCTACGCAATCATGCGTAAGAAGTGTAGCCAACGTGAGGAGGCGCAACCGTCTTCCACAAAATCAAGGATTTCAGGCAGCCAGGTGGCTCGCTCGAAGCCTACTTGAGCGAGTTCACCACACTTGTGGAGGAAGCTGAAAGCTTCACCGAGGGCGATGGAACTCAAACCTTCAAGTACCCGGAGTGCATGCTCTTGGAGTACTTGCGTGATGGTCTTACCAGCAAGAAGCTGAAGGACAAGACCACCACAACGGCAACCGGCCAGGCTTGGAAAAGCTGGAGGGCATTGCGGGACTACATGAGTGAGGTGTATTCAGTAAACCCAAAGCACTACTCAGACGCACGGCCAAACACGCGTGCACAGCAAGGTTGCGACATGCGCATGGACACTGTGGGGACTGCAGGAGTAGCCGAGCAGCGGGACATGGCCAAGGACAAGCAACCTGCAAACCCTCCAGTCAAGAAGATTGGCGAGTATAAGACCCCAAACCACAAGTGTCGTCGCGATAATGAGGAATTGTAGGCGGTGCGTGAGCATTGTAACACAGCAATCTTCGACAAACTCTACCACAACTATATGCAGTCTGGTCACTTTAGGGCTCAATGCCCTTAGGCTATTGGTGGTGGACAAGAACCTACGGCGTTAGCTGCAGTAGCCGCACCTTGTGGGGAGGGTGGAGCAGGAGGCCACGGACAGGGCCGTGGATAGGGTCCCGATCGCGGCAATAGGCCTGGCCGTGGTAATGGACAAGGTCGTGGGGCGGGTTTTCCCCACCCCTGAGTGACATTAGTGGGGACCACTCATGGGTAAAACTGGATCACGAGTGTGGATTCATGTTTTCAGATGAGGATGTTAAAAATTTTGAGTTTCTGACGAGTTCAAATTTCCCTGTTGTTTTCTTCCCGCTCGTTGAACCTCATTCTGCACTTGCTGATCGACATTGCTCACTAAATCTTACATCACCAGATGAGATGCATGACCAAACCTGCTTAGTGCTGGCGACACCGACCACTGTACAAGAATTATGTAACACAGTGATTAAATCAAACGCCGTCAAAGCGATGTGTTCAATCACGTTCGCACTACCTTTGGTCGATGATATCGACCAAAAAAAAAGACAAAAAAAAATTAAAGACTAGAAGGTGCTCACCCAATTCACACGTGTCCACAAGATGTAGACTCGAGTAGGTGAATGATGGGAGCTACGACGTCCTCCTTCTAGATTCCGTGTTTCTCACAAACTCGGCTTGCCATCGTCACGCCTGTTCACTCGGATGAGTGGAGGCAACATTACGATACAATTCAAAGGACACCTAGATGGTGCTCCCATGAATGTACTTGTTGACACTAGAGGAGATGACTCCTTTGTTAGCCTTGACTTCATACGACAGGTTGGCCTGAAGTACAAGCCATTGAATGGCGCAGTTATCATAGGTGACAACCGTATGGTACCCGTGATCGGTACTTGTAAAGCGGAATTTTGTATTCAAGGGTACACACAACGTGTCACGTTGAAGGCACTCAACCCTCTTGACCTGTTTGACGTGGTGCTAGGCGATCCCTGGCTCTATGAAAACAAGGCTCTAATGTGCTTTGAATCAAAGCATTTGATCCTCCAAAAAGGATAGTGTCACTTTACACTGATTCCGAGCACAGAATTATCGCCGACCCGACTCAAAGTCCATGCAAGCTTGTCTGTGATGCAGGTGAAGAGACGTATTCGACAAGGTTGTCGATACTTCTTGGCGTAGCTACAGAAAGTGGAGGCCGACGTGAAGGAAGACATGCCACAAGAGATCAAATCTCTATTGGCGGAGTTCTGGGGTGTATTCCAGGACCCACCGACTGGGCTTCCACCAGAAAGACACATGGGCCACACGATTCCGCTACAACCGGAGGAGACTCCTCTATTCAGACCCATGTATTACCTTAGTCCAGCAGAAAGGCGAGAGGTCGAATGCCAAATCAAAGAGTACCTTGCAAAGGGATGGATTGAGCCAAGTAACTCACCGTATGATGCGCTGATCCTTTTTGTGAATAAAAAGGATGGTAGTTTATGCATGTACGTGGATTACCGGGCGTTGAACAAGCTGGCGGAGAAAATCGATTACCCTTACCACGGATTGAGGACCTTTTTGACCAACTCCAAGCGGCAAAAGCATTTATAGCCTTATATTTGTCTCAAGGGTACCATCAAATCCGTATCACGGAAGATGATCTACCCAAAGCCATATTTCGAACGCACATGGGACACTATCAGTTTTGAGTGTTATGCTTTGGGCTTACAAATGCCCAAGTAACCTTCCAAGGAGAAATGAACCGAACATTTGCCAAACAACTCGGACAATTTGTCTTGGTTTACATGGACGACATCCTGGTTCTCTCCAAATCAATAGAAGAGCATATAGAACATCCGAGTGAAGTCCTCGCAATCCTTTGGGAACAGAAGTTCTATGCGAAAGCGAGCAAGTGCAAGTTTGCACAAGATGAGCTCGAATACCTTGGACACATCATCAGCAAGGACGGCATCCGTGTCGATCCATGAAAGGTCCAAGCCGTTGTAGACTGGCCACGCCCGGAAAATATTGGGCAGATTCAGTCTTTCCTCTGCCTTGCAAACTACTTTCGACGATTTATGCAAGGGTATTTGACCGTGGTAGCACCGCTAACCAAGCTCACGTGAAAAGACGTGCACTGGGAATGGACATCTGATTGCGCGAACGCTATTCTCAAAGTCAAAGAGTTTCTACCTATAGCACCCGTCCTAGCTCTTCCAGATCCATTGTAACCGTGGGAGGTTCGATGGTGATACGTCGGTAATAGGACTCGGAGCCGTCCTCACGCAGAACGGTCACCCAGTTGTGTATGAGAGCCGGAAGCTCATCCCCCACAGAAACGCAGTAAAAGACTGGGGATCAAGAGCTCCTTGTGATAGTACAAGCTTTCAAGATGTGGCATTGCTACCTCGAAGGTGTTGAAGGGGGTATGACGGTCGTGACTGACCATAACCCATTGGTGTTTTTCCAAATGCAACCGAACCTGTCAAGACGACAGGCGCGTTGGAGCGAATACCTGAGCCGATACTTGTTCACATGGGAATATTGGCCAGGACGCATCAACGTGGCCGATCCACTAAGCCGACAGCCTGTGGAAATTAAAGCAACCACCAAGATTGGTGGGTGTTTTATGGCCATTACAACAGCAACAGTATAAACACCATATCCCCCTGCACCTCTGCGGCAACCACCACGAGAGATTATCCGTTACAACGGTTTTGTAAACAGGATCCGGATGGGATACTGTGTGGATTCTTTGTTTTAAGACTCTCAAAATCTGGACAAGTATGGATTGGTGGAGGCCACAGGAATCTTCGGGCACAGAGAACACGTTGTTGTGCCAAACTCGAGAGACCTTCGAGCAAAGATTATCTCCGAGTTCCACGACCCACCGGTCGCAGGTCATGTGGGACCTCGAAAGACCGGACAGACACTCTCGGACCACTGTTGGTGGCCAGGGTGGAGTATCGATGTCCGTAAGTATTGCATGATATGCAATACTTACGACCCATGTCTTTGGAATAAGGCTATAAATGAGAAGCCTGCTGGACTCCAACAGCTTCCCATTCATGGAACTCCATGGGAGTGCGTCAGCATGGACTTCATTACCGGTCTTCCCGACACGGCCCGTAGCCACGATGCCATGCTAGTGGTTGTGGACCTTCTGACAAAGATGACACACGTCATTCCTACAACCACTGGTGTGAACGTAGAGGAGACCGCACGTCTCTTCTTTGAAGGTGTCATAAAGTACCACGGCTTGCCGTTGCGTATCAAGATGAAAACATTGCTAGTAAGTTCTTCCAAAAGATGCACGAGTACTTTGACAACGAGTCGCAAATATCGAAAGTGTTTCATCCTCGAACTGATGGACAAACAGAGCGCATGAACCGTACTCTAGAACAAATGCTTCGCATGTACGTGGACCTTGCCATGAATGACTGGGATGAATTCCTTGCATCGACAATGTTTGTAGTGAATAACTCAGTGAACAAGTCTAAATAGTTCACACCGTTTGTGTTTAACAGTGGTCGGCATCCATTGGTGCCCTATTCATTGGTGAAGAGCGGGAGCACAGGAGGACATGTTCCTTCTGGTCAAGCCTTTGCCGAGCGCAAAGACTCCTTGTTACAGAAGGTGAAGGGTCACCTTCAAGCTGCTTGGTAACGACAAGAGGCATATGCCAACAAAAGTCACCGTGAGGTCTCGTTTGACATCAATGACAAAGTACTGCTTAGCACTAGGAATCTTCGGTTGAAGTTGTAGGGGACACCACCTAACCGCAGAAAAAGTAAACAACATTCATGGACTGCAACCATAGAAGGTTGGGGATGCCCAACGTGGTTATCGCACGGACGCTCCAGCCTAAAGGGGGAAGGTCGCTAGTCGTGCTGACCAACAAGCTGCAGCTTAGGGCCAAGTGTCAGGCACATGTTCATGTTTAACTGGTGATTTAAATTATTAATTTTTGTTCACAATGTTGATGACTCACTAACTGACAATCATGCTTGTTGTTCATGAACCGAGACGGCTCATAATAAGTGGAGAGGAATGTAGCGGGAGGGCCGGTTCGGCCCTCCCTCCTCGCTGAAACGAGGGGTGGTTGTGCACCATCCATTGCGTCAGCGAGGGTTGGCGGACGGCCAGCACTTCGCTGGCCGCCGGCCAGCTGGCTGCCGGCCGGGTGGACGGCCGGCCAAGTGACCGGCCGGACACCAGCCGGCCAGTCGCCAGCCGTCGATCGCGGCCTGAGCCCGATCGGGGGTTGAGGGGCCACGAGGGCCTCAAGGGTGAGGCCTCGTGGCCTCGTGTCCTTGTCCTCCCCTTGCCCTCCTTGCAAGCGAGCAAGCAAGGATGAGGGATAGGGGGGCGAGGGTGAGAGCGAGGAGCAAGGGGAGCGCACGAGAGGAGTCGGTGCGAACTCGCCGATTGTACATCGCACGCGACGATTGCATGCCGACGCGTCAAAAATGAAACTCGAGTTCGTTTAGGACGAACTACGAGTTTTGAAACCAGAAAACTCCTGCGGATGCATTAGTTTGAGGTAAAAACCCCCGGTTTGGGTCCCAAAACCAGGGATAAGACTAAAAACGAAAATGGACCTCCGGAGACTCGAAGTATTCGAGTCTCCCTACTCCGGGTCGTTGATGACGATTGCCTCTCAGTCTTGTAAAGGGGGTAAACCCCTGATGCGGACTGAGAACGCCATTCTGTGAACTCCCACGACGACTTCATAGCAGGAGCTAGAGACTCGATCTGTTACAGCTGCAACAGGAGAAGATTCCACCATTTACACCCATGTATTACCTTAGCACAATAAAAAGGTGAGAGTCCAAATGCCAAATCTAAGAGTACCTTCTAAAAGGGTGGGTTGAGCTGATAAGCTTGTCGTATGGTATGCTGATCCTTTTTGTGAAGAAAAAAAGATGGTGCTTTACGTGTGCGCGGGGATAACCGGACGTTGGAAAAGCTTGCGGTAAAAGGAGATTTTCCTTCCCGTGGATTGAGAACTGCTTGACCAACTACAAGGAGCAAAATTATTCTCGTCCCTTTATTTCTCATAAGGGTACCATAAAATCCGCATCTTGGAAACTGATGTGTCCAAAATAGTGTTCTCGACACACATGGGACATTATCAGTTCTGGGTTACATAGTTTGGGCTAACAAATGCCTTGACAGCCTTCAAAGGATAAGTGAACCAAACGTTCATCAAGCAACCCGGTCAGTTTATCTTGGTTTACTTGGCCAACATCCTACTTTTCTCCAGATCAATGGAAGAGCACATAGAGCATTTACGTGAAGTCCTCACGATGCTTTTGGAACAAATGTCTACGTGAGAGGGAGCAAGTGTAAGTTTGTACAAGATAAGCTCAATTACATTGGACACATAGATGGCAAAGACGGTATCCGTATCGATCCAAAAAATGTGTAAGTTGTGGTGGATTAGCCGCGTCCATAAAACATTGGGCAGATAAGGTCTTGTAAGGTTTTCTGGAAAATTCATGCAGGGGTATTCGACATTGGTAGCTCTGCTAATCAGGTACATGGAAAAAAAGTGCATTGGGAATGGACATCTTATAGTGAGAGCGTCTTTCTCGGAGGAAAAAAAAATCGATCCATACCACCCATTTTACCTCTTTCAAATCCATTCCAATTGTGGAAGGTGTGATGTGATGCGCTGGTAGTAGGAATCATAGAAGTCCTCGTGTAGAATGGTCATCCACTTGCATATGGGATCCATGATCTCTTCCCAGCAGAGAGACAGTACACGAATGGTAATCAAGGGTTCCTTGTTGTGGTACACGCTTTCAAGATGTGGGGTTGCTCCCTCGAGGGTGCTGAGGAGCGTGACGGTCATGACCCCGAACACAATCCATTGGTGCTTTTCCAAATGCAACATAACCTGTCAAGACAAGAGGTGCATTTGAGTGAATACTTAAGCCTATTCTTGTTCACATGGGAACATTGGCTAGGACGAATCAATGTGGCCAATGCACTAAGCCGACAGCCTATGGAAAATAAAGCAACCACTAAGGTTGGTGGGTGTTTCATGGCAATTGTGGTAGCTACGGTGCAAGTACCAGACCCTCATATACCTTTGCGGCAACCACCTAAATACATTATCAACCACAGCGGTTTTTAAAAAATATCTACATGGGAGGCTTTGTTGATTCTTAGCTTCAAGACTCACGTATTCTGGAAAATCTCAAGATTGATAGGACGAAGGAATTCACTAGCATGGGGAAAAAATTGTTGGGCCAGTCTAAGTAGACCTTTGAGCAAAGATAATCTCTCAGTTCCGCTATCCGCTCGTGGCAACACATGTGGGGCCTCGAAAGATCCAAGAGGCAACCTCATACTGTTATTGGTGGCCAAATAGGAGTTTCAATGTCCATAGGTATTGCATGACATGTGCCCCGTGCCTTCGGAACAAGGATAGTAACAAAGAACATATTAGACTCCTCCAACAACTCCCTATCCCTTGGACTCTTCTCTCATGACCTTGCTTATTTTCCTCGCTAGCTTTATTCTGACCTCTTCTTGTTTCCTTGCTCAATTATGGTGTAATGCTTCAGGCCTCTCTCATGCAACCACATGCAATAGCCTTGTTGGCACATCCCAATCCTTGGTGTTACAAGAAGTACATTCTACCTTCCTTGTTGTGTCTTTTGTAAAGAAATCACTGGGGGATTCTCGGGAAATCTTTTTACATCGTTAACATGTAAATGTATTATTTGTTTTAAAATTGTGTCTTTCTTTTGTGCCATACCTCTCGAGAGCGAGTTTTGGAAGAAGATGTTGCAGATGCAACTTGCAAACACGTGGCTGCTACATCTATAACTATAAAACCCCAGTGGACAAGTCACATGTTCTTGGTGTGTTTCCCAATAGGCTAGTAATGGAAGGAATTTTCCCTTAAGATCATGTGTTGGCTTTGCATGCCAAGGACGTTTAGCCCGTGGCTCCATGCTGAAATGTCATCGCCTACTCCATCCTTGCCCTTGAGTACTCTGCACCTTACCTTACTTGATCAGTAGATTGGCAATGGCCATCAGTGACTGTAAACAGAGTTTCATGTAATTGGTTTTATGCAACAGGCCTAAGAAATAGGATTATTAACTTGTGGAAATTGTTTTGTACAAACGGACCCACGATTGCTAGGCATATCCTTGCTTGACCGACGTCTTGCTCTTGCAAGAAATTGATAATCTATATACGTACACATGGAATAGAATGACCTGAAGGATCAACATTTCTTATTCGGATGATAAGAAGTGTACAACTACATAGCAGCTTTATGTCCGAGCATACATGGTAAAATAGATATTCGTGCTACCGTTGACAACATCAAGTGCTAACCGTGTATGGGACATAAAGCAAAGCATCATAGATTAATAACGTTCGGATTAATTTCACTGTCCATCTTTTTTATAACCAGCTCTTCATCTTCAAGAAGTAAATTCATAAATCATCTCCCATCTTGCTTCCTTTTCCCTTGTATTCATTCATGGCTCCTCCATTCCTTCTCCGCCACTTACCCCTCATCCACATTGTCCTTCTTTCATCTTATCTACATGGCCTTCTTGAGTATTTTCCCTTAATGGAACATGTAGAATCACACCCCGGTCTTCCTCATTGGGTTCCAATGTAACCACCAGTTTTGTGGTGTACCTAAATTTACTACATGGAAAACTCCTTGACGAGCAGCAACTTTGTGAATGCCCTTGTCCATTATCTCTTTGCAGATAAAATTGAGCTCTTCGTTTTGCTAGCTTACAAATGTTGATAATGGACTACACCTTTCTTTGCTGCCTTTTTTTCCGACTTTAAACTCACTTTTTTGCATGTTATGGTTGCCAAGTCTTCCTTTGTAGCCCCTTCCAATACGCCTCACTTAACCGATGCACCAACAGTGTCCGGTACGCTCTTTACAACCCCTGATAGCTCTCTTAGCTTTCACTATGGTGCTCATTCACCCGGCTGTCCTTCGGCATCTGGTCTCCTTCCTCTTTAGTATCACATACCTCACCCTCCTCATCCTAGCCCTCCCTTTGTCCCTCTCCACTGTCTTGTCCTCTCAACGTGTCCACCCATCTTAAAACGTAGTTCCTATCCCCCTCCCCCCCCAATTTTTGGTCCCCCTGCCATGTACGTGACATGGCAGGGGGACCAAAAACCCCTGCCGGCATTCATTGAGAATCATTCTTTCTACAAACTTGTGTCTCCTTTTGCTTTCTCTCTTGACCATCGCTATCTCCTCCTCCCCGTTCCCGGGATCACCAGCCCCCACACCAATCCTTATCTCCCTCTCTTGTTCATGTCCCCTCTAATTAAGGAGCATTTTGCATAATATTGTGCCATGCCATCCTCGCTTGACCCTTCATGGTGGATTTCATCCTATCTTGTTCATGTGTCACATTCACTGCTCTGATGTTTCTTTGTCTGTGAGGTTCACCTTCCCTCATTTCACTCCACGTTGCCTTCCAATTGTTCAACGTGTTTTTACGCTTTCCATTAACAAAGCATTCGTTAATATAGCCAGCTTTTCCTTTTCCCTTTCAAGCGCTAACCTTCACAGAAACTTGGAACATATCCTTGGTTGTGATTGTCGTGTATGTCCCTTCCCGCTTTTGTTGAGTTCTCTGTCTTATTTCCTCTTGGCTGGATTTCTGGGAGTCATTCCATAGAGACTTATGTGATCGTCCTATGCACGCCCTCCTGGATGACTTTAAGAGCGACCCCATCCCCTCATCTACATGATAGGGTTCCCCCTCGCAACATTTGCAAGGGCCACTCCTTTGCAAATATTCCTCGTACACTTCACTATGCTCACCAAAATTTTGCATTCTCTGTTCCTGGATCCACTTCCATAGCCTGACGTAATCACTTCTATCACGTTTGTTTCCCCCCGTGTCCTTTACATTGAACATAGTCTTTAACGTGTTTCCATGTATCAATGTGCCCTCGTCCCCCCTCTACGCCCAAAATAACGCGATGGAAGCTCAGTGTTTCCATTATCTCCCAGCCTTGGGTAAAGTGCCATCCATTCATACTAGCCCCTTTCCAAGTTTGGAATGACAGGTCGGGGCATGAGTTTGTCAGTAAGGAGTAGTTTGTAGAAAACGAACCTTCGCAAATCTATAGACTACTATTACAAATCGTTCTACAAACCTCCTTGTCTCTTACAATACCTATATTATTAGGGCTGTCACAACGGCAATGTGTCAACTTCAACAAAAAAAAACCAAAAAAATGAACGTCTCACCAATACACGTCCGCCATATACACTTTTCTTATAGTCTTTCCTTCCCTTCTCCTATCCTCTACGAGATCTCCATGTCTACCCCCATATACAGGATCTTTCTTCTAGCTATTCCAACGATCTATACTAGACCTCCTGTGATGCAACAACTAACAACTTTCACGGGTTACATATACACATATAAATACATACACATGAATATATGTATACATGTACACACACATATCTACCAACTTGTGCATCGTTTCCTTGATTCATCTTTCCCCCTTTCTTTACACCTGGGCCGGGCACATCCCTAACAACATATGATTTAATAAAGCCCCTTTGAGTTCCCAATAGGTATTTCAAGGTATTTATGCCCAAGCCTCCTGTAAGGTCTAATGCTTGGATTGGCTACCTAGGAAATGTTTCAAACACCTCCTTCCCAGTTTTCGTTCCCTTTCTACCTCGTTTCCACGCACTCCTTGCTGATCAACAGGTATCTCCACCCGTATGCGTAAGAAAAACAACCTGTTGCTCAATACCTTCCACACAATACTTGACTAAAAAGGATGTAGTAATTACCTACGAAACATTGTCTTCTTCTTACTGGCCGGTGGCGACGGTTCGTCTTGAGTACGTCACACTCTCAGGCAACACCGATTGTTCCTAATTGTTGGCCATATGTCACTTGGTGAAACAAAAGCGTGCGAATAAGGTTTTCGCCAATGTTAACCTTACCTTTTATTCCTATCTTAACTCAACATTGGATCCTGAAACAGTAAGAGGAATTGTCATGTTCACCCTCAAATTTGATTCACTCATGCCTTCTTATCCTGCATTAGCCACGAGCAGCTGGAAAGTCCAATTTGGAGGATAAATATCCCAAGAGATCCTTTCCATGGTCCTTGCGGCAAAAAAATCCCCGTTTCCCCGTTTATATTTCTAACTGAAATGAATCATACTCATAAAATAAGTACTTGTGTCATGAAACCAGATAACCACAATTCTCTGTACACTTTATTTGTTGCAAGACCACCAAACATTCTTTTCCTCCATACAACAGCCTTTTAAGAATTCAAGCATCGCCTTAATTTCTCCTTTAGAAATATCCCCCCATGAAATATATTGAAAAAAGTTGAGCTATTTTGAAATGGTTGGGTTGACCCTTTTCCACCTCATTTGGCATTAACCTCCGGCACAATACTGGCGCGATTCCAAATATTGTTGCAAATTGTTTTTTAATTTTTTTTTCAAGAAACATGAATTGTTATTTTTCAACTTTTACAAGTTTTTATGGGAAGAATGCCAAATTCGTTTGAAACCCTTCAAAGCAGACGAATTATTACATTAAAACCGATAAAGTTTCGTATTAGATTTATTTTTGGATATTAATCCTAAATTATACCACTTTTTTGCATTAAATATATCCTTAAGTTAGAAAAAATCTTTGAGAATCGGGCTCAAAACATTGGCATATCTTCGGCTGAGATTGCTTGCCCACCTGAGTTCTTCTCGACTTAGTGCGAAAAGACATCGAGAAGACATCCTGTGCAGGTAGTTCTCTGTGCTTTCCGAGCCGCCCTATTGAGGATGCTCCAGTCGGTATCCAATGGGTAGCGATTTCTATAAGTAAGCTGTCGGTGTCTCGCAGTAGACATCACTGACAGGCCGTCGGCATTCGCCGAAAAAACATTTCTGAAATGCAGTAATGTGTTTAATGACCTCATCTCGCTTGCTCGATGTGCAAACTTTCCGATGATGCTCTGAACGCTCCAATTGCTTTGGTGGGGTGCTCCGGGTCGGTGCGGCTTTTGACCGTCCTATCGACTTTGAGCAGAAGTTGCTGCTATCCTGATAAGTGCAAAATTCGTTGCTTTTGAAGATTTGTTGGCCCGCGCTTTCAGATCGCGCGGGAACTAGGAATCGAGGCGGTCCAATCGCTTCCTGTGCGCGGCGCACGAACAGTGGAGACGCTTCGTCCCCCCCTTCAAATTGCACAACCACCGCCTTCTTGGCGGACCCCTAGCGGACACTCTCGGAATGCGAGAGCAGTTCCGGGACGTACAGTGGCGAACTCGAATGGGGGATCAGGTGCATAGGACGCCATCGTAAGCTCGCACAGGGTGTCCGGAGTACGAATTGCATCCACCCGGACTAATTGTGGTCACACGTAGTTCACGGCCTAAATCCGATCGGCGGTGGGTGTCGGCAATGGCGTCTGCTGTCACCACAGCCGCGTGCCGGCCAGGCTCCCACTCCTGCTCCTACTGCTCCTACTCCTACTGCTGCACTCTCTGACCTCCAGCCTGCACCTTCCCTGCCACTTCCGTCGCCTCCGCGTTTCCTCCTTCTGTCTCCACATGTATGGTAGGAAAATTAATTTAACCCACTGAGGTGTTGTTTCTCTCTGCAAGGAAATGCCACAAAGCTGTCCACAAGTGGCTTGAGACGTTTCCCTCGTCCGCGCTCCCTACCTTTCACCCCACCTCTGGACCGCCCTTCCGCTCCATCGCGTCAGCCCTCTTCATGCCGCGCTGCGGCCAGCGCTCAGAGTCGGCTGCCCTTTTCCCTTGTGGCGACTCTCTCTCGCCCGGCGTCCTCGTACCCAACGGTAGTGGCGATCTCCTGGCAGCTGGTGGTGGCTGCAGCCGCACCCTCCCAACCGTAGGCAGCGCCAACCTAACCGATCACCTCTCGCACTGCTAGCGCAGCATGGCCAGTCGTAAGCAGTTCAGTCCACCATTGCGCTTGCTTAGGGTTGGATGACGGGCCGGTTGTTGGTAGTGCACCGTCACTCGTAGTCTGCCAGTCCGTGCTGCTCTCAGCACTAAGGCACCGTAGATGCTGCGAACTAGCGAGCACGTGGTTGTCCGCCATAGCGCTGAGGCGCACACCCGCCTGGCGATGGCCTCGCAGCGCACGTGCTGAGGCTGGTGCGCAGCTGCCAGGGACCGCATCACGCGGCCTTGGTGATGCAGTGTGAACTCCGGCGTGTGTGGTAGGGAGGGCATCCGGCTGTTTTTGTCAACCAAGCTGGCTGGCATGCGGTGTAGACTGGATGTGCGAAGCAAGACCGGCGAGTCATTCTTTCAGTGGCATTCTTTTGCGTCATGGAGGGAGCTCCTCCTTCGGCATGACCTAGCTTCCAACTAACGGTGGCCCGCAGGGATTATCAGAGCAGCTCGTTCTGCGCTCTGGGCGCGCGATGGGCCCAGTGGCGAGGAGCGCAAGGGTACAGCAGTTGAGGCGCAGCGAGTGCAGGAACCCTATCAGGAGTAGACATGACGCCGCGTTGGGCCGCCTGTCGTTTTGTTTTCAGCTCTTTTTTGGTTTCGGGGTTCACGTTCTGCTTTTGTTAGTAAGATGCGGCGCGGACGGCGCCGGTGCCGCCGCTCCTGCAGGTGGCAGCCTGCCGCAGCAGCACGGAGGTAGTGGCAGCCATTACCACAGCCATCAGCAGCAGCAGCAGCATAGCAATCACCTCCAGCATGATGATCGGCATCGCCAGTTAGGGAGACAGCAGCAAAAGCAGCAGCAGCTTAGGGATACGTTGCTGCAACAAGAACAGCTGCAGCAGCAGCAACGTGAGCAGCAGCGCGGCGGCCACCGAGAACGCAGCGGACACCACCATCGCCATGACCATCAGCAGGAGCCGCAGCAGTATGAACAGCAACCGCGGCAGCAGCAGCAGCAGGAGCAGCAGCAACCGCAGCACCACCACCATCGTCACCACGAGGAGCATCAGCAGGAGCCAAAACCCGAGAAGAAGCAGCAACAGGCATTGGAGAGCGACGGGCGAAAGTGGCCCCCAGACGTTGGGAAGGGAAAGGGAGCCGAGCCGTTGCACCAATCCATCGTCACGATTCCGAGCAAGGTGAGACGAAGCAAGTGTAAACGTTTCGGAAAAGACATGCACTTATTCAGTGCTGTCGCGGCCCGCGACAGGACTAGCCAAGTCCTCGCTAGGTGTGCTCGCGACTTGCGGCACCTAGCAATGTGAGATGAACGGCGGCGTGTCTTTTGTCAGGTGTGACGTGTCCAGTGGATGGTCCAGGCTCCTTGCGGATGCAGAAACGGTGGCTGAGACGTCTTCGAGCGCCACGTCGCCAAGCAGAAGATACAGACCACACCCAGATCGTTTTTGGACTGAACATCAGAGAAAAGTACTGAGGACGTCACTTTGGTGTCAGATTTTTTCGCACTCTGACACCATAAGCAGTGTTAAAGACCGAACTCAGGTTCCATGTGAGGTCGCATGCCGTTGCGACGTCTGCCTGTCGATGGAATCCATGGTGAGGCTTGCACTGAGAAATCAAGCCAGGTCGGGCTCTGACGTCATGGTGTCAAGGAGCCTGCGTCCTTTGTTGTGCCTCTGCCAACAGCTCTGGCGATGGCCATGGCCAGGGCTATGGTCGTTCTGTCCTGGAAACCTTGCCGTTACCATAGCAGGTATCACGGTTGACTCTGTTGCCATTGCTGTCATCATGGTTGTAGTCGCCTCTGTGGCTGTTGCCACTGCTGTGGCCGCAGTGGCAACAGCCACAGACGACGTCGTTGTCAAGGCAACTGCAGTGGCAGCAGGGGCAGTGACGTTGTCGACGTCGTCGTCATCGTCATTGTCGTCGTCGTCGTCGTCGTCGTCGTCGTCGTCGTCGTCGTCGTCGTCGTCG
>SZWC01001228.1:1997-36989 GCA_023375785.1 Penium margaritaceum | reverse complement strand
ACCCCCCAGCCCACCACCGTCTCCTCCAAGTCCTCCCCGCCCTCCACCTTCCCCACCTCCCAGCCCTCCCCAACCTCCCCCATCCCCTCTGCCTCCAGCTCTCACACAATCCCCACCACCACCCTCTCCTTTCCCCCCTGACCAGTCCCCACTGCCAGGGGACTCACCACCACCACCAAGCCTATCCCCGCCTCCGCCCGAGCTCTTCACATCGCCACCAGCACTCTCCCCCACACCTCCAACCCTTCTCCCACCATCCCCCTTGCCTTCTCCTCCACCACCAAGCCCTCCTCTTCCTCCTCCTAAGCCTCCACCTTCACCACCTCCATCACTGCCCAAACCCCCACCTTCACCACCTCCGTCCCCTCCCAAACCCCCACCCTCACCACCTCCCTCACCACCTACCTCGCCACCTCCCTCTCCTCCTCCTCCAAGCCCCCCTCCTCCACCTCCTAAGCCACCTCCTAAGCCACCTCCGAGTCCACCTCTCTCTCCCCCATCCCCGCCTCCTTCCCCTCCAAAACCCCCACCCCCATCTCCACCAGTACAATCCCCACCCCCAAGCCCGCCACCAAGTCCACCCCCTCCCAAACCACCCTCCCCCCCACCTTCATCTCCTCTCCCACCCCCTTCCCCTCCACCAGCGCCCCGCTCCCCACCACCCTCTCCCCCGCCCACCATTNCCCTCTCCTCCTCCTCCAAGCCCCCCTCCTCCACCTCCTAAGCCACCTCCCAGTCCACCTCTCTCTCCCCCATCCCCGCCTCCTTCCCCTCCAAAACCCCCACCCCCATCTCCACCAGTACAATCCCCACCCCCAAGCCCGCCACCAAGTCCACCCCCTCCCAAACCACCCTCCCCCCCACCTTCATCTCCTCTCCCACCCCCTTCGCCTCCACCAGCGCCCCGCTCCCCACCACCCTCTCCCCCGCCCACCATTCCCCCTCCCACAGACTGTGCCTTCACCACATCAGGACGGGGATCCTCTGTCTACGCCTGTGCCATGGGGTTTGCGGATGCAGCTGGGGTGCAGGGCGGCTATGGCCGCCAGCCTTACTTGGTCACAGACAGCAGCGACAGTCTGACGTCTCCTCGTGCTCGCACGCTCCGCTGGGCCCTCGCCAACCTTGCCCAAGGGAGCTACATCACCTTCTCTCGGTCCATGACCATCAACCTGGCTGGGGACCTGGTGGTCCCTTCGTACACCACCATCGATGGGAGGGTGGGGCTCGTGCAGTTGCAGGGCGGTGGTTTCGTTATCGCGGGCGTGACATCGGTTATCCTGGAGAACCTAGATGGTGCGTACAGTATGCCAGCATACCTTCTCCTCTGCCCCCATTCCATGATTGTTCCTGCCTCCTCCAACCTGCCTCTCTCCTGAACTCCACACCCCAACCACCCCCTCCCACCCTGCAACCTACCTCTATCCCTCTATGTCATTTGGTTGGCACATGGCAGGCACGGCCCTCAAAGGATTTTCTTTACAAATCAGGCTCAGTCTTCCCCTCGTCCTTCTGTTTGCTTGTGCAGTTGATGCTGGCGCCGGAACAGCAGTCACAGTCAATGGCAGCGCAGCAGTGTGGGTGGACCACTGCAGCCTCAAAGGTGGCAGCGCAGGCAGCAGCGGACCAGCAGCATCAGTCACTGGTTTGTCCTCGGTCACCTTCTCAAACACCTACGTCTCTGGAAGTGCGAGGCTCATGAACATAGATGGGAGCCAGGGCATTGGTATCGGGGCCGGTTCAGGCAGCAGACCAGTCTCCATAACCTTGTGGAGGAATTGGTTTGAGGGCGGCGCACAGGGCCAGCTGGCCTGCCAGGCTGGGACATGCCACGTGGCGAACAGCCTGTTCACCACGTGGCAGCCGTACTGCCTTGCTGTAAGGTCTAGTGGAAGCATCGTATCCTCGCAGAACATATATGTGGCCGAAGCGGACGGTGCCACGGTGTGCGACTCCGCTGCCAACTCTGGCGGGGGATCGATATCCACCGCTGGAGACTGGCTTGCCGAGGGTGCCGACTTCGGGTGGACTGGGCAAGCAGGCACTGGCTTGATATCATCGTACATCCTACCCTCAAGACCACCGGACAATGTGCTCCAAGCATTCATCACCGTGAATGCGGGAGTTCAAGCGACATGAAAATGGCACAAGCTCGTGCTTGCTGTTGTAACCTTAGGCAACTAGCGATGCATTTCACAATTCTTAGTCCAAATACGTCCCAAGGCGAACAAGCACAAGTGACAGTGATGCAATTTGACATTTTCTATTGTCAAGATGCCTAGTTCAAGATGAACAAGATGCACCTTTTGTCCTTACAAACCTGGACTGATCCCCTCCTTTGAGACAAACATCCATGAAATGAACATTTTGTTGAGACCTTTCTGAGAAAGAATGAGGAGGAGCCAACTTAATGGTAGGTGTAGGTAGTGGCAGATTGCCGGCATGAGCTCTCTATTATGCAAGTGTCATTCATGTTGAAGCCATAGCAACAGAAGCGACAAGGAATTAGAAAAACCTCGTGTAAAGAGACAACATATCATGGGATTCATAGGCTACTGAGCCCTTGGCAACCGGTTGACCGGGCCACCCACTCGAGTGGCTCGACGTGGGGCCCGGTCGAACCGAACCGGTCGGCAAAAAGCCGCCATGGTTTCTCACACTCCAGGACCACGGAGAGTGTGGCCCCGTAGGATCAGCAACCTGGTGTTCTAAACAACAAGGCCAGCCAAGCATGCATATCAACCACATGGAAAGCCACATATGTAGATAGTGACGAGATGCCGCTACACACTCTCTATCCAACAAGCAAAGCTCACACAACATCCATGGCGACGAGTGGAACAAGGAGTTGGTGAGAATTACTTTGAAACGACGAGAGACAAGTAAGTGAGAGTAAGGAGCAAGCGAGCTCTTAGCATCCAGTTGACCGGTCCACCTATACGAGGAGCTCGATGTGGGGCCCGACCGCCACCCCGGGGTCGAACCCAACCGGTCGGCAATAAGCTGCCGTGGTCACTCACACCTCGGAGCTACCGAAAGTGTGGCTCCGCAGGATCAGCAACCCGGTGTAATGAGCTACAAAACCAACACAGCATGCAAAGCACTCTCCATGGCAGAACTGAGCATAGACGAGCCCACACCAATCTTGCACCCGGCAGAGGCACCAGTGATGCGTGATCCACAGCTTCATATCTGCTCAGTCACCTGTAGTAATAGTGTGTTGGAATGGATGGAGTCAAGAGGTCACTTGCGTGTTTGACTGGCACAACCAACACTCCCCCATGACCCACAGATGAACAACCCACACACCACATGAAGAATCACGGTACAAGGAACAGGCAAGAAGTTGCCACATCAGCCAAGGACATCGCGTGCACACAACAAGCCAACCGCATGCACAGCTGCCTTGAACATTCCACTGCTGAGAGCTTTGGTGAGACAGTCTGCACGCTACTGACGCGTGTCGACCCAGACGACCTGGACCTCTCCTACGGCAATGCGCTCGCGCACAAAGTGATGCTCAATGTTGATGTGTTTTTTACGTGAATGATGCATGCCATCGCGCTCAATAATTGCCTTAGTGCTTTGATTATCGCAACGCAACGTGATGTAGCTGATGGGAACGCGAAGCTGCTGTAGCAAGCGAGAAAGGTAGACACTCACACGTACCTACGCCAAGTGTAACATACTCAGCCTCACTGGAGCTGCGCGCAACACAACCCTATTGGCCACTTTTCAACGAGATAGAAATCACACCGATGAGAAAGATGTAGTCGGTGCGGCTACGTGTGTCTACATCATGAGCCCAGTCACTGTCAGTGTATCTATCAACAACTACCGAGGGTTGTGACCTGTAACACAGTCCCACACGTGCAGTGGTCTGTGCGTAGCGGATGACACCTAATGCAGCCTCGAGATGCCTCTGATGGGGCTGCTGGGAGAACTGAGCCAGGAAGCTGACTGAGAAGGCCACGTCCGCTCGGGTAGTGGTGGCAAGGTACATCAGGGACCTAATCACGCTAAGGTAATAAGTGACATCGGCAACGTCTCCCAGCTGAATCAGGTCGAGTGACTTCAGCAGGAGCTGGCCGGCTGGACTCATCAGTGTGGATGCAGTGGGGGTGTCAGCGAGCAAGGAAGAGAAGCTCTCCCCTAGACTGCGGATGTAGGCAGCCTGGTGCACGTGCAACGTCCGGCGCCGGCAGTCACTCTCGAGCTCCATGCCGAGAAACACACGACCTGGACACAAGTCCTTCATTTTGTAGGTGGACTGCAACAGTCCACCTACACTGTCTTGACTAACTACACAGTGACAGGACTGGGTGACGCAATGAGGAGATCATCCACATAGACGAAGACGGCCACAAGGGGCTACGAGGGTACACTCAGGAAGAGCGTTAGATTGACAATACTCCGATGGTAGCCACCCTTCTTGAGGGTAGATGAGATCTCGAGGTTCCAACCGCGAGGGGATTTATTGATCCCGTAGAGGGTTTTACGCAGCCGCCAGACCTTGTTCGTGCCATATGTGAAGCTTGAGGGCTGCACCATGTAGATCTCCTGATCGAGGCGTCCATGGAAGAATGCATTGTTGACATCCATTTGCTCCAGTTCCTAGTCCTGCTAGGCGACCAGGCTCAAAAGAGCTTGAGCCATGGTGTATCGTCCAACAAGGGAAAACCTCTCATGAAGGTCAACGCCTAGAATTTGTGAGAATCCCTTGGCGGTGAGCCGGGCTTTATACCTGTCAATCGTGCCATCAGGCTTCAGCTTACGCCAAAGTACCCAATGAGCTGAAACAACCTTATGACCTATTCAGAGATCAACAAGTTCAAACACCTCATGTTCATTCAAGGCTGTGAGCTCCTCACACATAGCCGTCTCCCAAAGATAAACTTCGGTTGCCTCCCTAGCCTGACGGACAATACTAGGCTCTGATGGAAGTGAGAGAAGTCCGCTTGCCGCAAAATAGGCGGCGACGTATCTAGCGACTGAGGCATCCAGAGCACTGTGGAACTCATGAGCAACGAGTGCATAGCCCACTACTGAGTTAGGGTGGAAGGCGCTCACAGCAAGTCCTAGTGCATCAAGTCAAGTGGGTCTGGTAGAGGAACCGACTACAGTGGAGGATGCAAGAGGCAGGTGCGACGCTGAGGGGGCTGTGCGGACTGTGTGACAGAGTGCTGTTGGAGTGCACGGAGTCTACCTCCATGAGTATACGGCTGTGGGATGATTGGAGGTGCATCACTGACTGGGGGAGATACTCTCTCACAAACAACCACGGTTGGCTGTAGGACAGGTGGTGGAGGGGGCTCAATGACAGCGCACAGGGAAGATAGTGTCAGAGTGTTAGTAGACAAAGGCACATCACTGAGAGGTGATGACGTGGACTCAAAGGATGCAGAGGGGGAAGACGATGTGAAAGGGCCAGATAGGAATGCAGATGGGGTAAGGAGACATGTGTCAGCACTAGGCGACATGTCAGACAGAGGAGAAGAGGAGTCAGAGGAAGAAGGAACCGAGCCAAAAGGAGGCGTCCCAGCAAGAACTGAGGCTGGAACAGACCCACCTCCCCCGAGCTGATAGAGCAAGGACAAGGAAGAGGATGGNNNGTGTCAGCACTAGGCGACATGTCAGACAGAGGAGAAGAGGAGTCAGAGGAAGAAGGAACCGAGCCAAAAGGAGGCGTCCCAGCAAGAACTGAGGCTGGAACAGACCCACCTCCCCCGAGCTGATAGAGCAAGGACAAGGAAGAGGATGGAGTGACACGGGACAGATCGCAAGGGAAGATGTCTTCAAAGAAGAGGGCATCACAAGACTCGACAACACGGGCACAATGGGGGTCACAGAAGCGCCAGGCTTTGGACATGGCCGAGACCCCGAGGAAAGTACACAAGCGAGCGTGCAGACTAAGTTTACCGTCATGAAGGTCCTCGGGGACCGTGAGGAGCCAGACGGCAACAACGCAGTCCCAGACACAAACAAGGCAGAGATCTGCATGACGGCCAAACCAACATTCAAACGGAATGACATGACGGGGGAGGGGACCGTGAGGAACACGATTGTAGACCCACGTCATGTAGGACATGGCTTCAAAAGAGAATAGAGGGGGATGATCAGACGCACTGAGTAGGGTGCGTACACCATCAGCAAGAGTCCTGTTCCAGCGCTCAGGCACGCCATTTTGCTGAGGTGTGTAGGGAGCCGTAGCTTCGATGCTCACACCTCAAGACGAGAGAAAACGAGAGGTTGGACCAATGAACTCACCACCACGATCACAACGAAAGACACGAAGACGACGACCACAAGCAAGTTCAGCCTGGGGAAGCCAAGATTTGAGAGTGGAGAAAACATCACTCTTTTGCTTGAGAGCAGAGACCCAACGCATGCGAGAGAAGTCATCAGTGAGGCAAAGGACGTAACGACCAACCCCCCCAAGAGCCTCATGAGGATGAGATCCCATGAAGTTAGAATATAATAGATTGAGAGGATAAGACGTGCAAGAATCAGAAGTGGAAAAAGGAGACTGGTGCATTTTACCCCGAGCACAGTCAAGGAAGTCAGGGGGACAAGGGGCAGGGAATGTGGCAACATCAAGGCCATCCGCTCGAAGCACGCGAAGGAGGCTGTCAATGGCAGTAGTATGGATGTGACACAAGCGGCGATGCAACAGCTGTGCATGTGCAGGGGGAAGGGAGCGAGCAACATGCAAATGAGCAACAGTGGCGGGAGCGGGTGCGAAGGTGGGAACGCGGAACAGACGATCATAGTGGGTGTCCTACAGGAGGATGTGGTCAGATGTGTAGTGTGAGACAGAGGCAATGCTATGACTAGAAGAGAAGTCCATGCCCTGGTTGTCGAGTGTCATGACGGGGAGGAGACTCAGTCCAAGTGATATAACATACAAGATGTCAGGCAAGAACAGTTTCCCCAGGGCCGATAAAGCGCACAAACCCAACGCCTTGAACAGGGAGCAGCTGACCGGAGCCGGTCCAAATAGAGCGCATAGAACCAACAGGGCCAAGAGAGAAAAAGGACGTGCGCGATGAATTCATGTGGTCGGTTGCTCCAGAGTCAATAATCCAAAAGCCACCCGACGCACGAACAGTGGAGGGGTCACGACTCACTGGGGCGAAGGCGGCGTGCGGTGAGAAGCGCTGATCACATGCAGTGAGACAGCAAGGCAAGCGCACAAAATGCCATTCCTCAATCCACGGAACATCAACAAGAGGATACCCGAGAACATGACCGGACGCAGGACCACACAACTCCCCATGAACGACACACGCAAGAGGCTCCAACCCAGAGCGCTCACTCTCACCTACCTGATCATGAAGATGACGCTGGTGGACGGCGTGAGAAAGTGTAGCGTCCAGCTGGCACTTGTCCTTGGGCGGGTCCGGAGTAATGACGACGCTGTGGGTAGGATGGGGACACCCAGTCGGGAGGAGAGTAGGTGCCAGATGGGGGGGCGTAGAAGACCGGCCCACCATACCCTACTGCTTTTTTATTTTGATATTGAATGTTTATCTAGGGACGTCGATTTCTTTTATTCAGCTACAAGCAACATATTCTTGTCCGTAGAATGAATATGATTTAATGATCCATCAGGCATCGCTCGACCTCAGCCAGTCGAGCAAAATCCAGAATGTGATCACGTGGCTTCCCACAGTCACGCGATCGCTCGATTTCTGGTTTCGGATGAGCACCGACACCGGAAATCAAGTGCTCAAAAGGTGAAAACAACTGCGTCAGGCCATAAGAAAAAAAATCTGGACAATGCCCCACACTAATTTTTCCCAATTAGACTACCATATATTAATCAAAAAAGGTGGCGAAATAAAACTACATCCCGTAAATTATTTCAAAAGTCGAAATCATAAAGCAGTAGGGTACCTTGGGGGCCAACCCTAGGGGTAAGGAAGTGGTGGCGGGGTGGTATCCGTGCTGTAGGCGGTGGCCTCGGTGGTGACAGGGGTGCTGCGGCACGTTGGAGCTATGGCAGTGGCGACACGAGAGGTTCTGCCTGACCCCTCGGAGGACCGCCCAGTGTGCACGCATGGCAGAGGCCAGGCGCTCGTTGTCCGGTGGCGACGGGCACTTTGGTGCAGAATGGCCGACGACGCCACAGTTACAGCACATAACAGTGCCAGGAGCAGAGGAAGGAGAAGAGTTGCGGATGGTGCCCTTCCCCTTGCCGCGGCCGGCGTGGACGCCAGAACCAGAACCACCGGTACCTGTGCCCCGACCGCGACAACGACCACCATCCCGTCCTTGGTTAAGAAGAGACGTGGCAGAGGAGGAGGGTGAGGAGGAAGAGGTAGAGGATGATGATGTAGAAGGGAGTGATGTGGTGGCTGCTCCAACAGCTGCACGATGGAGGCGCTTGTCTGGAGAGCGCTCCACCAGTCAGTGAGGCGCTGGGAGGAAAACTCCCAAAGAGCACCAACGCCTGGTGGAGAGTCAGCAGGCACGGGCTCAGCGGCAAGTCGCTCAAGCTCTGAGGCCTTTACCTCCTTGAAGATGTCGGACAAGTCAGGGATGAGGCCGTTGACGATAGAGAGGACAGTAGAAAGTTGTCCAGGTGACGCTTTACCGAGGTCCTTCAAAAGGCAAAGGTTGCGGGCCCAGTAGGTATCCACAGTCTTGTCAGCACACATTGAGAGCATGTTGAACTGTACTATGAGGATACTTTGTGCAGGATGTCCAGTGACAGTGGTGCAACGCTTGATGAGTGCATATGTGCCAACAGGGTCAGCAGGTGTGCGGCGGGTAGTGTCAGTATTGTATGACCCTATCTCATCAGTAAGATCATTAGGTCCAGCGTGAATAAGAGCACGGACTGCATGCGCGGACTCAACATCAGTGGGCACAAAGGGAGGGTTCGCTGAGGGGTTGGGCAAGTGGTAGTACTCCCAAAGCTGCTTACATTACGCCCAAGAACTGAAGTGAACCTCCCAGGAAGCAAAGGAGAGATTAGAGGTAAAGTGATGTGGTGTTGAGTCAAAGTCAGGTTTGCGCTTCATGGGCTGTACGAGGGCTTTGGCGGCAACAGCGCCTGCCGCAGCTGTAGCAGCAAGGGAGGTAGAGGTGAGAGAGCTGGAGGTGTTCGATGCGGAAGCAGGAGAGGTGGAAAATGCAGCGGTAATGTCAGTAGCAGCGGATGCGGTAGGCGTGGAGCGCAATGCAGGCTGTAGGCGGCTGAAAACAAGGTCGGTGATTTGATCGGCAAATGTCTCCTGATCACCCTATTCATAACGCAACTTCTCTTTTGCAGTGCGCTGTGCAGTGAGGACTGCTTGAAGAGCAGCACGCTCTTTTTGTAGCTCCTCCTGTAGAGTAGCATACTGATCATCGTCAACTAGCATAGTTAGTGGGGTAAGATTCACTCAAAGAAGTTTTTGGCAGAGTTTCCCTTGCCCCAATGGGCGTGGGAAAGTATGAGGGTACAATAGTCTGCTGGATGGTGCTGCACAACAAAGGGTAGAACGTGCGTACACGGCCACAGAAAAGGAAGGAAAGAGGAGAGGACAAAGGTGTCCAAGCAACAAGAGGAAGGCAGCTTACCCAGTCTAACGACGAAGGCCAAATAGGGACAGCAATGCAGCTGTTGCTGAAGCTGCTATGACTGCCACAGTGGAAGATGCAGAGCCGATGAGGCAGGCGAGTCCACTTGTGGCCTTGACTCCCATGAATTGTGCTTCCACTACAGGTACGGCCTCAAGAATGACGCCCGCGTGACGGTGATGCACGACCTCAACGATGACCTGACAGGAATGATAGTAACAGCTGAGCGATACGACTCGCACGTAAAACAGGCCCATGCCAACAACCACAACTCTTTTGGTGGTGGTCACGGCAAGCGGGCCAAAAGTGATGACACTTCCATGGAGATTGGATTTTTGCAA
Source organism: Penium margaritaceum (assembly GCA_023375785.1). Classification (NCBI taxonomy): domain Eukaryota; kingdom Viridiplantae; phylum Streptophyta; class Zygnematophyceae; order Desmidiales; family Peniaceae; genus Penium; species Penium margaritaceum. The sequence goes on along the minus strand of SZWC01001228.1, from coordinate 27,081 downwards.
CAGTGCAAGTACTACAACTGTGGCAAGCCTGGCCACATTGCGTGTGATTGTTGGAGTCCAAAGAAGTACGATGACAAGGGTAAACGGCAAGGGAAGGGGAAGCGTGCCACGAAGCAAGGATAGAAAGTAAAAAGGAGTCAGAAAAATAGGAGAGCCGGGAGTAGATTGTGTTACTCCTGGCTCCTCTTAGCCCAAACTGCCAGTTGACCGTCCACCCGAACACCTTGCGGTAATTAAGGGGATTTTTGAGGTCAAGGTATGGGATTCGGGGTAGGAGGTGGAGCAGTCCGCAGTTCTCTTGAAGGAGCAAGTAAAAAGCTTCAAGGGGAAGGTGGGGAGTCTACTGGATTGTGGCGCGAGCCACAGTTTTGTGAGCATGGAGTGTGCTCGGAAGTGGGGTCTTGCGCTCACGAGCAAGAAGCGGACCGTTAACCAAGTGGAAGGTACGATTGAAATGAGGTACCTGGCCCATCCCCTCTCCATTCGCATGGGGAAGCTTCGCATAACGGCCGTGTACCGGGAGTTCCCGATTAAGGATTGCGATGTGATCCTCGGTTGTGACTTCCTCCACAAGTACAATCCCACCGTCAATTGGGAGGCGCGCACCGTTTCAATCAAGCTCGGAGACATGAAATTTTCACTGCCTACGTGGTCTGAGGACGAGGCCACGGAGGAGGAGACTTGCGGGGAGGAAGCATCGCAGTAGTCGGCGCCTTGCAAGGAGGAATCAACATCCATGATGCTGAACTTGGTGTAGCTCAAGCGCGTAATTTAGAAAAAGGAGCAGATTTTTCTGGCATTCGTGCGAGACGTGGAGGATGATTTTGACGAACCAGAGGACATAGTGCCTGCTGTGGTGCATGGGATGACTCGTGAGCAGCCGGGGGCCCAAGGCAAGTTTGCCGCGGTGCCCGAGGGGCTTCGAAAGATGTGTACAGAGTTTGAGGACGTGTTCCCCAACATCCTCCCGGTGGGTCTGCCACCGAAGCAGGATGTGGATAGTATTGACCTCAAACTTGGAGCGTGCCTGCCTGTTCGTGTAGCGTACCACATGAGCGACGTGTAGCTGCAGGAGCTTACGAAGCAACTGACCGAGATGACGGAGATGGAATTCATCCGCCCGTCCTCGTCTCCTTACGCTGCACCTGTCTTGTTTGTGCAGAAAAACACGGGGGAGATGCACATGTGCATGGACTACCAGACGTTGAATGATTTTACCATCAAGAACCTGTAACCACTTCCAAGAGCCGAGGAGCCCTTAGATTAGCTCCGTACGGTCAACCTCCGTTCCACCTACCACCAGATCCGCATTACACCAGACGGTGTGGAAAAGACGGCCTTCAGCACCCGCTATGGTCACTACGAATTCCTCGTGATGCCATGCGGATTGACCAATGCGCCGGCCACCTTCATGACAGCGATGAACAACATCTTCAGGCCGTACTTGGATGAATTCGTGGTGGTTTATCTCGACGACATCTTGGTGTATAGCAGGACGGCAGAGGAGCATGAGGAGCATGTGAAGAAGGTTTGCGAGATTTTGAGGAGGGAGAAGTTTTTTCAAAGCACACTAAGTGTGAGCTCGCGGTGGGTAAAGTTTAATTCCTTGGACACATAATTGGCAATGGATAGATTGCCATGGACCCATGCAAGGTGTTGGCCTTGTAAGAGTGGCTGAAGTTGCTTTGTGTGCACGATGTGCAAGTGTTCCTTGGTTTTTGCAACTACTACAGTAGGTTCATCCCTGGGTATGCGAGAGTGTCAGCGCCACTCTCCAATCTCACTCGGAAGGATCGCGAGTGAAGTTGGGGAGGTAGAAAACAAGAAGCATTTGAGAATCTCGAAAGGGCTCTGACCTCCACGCCGACACTTGGCCGACAGCGGCCGTGAGTTTGAAATGGTGATGGATGCATCAGACCTGGCCATTGGTGGGATCCTTCTACATGACTTTGGCAATGGGTCGCAGCCGGTCGCCTACTACTCACGCAAGTTGTGCAAGGTGGAGCTGAACTACGCCATCCACGATAAGATGATGCTTGCCGTGGTCGTAGCCTTCAAGAACAGGCAGCGTTACCTTGAGGCTCAGAAATGCACGGTGTACACTAACCACCACGCGTTGAAGCACTTCAAAACGTAGCTGAACCTAAGGCAGCAGCAAGTGCATTGGGTGGAGTACCTCAAGTCGCACTTCAAGTACAAGATTGTGTACCGGCCGGGTCGCATCAACCCAGCCGACACACTCTCATGGTGAATGGACTTGATGATGTAGGCCATGTCTCTCACAATCCACAAGGATGCCTTCCTTGTGAAGCTCTTCACAGAGGGATATGAGACGCATGGGGAATATGACGCTTGGATACTTTTCTTTGAGACGCCATATAGGCGACGGCGCAAGACGCAGCAGGTGGTGGATCCGGCGGTGTCGACGCTTTGGCGGCTAATTTTGGAGGAGTGCCATGACAGTGGCCGTAGCAGTCACTTCTTTGTTGACAAGACATTATAGACGGTGGCTTGAATCCTTTGGTGGCCAACCATATCGTCAGAGGTGGCTGAATTCTGCCGGAGTTGTGACGTGTACCAACACCACAAGGCACAGAGGATGAAGAACCCAGGTCTCCTCCAACCCTTGCCCGTCCTCGAACAGCTGTGGAAAGACATCTCCATGGGCTTCATTATGGGCTTGCCCGAGACAGCGGCAGGTCACAATGCAGTATTGGTGGTGGTGGATCGCTTCAGCAAGGTGTTGCACTTCATTGTGACACGTGATGCGGTGAGCGCAAGAGGCACGGCTTGGCTCTTTCTCGAGCACGTGGTGCACCTCCATGGCGTGCCTTGGTCCATTGTGAAGGACCGTGACCCATGCTTCACGAGCAAGTTTTGGCAAGAACTCATGGAGTGGTACGGGAGAAAGGTGCAGCTGTCGACCAATTTTCATCCCCAAACAGATGGACAGACGGAGCAGACAAACCAGACACTGGAGCAGCTTCTTCGTACAGTCAGTGATCTGGATGAGACGACGTGGGACCAGCGGTTACCAGTCGCTGAACTGACGTACAACTCTGTCACGTCCACCTCCACTGGCAAGGCGCCATTTGAGGTGGTCAACGGGACGGTGCCTGCCACGCCCCTCAGTTTGTATGTCGCAAGCAACCTGCCCGCGTTGGAGTCTACTACACGTGCCTTCAAGCAGATTTGGATGGCGATGCGGCATGCATTGGCAAAGGTGCAAGAGCAGCGGAAAGTGCAAGCAGACCGCCGACGTGCAGACGCAACAGCGCGCACGTCACGCTTCGCGGGGTCTGATCGGACAAGTTGGAACCCGGGTGGCTTGGCTCGTTCGAGGTGCTCGGATGCGGATACCCGTGGTGGCGCAGCTGGCTCTTCCGCCTTCCATGCCAGTCCATGACGTGTTCCACATCTCCAAGCTCAAGCTCTATCATGATCCGGCTGAGAATTTTCCTGGCCGCAGTTATGAGCCTCCCCCTCTGGTGGTGATTGAGGGTGAGCACGAGTTTGAGATGGAGGCCATCCTTGACCACCGTCATCGTGGCCGTGGATAGGATTACCTGGTCAAGTGAAGGAGCTACAACACAGCCCACAACTCATGGGAACCCACCCGCAACTTCAACGTTGGCAGGGTGAATGCCATCCTCCGGGAGTACCAAGAGCAAACCGGGGCGGCTCGCTCCTAAAGGGGGGGTAGTGTCTGCTGGACAGTGCCAACGGCACTGATCACGGCTTGAGGTTTCCTTGAATGTACAATCTTATTGTGTATTTGGAATCTAAAGGAAAATCCTTGCAATATATATCCAAGAACGGGGTCGATCCATCAAGAATTAAGGAATTTACGCCCGGCCAAAGGTTGGACCGGCCGAGGGGAAAAACAAGTGATGGGAATTCATCCACAAGGACCAAGGCTCGACCCTCAGAAGACCCAACAAGGCGGAACCGCACCTTGGGGTCTAGTTATTCAATGGATCAAGGATCATTTAGGACCAAGGGTGCTTTGGAATGGCGTCCCGATGTGTTATTCCCAGAAAGGGCGCTTCGGGCAGCCGACACAGCCGCTAGTGGTGCTGCCAGCGGCAGATAGCCGTGGTTCACAAAAACGACCATATCTTAGCCGTTCCTTCATAGAATGATACGATTCTTGGTGTGTTGGAAAGCTGGAAAGATGAGCTACGTAAAGCTGAGGCAAAACCACTCATCCTAGGCCCATACGGATCCGTACATGGACCTCTTGTCGCCTGGGATGTATCATCACGTGCATGTAGTCTTGTATGTTGACACTTGAATAACAAGTATAGTTTACTCCCACTGTGCCACACGTGTTCCTGTGCTTTCCCAAGAAAATCCTACGCTTCCGGAAACTCGAGAAGGTATACACTGGCCTCCCTTCGGTCACCTTTGCTGCCGGTTGGTGCCTACACCATTCAGTTGAGGCTAGCACACCGTGCCCAGTTTACACCTAGGGCAAGATCCACCAATCCTCCTATCCTGCGTCCTCCTCTCGAGCCACTCACCTGCTAAAACTCGTCCACTCATATCTCATGGATCCTTTACCAGTCGCATCTATTGTCGAAGGTGCCCAGTGTTTGCTGAACCTCACAGATGACTACTCCCGTTATCACTGGGTAATATGTCTCCGCTGGAAGAGCGATGTGGCCTCCGTCATCCGTGCCTGGCACCTCGTGGCTGAGCGCGAGTGCGGCCGCACCCTCCATCACTTTCGTTCTAACCGTGATGGCAAGTACATCGGGGACACGACTGCCTATCTCACCAGTCATGGAGTTTTTCATGAGACGTCCACCCTTGGGACACCGTAAAGGAATGGTGTATTTGAGCGCTGGAACTACACCATGGCCAATGTTATCCGTACTATGCATATCGATTCCGGTCTGTCCAATTGCTTCTTCTTTGAAGACATGTCCTACATGACCTGGGTGTGGAACCGGGTTTCCCATGGTCTCCTTCCCCGCTAAGCAACTCCATATGTGTTGTGGTGCGGTCAACGGGCCGATCTTCGGCCTACCCGTGTTTGGGGGTGCGTTGCCAGTGTGTTGCTTGCCGAAGACCAGCGAGATGGTAAGCTTACCCCTCGCGGCCGTCTTTGCACCTTTGTTGGTATCTCGCATCAGTCGAAGGTCTGGCGCTTCTGGGACCCGGTACGGCATGGCATCATTGAGTCTCGCGATGTCTTGTTTTTTAGGACCTCTTTCCTCGCGACATCCCTCGCATCCGGTCTGCCACCTCGCTGATCCCATCACTGTCGTCTCATGGAGGAGATGCTTGTTGCGCCACCTCTCTGGCCCAAAATACACAGGTCGGCCCACCTGCACCCACAGACCCAGCGATGGATAGCCCGGATGCTCCTCCCTCTTTTTCCACCTCACCGACCAGTTCCCTTGCCACTGATGTCGCACACCCGTTGGAGACGGAGTCCTCCACTGATTCACTAGCCCAAACTGACCCCCCACCTGACTCCACAGGACGTGGGACTTCTGCCCCTCCTCCGACCTCCGATGTACCTGCATCAATGGATGCATGCGTGTCGAGCGGTACCCCGGCATTGGAGCCGGTGCCTACCCCCACCTTGCCACCTCGTCCTTGCTGGGCTCCATCTACCGTCACCGGTACCCCGGTGCACCAGGTCTACACCCGCGCTCCCCCGGGGTATCCTTCAGCCTAGAAAGCCGGCGCCTCCCCCGGGTCCTTGCACCAGGCTCCCCCGTCCAGCCTCTAGTACACACATCGACACACCTCCCTCTCGTGTTGTGAGCGGTCAGCCGGCCACCAAGGTCCTTGGCCTGACGGCCCTTGGTCTCGTTGCTCAAGACGTCCACCCTGGCTCGGCCTTGGGCTACGCTCTCATCTCCTAGGAGCATCGCCGTGCGGTCTTTGCCACCTTGGCCCAGGCCCCTGTAGAACTTTGCGTTGCCAGCATGCTGACAACACATTCTTCCCCACCGGTACTCGACCCCGAGAGCCTACGCGAGGCACCTGCTGCTCCCGAGGCAGACCAATGGGAGGTTTCCACTCTAGAGAAGCTCATTGCCATCAACAAGCACACAGTTTACGAGCTCGTGGAGCTTCCCATTGGCCACAAGGCCATGAGGGCGAAGTGGATTTTCCACCGGAAAAGGAGGCCAGATGGCACTCTGGAGAAGTACAAGGCCCAACTCACCGCCAGGGTTTCACCCAGGTTGCTTGAGCTAACTATGACCAGGTCTTTGCTCCAGTTGGCCGTTTCACCACCAGCCGAGCGCTCTTCAGCCATGCCACACAGCATGGTTTGAAGCTCCACGAGATGGAAGTGAGCAACTCTTTCTTCACAGTGCTCGCGATGGTGAGGAGCGTTACATGGTCCAGTCCTTTGGCTTTGAGGCCGAGACAGCTGAGTCTGGCGACTACGGAAGGCCCTTCATGGTGTCAAGTAGTCTCCTTGGTGCTGGAATATCGAGATCAGCGGTACCCTTTAGAAGGACAGATTCATCCACATCACTACAGACCCGTCACTCTTCACCACTCCTCCTGGGACTCCGTTTGCTGCGATCCTCATCTATGTGGACGACCTACTCATCGCCTCTCCCGACCTTGCCACTATGGAGCAGGTGAAGTGTTGTAGATTTGCTCCTCTGCATGTCCACATGCGGCGCCGGGAGGCGCCAACGAGCCGCCAGAGAGAGGAAATTCCTCGTCGACGGATCTGGCGACTCGATGATTGCTCGGATCCTAAAATGGATGCTTGCCCCTAAAAGTTGACGAGTTTCTGAATCCGGTGGAAGTTGTTTCACCGGAATCGGACTAGTAACAAGGGAGATAAGGGCTTCCAAAGTTGGGGTGTACGCGACGGTTCTGGGAGCCGGCCGCGGTTCGACTTCCGATGAATAATCGACCGGAACGAGCAACAAAATGCCATCTGGGGATTTTGCTCCGGAGGATTTGCCGAGGCGTCCGGTGGATGATCCACCGGATTTCAGGAGCGCAATTTGTTACTGAGGGACTTAGCCAAAATCCTGGCTCTGAGTTCGAAACTCAGAAGTACAGTTTGTTACTCGGGGACTTAGTCAAAATTCCGACTGGAGGTCCGCGAACAGGTTTCGACCCACATCAATCCCCATCACCAAACTCGATGATTAACTCATCGAAACAGACCCCAAAGATGCGAGGGGCGCCTCCACTACGCGTAGGGACATCTGCGCCTCCGGAATGGCGTTTTGATGGGTCCTTGATGTGTGAGGGCGCCTCGGCAGGCGATGTGGTGCGCGCCGCCGACAGAGCGGCTGATTTGGGGTGCTGCGCACCGGATGACGTAGCGGGAGCTACGGTGATCCGAATCACACACGGTTTGGTGCGTTGGAGAGCTCATAACTAGCCTTACAAATGTTCAGATCATGTCCATGTTCAAAAACTAATGTAAAATCGCGTTCTTCCCTTCGCAAAAGTGACTTTCTCACAACTCCCTTCCATTCCCAGAAATATAGCGTGAGGCGACCAGAAAGCTCACGCTTAGACTCAGAACCTGCACAAAAGTAGCCGGGAACGTAGAAGGCTGGCAAGGACACGTTGGAACTACCTCCACCCGGGGGCCAGTTTCTGACATGAAGGAGTTGCTGAAGGCAACCTATAAGATGAAGGATCCGAGGGCGGCACAAGTGTTTCTTGACATGGAGATCGAGTGCCATCTCGATCATGGAATTATTCGGTTACCTCAGGCAGCGTATGTTCAAACACTAGCCGACCGTTTTTCGGATCTCCTGAAGACTGTCCCCAGCGCCTGCACCCGGATGACCCCTGACGGGCAGGCTAAGTTGAAGGCCACTAACGACAGCACCTTGGGTGCAGCGGTGGACATCATGTCGTTCCTCCGTATCATCGAGTCACTCATGTTTCTTGCCAACACCACATGTGCTGACATCACCTTTACTTTGCATGTCCTCATCCAATTCTCACAGGCCCCACACCATGTGCACCTTGATGCAGTCGTCCGCGTATTGCGGTATGTGGTCTCCACTCTATGTCGAGGCCTCACATTTTGTCGTCAACCGTCCGTGGCGGCCTTGGGTTACACTAGCAGCGACTGGGCATGGAGCACAGATGGGAAGAGCCGCACTGGTTGGATCTTTCTCATCGAAGGCACGGTAGTATCAGGCCATAGCGGGAAGCAAGGGTGTGTCACACACAACATAACACAGACAGAGTACATGGCTTTGGATGCTGGTGCATGTGAGAGTGTGTGGCTACATCGCTTGTTGGGTGAGTTGCCTCAGCCGGTGTCGTCCATCACCCTACATTATGACAATGAGGGTGACAATGAGGGTGACAATGCGAATAATGATGGTGTCCACCATGAACGCATGAAGCACATCAATGTTAATTATTACTACGTACATTCCTTGTTGCATGATGGCATTGTTCATATTGTGTGGGTTGAGAATGTGAAACCGTTGGCAGATTTCCTCACTAAGGCGTTGTAACGCAACTCGTTCATGACGGTTGTGAGTATCATCGGACTTCTACCTTGAATGCATGTCGTGTGACTCTTCTGCTTACATGGGCTTCTGTTGCTCATCCTCGTTGCACATGTGCTCCGTCTCCTTTCGCTCTTATAGTGAGTATTGGGTCGGGGAGCATGGAGGAGCATTACTTGTACATGTTTATGTACACTGACGCCTTGGGGTCATGGGGGAGTGTTGTTGTTTTGTCCATGCACTGCCTCACTTACTCATACTGTGACCTCTCGGCTGGTGTACATGCTCGTGCAGACAATTGACTGGATGGACGTTGATGGTTACAGAACGATGTTCGGTGGAGTGGACGTGTCGCCGTGAAGCTGAGCAGGTGGTTCTCCTCCTCCTTGTGCTTCTGACACAATACCCTCACACAGCCAGCTCCGTCGACAGCAACCGTTGGCTGTCACATCATCACTAGTCGTAGATAGCTCTCAGGAGCAGTGTAGCTGGTGCCCTGGTTCGGGCAGCCGTAACTTCACGTAGCTATATTTCTTGCTGATTCTGACAGCACAATTGTGTTCGCAGCGTGGTTACTTGGGTATGTTCCAGTTTTCAGGCAAAATGGACAACGTCCGGGTTGTGGGCCGTCGGGTTTCTGGCAGGGCCCATCCTGGAAATTCTGCTAGACAGAATAATTCTAGGATTTTCCTGGTTGGCTGTTTTTTTTTACTAACAAGCATCATAGAGCTGAGGTGAGACTAGAACTAAGAGCGGTCTCAGTTGGTTGCTCATTCTTCATTCCTAATCAGTCATTGCTTCTTTCCAGCTACAGTTCCATCGCAAACTCTGGTGCGTGTAGGTCTGAGTATAAAACTAGAGCTCTCAGACTTAGACTCTAGTGTAGCAGACTAAGGGGGCAGCAGAACCGCTGTCGCCCAGCTTTAGCGACAGCGGCCAGCAACAAGCGTGGGTTCCCATACGGTGCATCAACAAAGCTGCTACCTCAACCTACGCACTGGATGGGTTCCTTTTGTGTCGATTTTAGAACAAACTGACAGTGCCGTGTGCGTTACCCGCCGTGCGCCGTGACAGATATTTATGATATGTGCTTGTCAATTGTCATTCCTCTTTGCATCACTAAGCTATTGGAGATTATGAGACTTTGCACGTCTCTCTAGCCTAACTCTTGTTATTTCTTACACCAGCTTGCTAGATAGTGTGCCCGATGACTGGACTATGTCGCAATGTCAGAAGCAGCAAAGCTAGGAAGCTTCGTAGCATTTTCTCATGGTATCATAGCAGTGAGGCATCGCTCGCTGAACTCCGCAGCAGAGATGCAGCACTGGCAGCTGCAGTGAGAGTCACAAGTAAAGCCACGGTCCTAGGAGGATCCACCAAGCTACGGTGACCTACCATAGCTGTTTGCAGCAGCGGATACACCCTTGCAACCGCATCGCCATGCCACCACCACAGGGTAACCAAGGGTTTCCCAGCCCTCTCCAGAAGTATTTGAGACACGTGATATTGAGGGTTTGTCAAGGTTCCCGGAAGCTTCATTCAGGTCCCACCTACCACCTCACCTAGATGTGAGAGAGTGCAACTGTCCCATATGACCACCCTTTTTGGCGTATAAGGAATCGTTATAAAGCTCTTACAAAACCCTATCCATCGCATCCACTCCTGCCTTGTTTCGTGTCCTGTAGGCTCTAAAAAACAAAGTAACGCTCTCAGATTCAGTTTGTTTTTCCCAAATTTTGGGCGGCAAAGAAAACGGTGATGTGTTTGATTTTTTTAAAGGTTTCTTTGCACAAAATCACTGTTATTTCACTAAGCATCCTTTGGCACATAATCCTCTAACATTTGCTTCGTTTGGACAATATTCATGCTGACGTCATTATTGTAGGTGATGCCGTTAGCGCAAACACCAAATTTTTGGCTGAAACATCAAATTTTGCTAGCATTCCAACTCCTTCAGAAACGCCGACGGTGCTTGATTCTTACAACGTTGACATTTGGACCCATACTACGTAGAACCAATGACAAGGACAAGGGGTTAGGAGATCCCTGCTCTTCCTCCTCTTTGAGCATCATGATTCTATGGTCGCAGTCACTCACGATCGACAAGCTTCGTCGGATGTAGGATAAGATGCGCCGCCACCAACAGTGTTAGATCGACGCACTACAAGAGATTGCGGAGATACTGAGGGATTTTTTAGGGGCGTCACAACCAACACTAGGAGGACATACTAGATCTATTTAGCAGTCTATGCCCTATACAGTACCGCGACCTCAGCACCTCTCATCACATGTTGACATTTGGGATGAGGAAGAGATGGAGGATGACACACATGAGGATGAGATTTGAATACTTGAGGAGCGCATTTGTGAGCTGCATCTGGGGTCCCAGTCTCTCATCCCGCCACCTTCTCGCCGTCATGACCAGCCATGTTGTTCAGCAACATTCACTTTTGGTGGCGTTTCTCTCACTGGTGGTCTCTCTGTGCCTCGTCCGCCTTCTCCCAAGCCTGAGGTCGCTTTGCCCGCAGAGCGGCAACCGAGGACTTTGAGAGACCTCCACTCCGTTATGATACCGATGAGGGCTTTGATTATTGGGAGACCATGTTTCAGGTTTGGACTGAGTGCGAGGCCGTCTAGCTCTAGTGTTGCAGCCAGTACCATAATCTCAATGCTCACCAGGTACAGACAGCAGCGAGAGGGATGCGCGGTCTGCTGTACGCCATGCCTCGAGAGAATGTGGACAACCTTCACCCCATTTTAAGTGACGCCGAGACCGGGATTGGAGCGGATCCATGCCAGGGGTAGGAGCTCGCTCTGACACTGCTCGTTGCAAAGACCCATTCCACAAGGGTGGCTCGATTGCGTGAGTTCCACTCCCTCCGCCAGGATCCCACCGAGCTTGCAACAGACTATTGGTGGCGCATCATGCGCCTTTACATGTTTCTTGGGACTTGTGGCGAGACGCAGCTGTTGGCACTTCACACCATCATGATGGGGGTGCACTTGGACCACGTGAAGCTCTTTTCGAGCTTCGACTGTGTGGCCCTCTCTGAGCTTTTAGAGTCAGTGCAACTGCTTCCTTGGGATCATCGCTACTTTCTTAAGGTGACATTGGCTCATGAGGCTGCTGTTGCCCATCAGCGGAGTCCACTTGTTACAATAGGGATTACGACGCCTCCTATGTGTCTGTCCCACATCACCAGGCCCACCTCCACCACTTCCTCCTCCTCCTCCTCTACTCTGAGCGACCAGACTCAGGACGTTGTAGCATCTACACAGGAGAAGAAGGGGAAAACGAGGCACGGCAAGGTAAAACAACAGCATCAGCAACAACCGATGAGTAATGGTGGTGGACGTTCTGTCCACTGCTACAATGATGAGTAATGATGGTCCGTCTGGCCCCTTGTACATTTTCGATGTGCTCATCGTCCTTGCTCTTGAACTCAGCCTGCTCTATGTTCGTGCTTGTACCAAGATGGGTCTCTTTGTTGAGCACTCCGCTGACTTTGCAACTATGACTGCCCTCGACACTTGTGTAGTTGTTCTCTGTACCTCTATTGTCGATGACCTGTATTGTATTTCTTTTACCACTCCCTCTACCTCCTCTCCTTCCTCCACATCTGCACGTATGTTTTTCATTGGTATTCTCTCTTTAAAACACCGACGTTTGTTGCATCGCCGCCTTTGCCATGTTACCTCGGACACTGTGTCCAAGCTCATTCGGACTCAGCTAGCCCGTGGTCCTTATGTGGTTTCCTCCGAGAAACCGCCCAAGATCGATTGTCTCTTCTATACTAAGGGTAAGATGCATCGCTGAATCCACTTCCTGGACACTACGTCCATTTGCGTTGGTCCTCTCTGACCCTCTTGGTCCCCTCCATGTCGATTCCCTCTCAGATTTGGGGTGATATGTCCTCAAGCAGACTCGTGAATTTACCTGGATGAGGTAGGTCTACAGGTTCCGCAACAAGAGCGATGTTGTCCTAACATTTTGCCTGTGGCTAGTGATGGCTGAGCGCCAGTCTTGTCAGACCCTCCACACGTTCCGCTTGGATCGTGGTATTGTGTTCTTAGGCGAGATGGACACTATCTTTGCAGAGCACGATATTTTTCACCAGTTCTCTGTCCCTGCTACATCACTGTAGAGCGGGGTGTCTGAGCGATGCAACCACACCATGGAGGATGTGTTCCATGCCATGCGGTCTAAGTGTGGTCTTCCAGGGTATTTTTCTTCAAGAGGTCTTCCTACATGATGTGGGTCTTGGACCGCCTACCATACGGTCCTCTTCCAGACCATGTCACGCTATACGAGTTGTGGTTTAGCCATCGCGCTGACCTCCATCTTGCTCATGTTTGGGCGTCCTTAGCCTGCGTTTGGTACACAGAGGACCAAAAGGGATCCAAGGTATAACCTCAGGGTCACATGTGTGCCTTCCTCAGCATTTCCCAGCGGTCAAAGGCCAGGTGATTTTAGCCTCCCGGTCGTCATCGCATCCTTGAGTCTCGAGATGCTCTTTTCTTTGAAGCTCTCACCTACCACAACCTATCTAGCATTCTGTTATTGGCCGCTGGTATGTGGCTTCCCAGCGGATGGAGGAGACTAGACCTACGGATGGGTCTGTCCGGGCCTCATCACCTGTGGTCTGGTCTCTGGCTAATGACGATCCGGCCATTATGGTTGTCAGTACAGTGACCTTGTCAGCACCCTCTAACACACTTGATCCCGTTCAAGTCTTAGTCCCCTCTGGCACATCTCATCCCTTACCACTATCAGTCCCTTCTGGCACACCTGCTCCCATGTCAGTCTCAATCCTTTCATGCACACCTGCTCCCGTGCTAGTCTCAGTCTCTTGTAGCACACTTGCTCCTATGCCAATCTCACTCCCTTCTGGCATACCTACTTGCGTGCTACTGTCATTCCCTTCTAGCCCACCCATTTCCCTTTCTATTCCAGTTTGCTCTGGCACATCTCGTCTCATGCCTGTGGTAGTCTCCTCAGTCACGCTTGGCCCTCAGTCTACACCTGCTTCCTCGGTATGCAAACGAGCATCTGTCCATGATCTTCCTACATCCTCTCCCCTTCCTAGCGAGCCTATAGTCTCTGTGGCTATGGACCAGCCAGTTGCTACGTAGCAAGAGGTAAGCATCTCAGCTTGGGGCTACTCTTGTGAGCCCATTGGTCATCTTCGACCACTGGCCTCTAGGGCTTTGCGGACAATGGATTTGGCACCTAGAGGATCTACTCATAGTGCTCAGAGTGGTGATCCCAGCACAATTTCCCTTGGTCTGAGTATCCAGGCAGACTACACAGAGGTACACCCGGCGTGCTTTGTCGATCAGGAGTTGGCTTCTCGAGAGTTCTTGGTTCTCGGCTTGTAATGTTGCAGCCGACATTGTTGTGGTCACACCGAGTTTTGAGGGGCGTGTATTACCCACTCGGAGCTCTCCCATGATGACACCTGATCCTGGCACGTTGAAGGAGGCATTCTCGGCTGAAGATACATAATTGTGGCGTGCTGCTTGTGAGGATGAGCTGAGAGCCATACGTGAGCACGGTCTCTATGAGCTTATCGACCCCCCACCTGGTCGGAAGGTTGTATAGGCCAAGTGAGTCTTTCGTAAGAAGGTGAAACTTGATGGCACACTGCATCACTACAGGGCTTGCTTGATGGCCAAGGGGTTCTCACAGGCTGAGGGTATAGATTTTACTGACACCTTTGCACCCGTTTGGGGTGTTTCACACCCCAAGAAAGAGCTGTAACAGATGGATGTGAACAACGTGTTCCTCTACGGCACCTTAGAGGAGGAGATCTACATGGTCCAGCGACCTGGATTCGACGTCGATGACAAGGTTTGGTACTTGTGCAAGGTCTTGTATGGCTTGAAATAGTCATTCAAGTGCTAAAACTTGGAGATCATCTGTACACTGACTTGTGCAAGTTACGTACACAGTGACGCCGCTCCATTCATTTTTCTAAGACAGACAGTTGAGAGCCTCACCACCATCCTAGTCTACGTGGACGACCTCTTGATTGCATCTCCTTCTATGGAGGTTGTGAAAGAGGCCATGTTGGTCCTTCAAGATGCCTACATGATGAAGGACCTTGGTCCTACAACTGTGTTTCTTGGGATGGAGATCGTCAGCGGTAGAAACTCTTGTTACATGAGGCAATTTACGCCTATGTTATGGAGGAGGGGCTTGCTCACCTCCTTGGTGCAGTTCCCACAACCTCCACCCCCATCACATCTGAGGATTAGGATGCTCTAAAGACGGATGATCCAGCATAGCTAGGGGAGAATTTGGACGTGATCCTATACTTGTGCCTGATTGGCTCTTTGATGTATTTGGCCACTACCACATGACTTGACATTGCCTTCCTCATCAACCTCCTTGCACAGTTCTCATAGTGTCCTCACACTAGAGCCCTTTCCTTGGTAGTGTTCAAGTACATGATCTCCACACCGTACCTCAGACTCTGTTTTTGATGGGAGTGACTGGTGGTAGTCGACCACTACATAGACAGTGAATGAGCTTCGAGCCCTGATGGGCACAGTCAGACATGCTATGTGTTCTTGTTGGGTGGCACCGCTCTGTCGTTGCATAGTGGAAAGCAAGGATGTATCACACGTAGCTTATCAAAGGCTCAGTATGTTGTGCTGAGAGCTGGGGCTACTGACGTGGTGAGGCTACAACATCTGTTTTGTGAGTTATGTCATTATGTTCCTTGTATCGTTCGTAGTTGTGACAACTAGATTACCCTTTCCATTGCAAAGAACGCTGGTGTGTTTTATGCACGCACAAAGAACATTGCTGTTGAGAATCAATTTGTCCGTGATCTTGTGGAGCAACAGGTGATCTCCGTCATCTGGGTCGGCACGGACATGTAACGGGCTGAGTTCCTGACCAAGGCACTAGCGAGCAGAAAGTTCATGGTGGCCATTTCTTGTGTCAGGCTTCGCCCCTTACCTGAGAGTGGCTGAGAGTGGGTGTGTGATTATGGACTGTTGAGCATCTTGTTACGCACTTGTATCAGTTATGCACGTGTATGGACATGCGTACCACCGGGTCACTAAATTCAGTCATCAACTGAGAGTATCCACCACATTTATTTTTCCAGGTCGGTACTCGATGTAGTAGTTGAAGTTGGACTCGAGGAACTCCATCCATCGAGTTTGTTGATGGTTTAGATTTGGCTGGGTCTTGAGGTATTTCAGGGTGTAATGGTCAGTGCGGACAATGCATTATTGGCGTTCCAAGAAGCACCACCATGTCTTGAATATGTGCATGACCGTGAGCATCTCTTTTTCGTACACTGGATAGTTGATTTTCGGTCTGCATAGTTTTCACGACATGTTTGCGACCGGTTTTTCTCCAAGAGAAGGAGGAAGAGGAGGAGAAGGACTTTGATGGCTTGATCGGATGCATCAATGGCCATGAGGTAGTCCACTGTTGCATCCGCCAATTGTAAGGTTGGCGGTGAGGTCAAAGCGTTTCTCAAAGAGTCAAGCCCTTCTTGTTTGTTGTCCTCCCAATCCCACTTGGTGGTTTCCCATGTGAAATCGGAGAGAGGCACTGACACTCGGATGTAGTCCTTTACAAATCGACGGTAGTAGTTGCAAAATCCCAAAGACACCTGGACGTCCTGAACATTTGTGGACGTCTGCCAATTGGCGATCGCCTCCACCTCTTTCGATTCCATGGTGAACTGTCTGGCATTGATAATGTGGCTAACAAACTTGATCAAAAGGCAACTGAGGTCGCCCTTAGAGATTTTTCCAAAAAACTTCTCTCTTTGTAAGCTTTCGAGAACATTTTGGAGATGTCCAATGTGCTCCTCCGGGGTGTACTGAGATGTCATCGAGGTACACGACGAAAAAGTCATCGAGGTACAGACGAAACATGTTATTCATCATTGTCATAAATGTTGCAGGGGTGTTCGTGAGTCGAACCGACATGACCGTGAACTCAAAGTGTCCGTATCTGGTGCGGTATGTTGTCTTCTTGACATCCTTCTCAGATACGCGGATCTAATGATAACCGTTGTGTAGGTCGGTTTTGTTGAACATTCGGGTCCAACAAAGTTGATGAAAATTTTCATCTGCTCATGGGAGTGGGTAGTAGTTTTCAATGGTGATGTCCTTCAATGCCCAGTAGTCCACACACATCCGCATCTCTCCTGTCTAATTTTTCACAAAAAGTACAAGTGCTAGACAGGGTGACATGGAGGGACGCACGAACCCCTGCCCAATCATCACATCCAGCTGCTTCTTGAGTTCAATCAGCTCATGATTGCTCACCTAACAGGTCCCCTTTACCTTGATTCAGGTCTATATGATGGTCGATGTTGCATTGTGATGGTAGCTTTCTGGGTCGTTCATTAGGAAAAACCCCTTTGAACTCCTCCATAAGCTTTGCAAGATCCTTCCGTACAACTTCAAACTTTTTAGGTGTTGAGGCCGTTGATGTCGCTTCAGCAGATACAACTCCTTCCGCTTCCCCTGCATCCACATGGACAAACCACGCTTGGACTTCGTACTTTAGGTATCGCTTGGCCATGTCCAAAGATATCGGTTGGCGTGTTGTGGCTAGGACAACTTCCTCTGCTGCTTCCACCTCTATTGCTTCCTGTGACCGTCGTTGCGACGTGGGTCACTTGACGAGAGGTGAGTGTTACTTTCTTCCATTTAAATTGATGTTTACTACTCCGTTGCTCCAGTCGACCTGCGGATTTTGTTGGTACAAGAGATATCGCCCGATGATGATTTTCAGGTCGCTCATTGGGCAAGTCCTCCAGACCATTGCGTCGTGCAGATCTCCAACTTATAGGCGGAGTGCTTCATGAAGTGGATGGATCTACAGTCGTCCGTTGATGGTTTTTCCTTCAAATACTTCCGGTTGGATCTGCAAACCCAACTTCCGGACGATGTCGTTGCTGATGAAACTATGAGAAGCTCCTCCATCTATTCTACAATCCCTCGGTTGCATTCATAGCAGTATCATCAGTTGGTCCTCCTTGTACCCCTCATCGAACTTTACAATCTCAGGAACCTTCTCCTTTAGTGATGTGAACCGTTCATATGGGCGATCGGTCGGGGCAGGTTTTTTCCTACAAAGCAGGAGCCTCGCTGTGTACTGCTCTCCTTTGCCGTTTTTCGACTCCTCATTATTTTTCTATAAATTCTCCCCCTTTTGTGGCTTGTTGTTGCCGCTTTCATCAGTCGCACAATAAATGACTTAGCTTCCCACAAGTCTAGGAGCGTCGTTGCACCCGCTCATTGATGGCGTTGATCCAGATGGGGGAAGCGGTTTCTTCCGACTGCGACCTTCATCTGCCACAATAAGGATTGTGGCCTCGGGATTGCCAGCCGTTGGATTCTTGCATCCGAGCATTAAAGTCGGCGCTGATGATGCTGTCGGCTGCTGTGATCATTCGCAGAAGGTCGTCTTAGTTGCCAAAAATGGCGATTGCTCGCCGAATGTCTCACTTGAGGCCGTTTTTATAGAAACACAGTTCGTCGGGGACGAGGTCACTGCCGGTGATGATTTCGTGGAAACAATGAGTATCCTCCATCACGTTGGACTACTGACGCACATGTTGGAGTCTCTACCCTGCGTCAAACTTCTCGTTCAGATTTCTAAAGCAAGAAAGGATAACATGCGCAAAGTCGCTCCACGTTTTGTGACGTAAGAGATTCGTGCAACATAGGATTGATCTGCTTGAGAAGTAGTATGCGGTCGACGATGTGAGAGCGGTTGCGAGAGCCGTTAATGGTGCTCCGCTGGTCTCTTGATGTGGTTGGATGGTCTTTAGGTCGGGCCACCAACTTAAGGTCCTGCCACACAAAAGCAAAGTAGTGAGGCCAATTTTTTTCTTGTCGTTCTTGAACCCAATAGTGGTGAATTACACCTCCAAACACGTCTTCCACATCCTGGCTGTGGTCCCTTGGAGTTTGTGGGATCGAATGGCATGGACTGCCGATTGAATCTGGGATTCACTCGAGAGTTGTAGATTTTTTCGATGAGCACTTCTCCACGCGTACGAGAGTTTCAAAGCTCCTCCATCGTCACGTTAAGTTGTTGGAGCATATGGGTGTTGAGACTTTCGAGTCCCAAAAATTTATGGTACGGGTCTTTATTGATTCGTGCTTGTTGGCCGGTGCCTCCCACTGCGCCAAGTGTCGAACCAACGGGCTGTGGCGTGGGCGAAGGGTTTGGCGAGCCTGAGGGGTCCATTACCGGATTGGCCGTCGGGTTCATTGGTGCTGAATCATTTGCGGCGTAAGTTATCTTGTCACCAGACTTGCTTGGAGAGCGTTATTGTACGCGTGCTGCTGATACGCCATCACCTGAGTACTCATCGGAAACTGCTGCTCGTCGTCGAGTGCGCTCACTCCTATCACCGTTGTCGTCACAAATTCTGTGATAATCTGAATGGTGGAGATGCGCACAGGATACTTGCTAGGTTGTTGCCAAGTAGTTGATGTGTTGGTTGTACCTCCAGTGCCGTTGCACTCTGATACCAAGTGTTACACCGAGCAGAATGTAAGTGGTTCATAGGGATGGACTGGACAAAAGATGATTCGGGTATTTGGAACAAATGGATGATTTGTATTAAGTAGTAAGTGCACTTTGATGACTAGTGTGGAGTACGTAAAGCACATGTATACAATTTAGAGAATGAGAATGAGACATAAGTCAGGTCCGCGACGCTCGATCCAAGCGACGCGTGCGAGGTCGCATTGTGAGTGACAAATTTGAGAAGCTCTGTCGAGAAGTCGGGGTGCTTCGAGAATATCAAGGCGCTTCTTTATAAAATTCTAGCCCCCTGGAGGAGTCAACCGAACAATATCAAAATGGTGATACGGTTCACGACATTTCTGTCGTCCATTCTAGAAGGTGGTGGAATTTATCAGAAGCTTTTGGAGCGAAACACCGGAGGTCGGGGGAGTTGGCCAAAATGCCCTCGGCCGAAAAACGCAAAAATCCTAAAGCTGTCATGCGGTGGGCCATGAATGTAATGAAAACAATGCCCACTTGTTAAGTTAAGGGACTCGTGTACGTCAAGGACGTAACAGGTAGGGCGGCCTACGAGGTGTGACTTTTGCTTCAGGTTGGAGCTTGGCCATGACGCGATTTACCGGCGGACCATCACATTTTTCAAATGTAGCTTTGCAGAATAGGCGATCGCCACTGTTTGTTTGTGTACCATAGACTCGTTGTGACCTCTGGCCTCGCTGCACACTCATCGCACTAACGCAAGTGATTGATGCTAGAGTGACACGGGCGCTGACGTCACCACTCACGTGGTGTCGGCTCATGCTCATACACAAGGGGACCGTCCACAGCCACACTCACAGGGCTATGCGTCAGAGTTACCTCTAGCACAAGCCTTCACAACTTGAATTTTCGTTGACATTAGGATTCCTAGTGTGACTGGGGTTTATTTCCAGGTTGGTCTCTCGGATTTGGATGGTTGCATGCTTGCAGGATAATGCGTGGAGAAGGTCTATGTTCAAACCTCAGTAGGTGCGGGTGCGAGCAAGGATGGGCTCGCTGTCCGCCCGCTCGTCACCTCGCAGGCCACTCGCTGCACTTAACTACTCTGTCCCGTGTGACTAACTCAACGCGAGTCTTCGCTTGTCAACCTATCCCCGTCCATGGCATTCTTTGCCTAGCTTGGTTCATGCCTCTCCCACTTCCCTCCCTCCCTCCCTCTCTCTCTCTCTCTCTCTCTCTCTCTCTCTCTCTCTCTCTCTCTCTCTCTCTCTCACTCACTCACTAGGTGTCTCTCTCCTCAGCCATGTTACCGTACTAGTATCTAAAAGTTTTTTTAATTGATTTTTCAAGGTTGCTTGGGTTTGTCCTGAAAAATAGATGGTTGGCTTTGATGTCCGATCGATGCCTTAGTTGCAAAACCGAGCGATAGTACGTTGTTGGAAGGGGCAGAACACGTTTGGATGTGTCAGATTGTGATGGAAGGTGTCGGAACGCGATTAGAGGTGTCAGAATGGGGGTTTTGGCATAGTTGCATTTGCATCGCTGGATTCACGCAGGCAACATTAAAAAATTTCAAATTAAAAATTCACACTTTGACAGGAGTTCCCACAGCCGAAGTCGAGCCCAAGACTAGGCAAAAGAACATTTTTTCCTTGTGTCCAATGCCCCCCATCCAATATGTCTTCGTGTCAAATACCCCTACCCCCAGCTCATTTTGTCTTCATCATTTTTCAGAAATGGTCCCACCTTCTAAATACTAGTACCGTACAGACCAGACGTACATCCCTACACAAATAGCCCACCGCGTAGCGAGGCCTCAATTTTCACAACGACGGTCAAGGGCAATTCGGCCAACTGCCCTCGCCCCCAGATGATCCATCTTGAAGTTTCTTCCAATTTCCACCAACTTTGAAAATGTTGGACACAAGTGACACGAACGACTTCTCGACGCGTCGAGAAATGTCGAGATTTATAAAGATGAAATATGTGTGAAGATCTCACATCTTCGCCTTTGATCTTCGAAGCCCTCCGAATCCTTGGCGGAGCTTCTCGATTTGATCACTCACGGTGCAAATCAGTACTCGTCGCTCGAAGATCTATCGAACAACTCCGACTACGTCTCATTTGTAACTCGACACTTGTGTATATATGTTTGATAATTCCGACACTTTTCATCGAATTGCACTTACCAATAATAAAAAAAATTATGAAATTTTCCCAATTCTACACTCCTTTTGGTGTAACACGCCATACTCCGATGTCTAGATCGTCGCTGAATATCTTGGTGACTGGTCAGGTCATCGCCGCGGACACGTTTGCCGTTAAAAAAAACCCTTGGAGGATAAGTTCAGCTCGCAGCCGAATGATATGCCGTTTGTCTACACTGGCATTTGTCAGAGGATCTGCTTGACGGCTGCCGTAACATAAAAGACACACTCTCATGCATCCTCGATCTGCAACACTGGTCAATACACACAAAAAACGAACAAACATTTCTACTAGCTGATTTTGAAAAGGCATACGACACGCTCCTCAGACCGCACCTATACAGGAAAATGGCACACATGAGATTTCCACCCCTGTACATCACTTGGATTCAAGCAACGCTTCACCACACCCGCACACGTTTCCTCCTCAATGGACACCAAACAGATCAAATTCAAACCATCTCAGGAGTTCGTCAGGGCTGCCCTATCGCCCCACTGCTCTTCATCATTGCAATGGAACCATTAAACCAATCTCTGAAAACACGCATCCCAAAACCACTACCTAACCTCCCCAACTGCCCCAGCCACGGAGCATATGTAGATGACACTACAGTCTTCCTCACTACACCTTTCGCACTCAACGCGGCCCTCATCATCCTCTATGAATGCCACGCACTTACAGGACTCAAAGCAAATGATGCCAAAACACTCCTCTTCCCCGCAGGTCCCGACGTTCAACACATGCAAGGCAGTCACTACCAATACACGTCAGAACCGCAACGAGTCTTAGGCATCAATCTTGATCACGACAAACACTCAAACACCATGTGGCAACTTCTCATACACCGCCTACAAGCCGCAGCAATACTATGGAGAACCACACACAGCACACTAGTCACAAAAATCATTGCAATCAACACATATCTCATTCCAAAGTTCCTCTACCACTCTGAACTCCAACCGCCCTCACCGGCAGTGTTAGTCCAGATTAACAACATCCTTCTGAACCTCCTCTCCTCACCCTCGAAAGACAGCTCACTACGTTTCATGAACAAAAACCTTGCCATCACTCCAACTAAACAAGGTGGTCTCGGCATGCTCTGGCCACCCACCTTGTTGCAGGCACAAAGTGCACTGCTTGCCTACAAACTCCTCCAACCAAATCAGTCCATGTGGAAAACTATAGCTTGCAACTCGCACAGCTTCCCCAAGCAAGGACATTTTTTCTTATCCCACCCAGACATTCTCAAAATCAAACCGGAAATCACACCTTGGGCACACTCGAGATGGCATACAATCCTTAAAAACTTCCTACAAACAGACCCCCAAATCCTCCCACCATTGCTAACAACCGCAGAGCTCTTAGAGGAATATGTCGCTTTCAACCGCCACATCCTCAAACCAGGCGGAAAGCCCTTTGGGCAAGCCAAATCCGAACGTTTTCTTTTCGACAACGAAGTTCAGCTCAAACACATCTTCCCAGATATGGCTAGCAAATACTCCCACCCCCCAATGGAAGAAAAACTAGAGATCGAACTTAAGAGACACCGAGCAATTCTCCACAAAGTTAAAACAAGCCTACAGGAAGAATGGACAGAGATACTAACAGGACAAAAAGAAAACACACCCCCCACACACAAATACTGGTGTCCAACTAGAGATACACAACAACCCCCCGGCCTCATCTACGAAGGACTAGACCAAACCTACCCGTACACTATTGCGCCATACATAGTAAACAACAATCGATCCCTCTCACCAGCCCCACGCGAGCAAATGGGAATGTTCCACATCCACGAATGGACAGCGGTCCATGTGGAAGACAACAAGTTTCTGGGATTCGGAAACAATGTCACAAACCCCTCGTGGCGCATAGCATCCCAAACGCCAACACTATCCCAACTCTACATCCGCCTCCTCCCTAAAACACTCAAACCAACTACCTTCTGGGCCAAATGGCCACCACCACCGACAAACCCAACCGCCTTTCTCATACAACTCCTCAAAAATGACATCATCCCACCCAAACCCAAGGACATCATTATCAGAATAATTCTTCAATGCATCCAAGTCCGAGAACGACTCTGTTTTCTCAGACCCCCTTTCGAAAACATTTGTCCCTTCTGCCACAGACACACTGAAACCATTGAACATGCCTTCCGAGACTGCCCTAACCTACAAAAAACCTTCCAAGCCCTCACACGTTGCGCAACCTTCATTTGCACACATCCATCCACAACCCTGACCTTCCACAACCACACACCACGAAACCAGTGGTGGGAACTACTTCAAGCCACAGCTTTCCATGAAATCTGGAAACTTCGCTGCAGAATCAGCCTGGGAGACACAAGAAACCCACGAAATCCGCATGCTATTCTAGCACCCATAATCATCAAAAACTTTGAAGACTACATCAACATGCACATCCTACACCTCCACAACCTAGACACTCCACAGAGCAAGAAGAAGCTAACCACCACCTACCAATCCCTCCTCTCCTCACCAGCCATATGCAAAGCGGACTGCAAAGTCCAACCAAAACACATGGTACTTGCGCCCATTATCAGGCATCACTGGCTACACCACCTACCTTTACACCAGGGGGATGGGTAATTCCACAAGCAGCTCAATGAGCCGCTTGGGAACCCCCTCAACTAACGGTCACGACCGTTGGTTGAAACTACCTTCGATGGTGGATATTAGTGGGTCAAGGCGTTCGCGGCCGATTCCCACATACCCCTATGAACAGAGTTCATAGGGCACCTACCCCGGTGTGACATAAGTCACATGGAATACAGGGTATTTAATTCCCTGAAATTTCCCTTCGAAAGAAGCGGGCAGGGGTTGACCACCACCGAGGCGAACTTTCAGCCAAAAAAAAAAAAAAACAAGAGGCAGTTGCTGCACGCAAAGCGTGCATAGGGTTACATAGTAACTACCAACAGATTGACTACCAGTTTCATTTGGAAAAAAGTTTGAATCGCATAATGCTTTTAGTGGATTGGGTTGAAAACCTCCTTTCAAGATTCTAGTAATCTGCCCAATTTATGACATCTTTGTTTGTAAAAAACTATCAATAGCTTAGTACTTCCTCCTTCTCGAAGATATTCCATGCAAATTCACCACTACATCCACATCCACAGCAACAGCAACATCAAAATCTACGTTTACATCTACATCTATATTTACATCTCTAGGCACATGTGTATCTTATCAACAAATACACTGGAATCTACATTAATGTCTAATTATAATTTACAACTATGGCTACATCCACATGTACATCTACATCTTTATCTACATCAACACTTACATGTACATGTACATCAACTGTATCGATATCTACATGCAAATGTACAACTTCAACTTTATCTACGTATGTATTTACATCTTCATCTTCATCTATGTATCCATGTTTTCAAATAATACGTATACTTACTTCTAAAAAAATAAAGAAAATATAAAAGATGAATTTATATAGGTAGAGATATAGATGGATATTTACATATCCACCTATATCTATGTCTAAATGTACATCATTTCTACGTTCTACTCTATATTCATATTCACATCTAAATCAACATTCATGTCTACATCAACATGTATGTTATTTTGTACGTACACTTTAACGTTCAAAGCAATAACCATGTCAATGTCAGTATCTCTAACCATATATACATACATATTCATATCCATTTGTACATACATGTCCATGTCCATATATAGATACATATCCATATCTAGATACATATACTAACCGATATCAATATCTACATCCATATCCACATCCATATCCATATGCATGTCCATGTCCATATCCATATCCATATCCATGTCCATGTCCATATCCATATCAAAATCCATATGCACATGTGCATCTGCGCATCTGTATCCATATCCATATCCAT
>SZWC01001227.1:275577-286560 GCA_023375785.1 Penium margaritaceum | reverse complement strand
AGAGAGAGAGAGAGAGAGAGAGAGAGAGAGAGAGAGAGAGAGAGAGAGAGAGAGAGAGAGAGAGAAAGAGAGAATGCTGGGAATTTGACGGGAAGTGGATAGGCTGCAAAACCTGACACACCTCGGGATGGCGATGCACGAGGGAGCAAGAGACAGATCAGAGGGAAGAGCAGGGCGTGAGGTTGAACTCGGAGGACAGCGAAAGCCGTCCGTCGACGAAAAGCCATGGCTGGAAAAGAGTCAGCGGAAGTTTCGGACCGAAAAGGATGGGCCGACGGAGAGGACGGGGAGGAGGGGTTGAGCGAAGAGGATCCCAAAACGTATGAGAGAGAGGGAGCGGTGTTAGTTGTGACTGTCTCCTTTCCTGTCTTCGCGAAGCTGGGAGAACGAGGGAATGAGGTGCGATGAGGAGCACGCGGACGTGGCAGGTGGGGCTAAGGGTACGTTTGGCCTCGGCCGACTCCAGGACACGGATTCACGGATACTCGTAAGTGCAACATGGATTCATACTTGGCATGCAGCGACTGGAGGCATCGACGGGGATCCTGGTCAAACGCTCCAATCATGTTTAGTTCCACGTCGACAGCCTAATCTAGGCGGCTCGGTTCTCCGTCTCTGGAGTCGGAATCCGTCTGGCCGTCTTGGCTTTCGGCCGAGGCCAAACGTACCCTAAGATCCGTCACTTGGCGGCGAACGAAGCTCCGGACTTGAAAGACTCTCAACAGCAGGTGCTACTGCTGATCACGTTGCTTCTACTTGTGCTGCAGCAGCAACAGCAGCTCACACAGCTGCTGCCGCTTCTACAGTTGTAGCCGCTGCCGCTGCCCATAGTCCGCCCGCTCGAAAGCTGCGAGGAATCCGACTGCGATCGAGCGGCGGGCATGCCTTCCAGTATAGTATTCTTCTCTGCGAGTTGTAGCGAGATCTGCGTTGGGAGCTCGCCTCGTCCTCGTTAAGCTGGTGCACGTGCGCATGTCGGATTCTGAACCAAGGCCGGGGTTGCAACTCGCTATCGGTGATTAGCGTTTAAACACATCTGACGGCTGAATGACCTTATTTGTTCTCCGCAAGAAAACAGAAAGGCTCACGCAGCCGTCAGATGTGTTAAGAAGCTCATCACCGATAGCGCAATGGGACCACTTCCCAAGATGTGTGTGTGTGCTGCGAAAACACACTGCTGAGATTGCGAGTGGCCCAGTACCACCACTCGTTGGCTCATGATTCAACTGGTAGACTGCGAAAACTTTGACCGACTGTCTATCGACTGTCCTCTCCCACTTTCGTAATCTCTCGGCTCTCCCCGCCGGCCGTTGCCGTCCAACACCCCGCAGGCGTGGACTGGTAAGGGAGGGGGGAAGGGGGGCTGATGGCCTGTCGAGAGAGAGCGGGGGTGGCAGCGGCTGGATGGTCTGTGGGGGAGGGGGCGCGTGCCGGTGGGGAGGAAATGTCGGCAACATGCCGAGCGTTACTCGCGCTAGCGGCCAACGGGAGGGCAGGTCGCCAAATCTTCCCATTGAATGTAGCAAAGATCCACGAGAAATGGGTTGTTGCAGTTGGTGATGAAAAGGAACGAAAATGAAGCTATTTTTCTTGCACCTGGTCGCACCCAACCGAGGCGGGGGGCACACCTCAGCACCAATTGTCGCCCCGGAGTAAGCCCGTAGCCCCATTATTATAAGCAAGGTTGGGATAGAGGAGGAGGAATTTTTTCAAAATTTATAAAATTTTATTTTATTCTTATGTTCCCGTAACACCACATCTACTCATAACTTATTCAAGAAGTAAAATACAAAGCTAACAAATGAAAGAAAATTGGTTTTAAGAACTTAAGGTAGATATTTTGCATATTTCCTTTTTTAGAAAATAACAAGGATGTTATCTTAATACTATGACTCATAATGTCTGGAAAGAGCGCAATGTGCCTCTTATTTAGGGAGGACTCGGATTGCGCCCAACGATCTTGATAGATGAGGTGGAAGAGGGAGGAGTGAGTCATCAACGAGACATAACTATAAGGGAGGGGTTCCAGCGGAGACGAATGATGGGTCAACGTGGTTGCATGGGAAGAAATGATTGTAAAACCTGGCGAGACTTCAGGTTGGCATGTGAAATCTATCGCATACGTCATTTCCTAGGCCTCGTAGTTGTAGGAAGTGGAAAAAGGGATTTTTCGAGTGGGGTTATGGGTCTAGCCTGGTTTCGTGTCTTTGTGAACAAAAAGGCGTAAAAATAGGCTAGATACGTGACCCCACTCAAAGTAGCAACTTAACTGGCTGCAAAGTCGCGGACTAAAATGAAGAAGACTATTCTGATCAAATTTGACACCTTTCGCTTAATGAATTCATTTTCAGGCTAACCAATACACAAAAATTTACAAGCAACCTCCGTTGTATGCATGCACTTCCTCTCTTCAGCATGAAGACGAGTTAACTGATACACAACATAGGAAACTCAATAACGCCAATACCTGCGAGACCAAGGTTGGAGCACATACGGGCACGCATCAAGCAAGCCACTCGTCTGTGCTCCCATGCTCATTCCCACAATAGGTGACCCGTCGTGGAGGGTTCCTTGCAAAAATCGAAAAACCATACAACACCCAACTTAATCCTTTGCCATTGGATTAACCCACCGCTCCACAAATGATGAGATATTTACATGGCAAGCATGTTGCACTGCTAGTATGTGCGGGTTAAAAAAGTTTGACTCATCTATGTCTTGGAGGTTTGAGCAAGGAATCCCTAAGTGTCCTTTGAATAGTGCACGACATGTTGTGCTCCCTCGAGGAGTCAATGGATGGAGTGGCTTCCACGCATGGCATCCGGTTGTTGAACAACATAAGTTCATGATTTTTGCGCATCTCCCATCCATTAACGGTTGTGATTTGTGACGTTCCTGTCGACCTATAAAATTTACTGTGACCACTCCGCCGTGTCCATACTCGTGCACATCCCTGATGCGGACCCTAGTGGTACCGGTGCGTCATCTGGTGGCAGACTACCAGCTTGGAGCTGATTGACGACCGTTCCAGAGCTCTCGACGCTACCCGGGACCTCTTGCAGTTTTTCTGCAGCACGCACGAGTTCATTAGTGGACTGGCCATGGGACCGGTTTGTATGTTTTTGCATTGTGTGTCCACCTTTTGATGCTAGATGCATGCATGTGACCATTCATAGCATTTGGCTTTTGATTCTACATGTCTAGGTTCAGACGGCGTAGCGCTCTGACATGTCTGCGCAGAGTTACGGCCAAAACAGTGGTTTTGGGCCGGTTTTAAGACAGATCTTGCACTGCCGCGTGCAACACCCGCCGTGTGCCCCGGCAGGTACTTATGTCATGGACCGATCATTTGTCATTCTCTCTCTGCAAATGCTATTGAAGCATTCTGACACTTTGCTTTCAGTCTCCTAGCCAGACCATTGTCGTTGTGTGCACGACTTGTGACTGTCATCTCCGTCTGACAATGCACTGACGCATGGTCGACAGCTGTGTCGTTAGGAAGCTTCCATGCATCTTCTCATGGTATCAGAGAAGTGAGACAGTTCTCACCGAGCTGCGTGGCACAGACGTAGAAGAGCAGCAGCAGTGAGAGTCACCGCTACAAAAGATCCACAGGGACCTATCAACGACGAAAGCCGATCGCCGTCGACGTCGCTCTCCATCACCACGTGAGACTACATCAGCAGCAGCCACTAGCGACAGTAGGCAACAACTGTAGTAGACTACAGTTGCCAGAAGCTGCCGACATTGGCACATGCAGCAGCACCACCATTGAGCAGCAACAGTACCACCATTGAGCAGTAGCGACAACAAGGCGGCAACAATGGCCGCAGCAGCACGCAACGACAGCAGCACAACAGCAGCACGCGGCGGCAGGAACACAGCAGCAGTACAACAACAGTAGCACCAGTGACTGCGGTAACAGCAGCGGCGTAGCAGTAGCTGCAGTAGTGCACAACGGCAGCAGCCGCATGCAACAGCCGCAGAGCGTAGTAGAAGCAGCAGCGCGCAGCTGCTGCCACGGCTGCGCACGCAGCCGCCTGACGGCCCCTCCGCATGCAGCCGCGCGGCTGCTGCTGCAGCTGACATCGCAATAGTAGCTGCAGCTGAGTGGTTGCTACTACATAGCTTCCGTGCAGCTTCTGTGCAGTTGTTGCAGAGCGGCCACCCGCTTGCGCGGCAACTGCAAAGGTTGACCAAAAAAAAGAAAAAAGGGGGAGCTGACATCAGCATTCTTCCTTTCTGACATCATCAGGTCATGCTGATGTCAGCAACTTCGTGTTGATGTCAACACTTGGTGAATTTTTTGGTCGGAGGGTCAAAATTTGCTAGCATTTCAAACCCTCGAGAAACGTTCATGTTTTTGCAATTCGACCACGTTGATGTCTCGGCCCATAATAAGCTGAGACATGGCTCCATCCATCGTCAATGGAAAAACGATACCAGATCCCTCATCTTCCTCCTAAGGGGTCATGAGCCCACGTTCGCAAGCTCTTGAGGTCCTGCGGAGCCAGCAAGACGAGATGCGTCGCCTGCAGCAGGAGAAGACTGCCGCCATCCGTACACTCACCGAGCTTCTTCGTGGTCATTCCATGACTCCACGATAGACCTCTGAGGGAGCGGTCAAGATCGCACCCTCTACACAACAGTCAGCTCCAGCACCGGAGACAGGAGCTAAAGCCGACCCGCCACCTCTTGATCCTTGGGACAAAGATCCAAACATGCCATGCATGGAGGGTGACTCCCCCGAGCGCGAGATTTGTGTGCTTCAGGAGCGTCTCCGCCAGCTTCAAACGAGCTCTCGACCCCCACACACATCTCGGTTTCCCAAGTTTTGGTCGTCGCCTGACCTCAACCCCGGTAACTTCCCTCTTCCCGGCGTCTTTCCCATCCCTCATCCTACGAGCCTGTGGTTGCTCTCCCTACAGAGCGGCAACCCAAGGACTTCAAGACACCGCCCCCACGTTATGTCAGCAAGGACGGCGTTGACTGCTAGGAGATCCTTTTCCAGGTTTGGGCCACTTAAGAGGGCGTGTGGCCCTATTACCATAGTCTGTATCAAACTACGGACTGAGCACAGGTGTTGACAGCGGCCAAGGCGATGCGCGGACTTCTCTACGCCATGTCGCGCGAGACCGTCGTTGACTTCCGCTCGTTCACTGGCGAGGCGAGCACATGCACCGGTGCTTATCCATGCGGGGGCTGGGACCTAACATTATCCTTGCTTGCTGGAGAGACGCACGCCACCCGCGGCGCGCACATCCGTGCCTTTCACTCCCTTCGCCTGGGGCCAGCTGAGTCGGTAGCCGACTACTAGCAATGCGCCATGCGCATTTACTCGTGCCTTTGGACCTCACGAAGTACACAGCTATGGGCGCTCCGCACCATCATGCTCAGATTTTGCCGTGAGAACACAGACATCTTCACAAGGTACAGCGACGCCGAGCTCGAGCCTTTTTTGGCCTCACTGCAGCTTCTTCCCTGGGCGCACCAGCTCTTCCTCCAGAGACTCCAGTGACTTCCGCTCGTGAGGCAGCCATGGCTCATTAGGAGACCTCCATTGTTTCAGCAGCCATTGCATCACCACCAACGCCCCTCCTGTGGACTCCTTCTCCATCCTCTATCACATCCTCCTCCTCCCCTTCCACCGTGATTTCACCAACTCAGACATAGGATATCGCGGCAGTAGCTCAAGGGAAGAAGGGGCGACGGAAGCGTGGCTCAGGCAAGGGACAGTCATAGTAGTAGCCGTCATCCGGTAGTAGCAGTGGACGCTCCGTTCACTGCTACATCTGTGGAGGCACCCATCGCTAGACCGATTGTAAGAAACCGCTCGATTGGGCACGGATTACTCGCGGGCTCCAAGCTACACACGTACTACAATCTACGTCAAGTAGCACATCCTCCGGGGGCGCGGCGACCACGACCGCAACAGTTCCCGCTTCACCACAGGCGACCAACGGTGACCCAGACCAACGTGAGCACACCATCACCGAGCTCCGTCGCCTTCTGGCGCTTCGCTTTCTGGGAGGTGCGAGTGTGTTGTCACAGCCGGGTGGTTCACAAACTGTTAGTTCGTCTGTTTTTGGGGCTCGGAGTGAGTTGTGTGGGGCGGCACAATCCGCATGTGATGACGATGGGCCTGATTGCATGGATTGGATACATGAGTCTCACCTTTGTGCCCTTCATGGATCCTCCCCACCTGCTACCCAGCGTTCGTCTGAGGCCGAGTGTTCCATTTCCCGTTGTACAGTTGCGTCCTCTAGTCATGATTCCGGTGGCACTTGGATCATCGATTCTGGTGCCCCTCATCATATGACCTGTCGTCGTAGTGATTTCGTTGTTATCGGTCCTGTTGCGTTAGCTCGTTCCGTTTGCACAGGCTCTGGTCAGTCCTTGCCAGTCCATGATGTTGGGGTTGTATGTTTTGATGGTCTTTCTGGCCCCCTATATCTTTCCAAGGTGCTTTTTGTGCCTGATCTTGAGCTCAGTTTGCTTTCCGCACGTGCTTGCACACTAATGGGACTCTCTGTGGAGCACACTGCAGAGTGCGCGACTGTGACTGCTATTGAAACTTGTAGCGTTGTTGTTTGTGCCTCTGTTGTGGATGACCTGTATCGTGTCTCTCGGACTTCTGCTCCCTACTCCCCCTCCCCTTCCACTCGTGTTCTCGTCACTGGTGTTCTATCTCGTGAACACAAGCAATTACTTCTTTGCCGCCTGAGTCATGTAGGCTCCGACACTGTGTCGAGGCTCATTTGGACACAGCCCGCCCTCAGTCTTGACGCGGCTTCTTTCGAGAAGCCGCCAAAGACGGACTGTCTCTTCTGTGCTCAGGGTAAGATGCATCTTTGCACCTATCCTGACCCCTGTTTCCGCGCACTTCGTCCTCTTGAGTTAGTCCATTCGGACCTTCTTGATCCCCTTCCTATCTAGTCTTTGTCCAATCAGGATCGATACGTCCTGACCCTGACTGATGAATTCACCCGGATGCGGTGGGTCTACGGCCTGCGCTAGAAGAGTGACACCGCTCTCGCGAGTTACCTCTAGCTAGTGATGGCTAAGAGTCAGTCCCGCCACACACAGTACACCTTCCACTCGGATCGCGGCGGGGAGTTTCTTTGGGAGATGGACAAATTATTCACCGAGCACGGAATTTTTCACCAGGTCTCCGCTCCTGCTACTCCTCAGTAGAACGGTGTTTCTGAGCGCTTGAAGCGCACCATGGACGATGCGGTTCGCGCTATGCGGTCTGAGTGCGGTCTTCCGGGGGCCTTCGCATTTGAACGCTTTGCCTACATGACTTGGGTCTGGAACCGCCTCCCACACGGTCCTCTTCTGGACCACGTCACACTGTATGAGCTCTGGTTCGGCCACCGTGCTGACCTGTGACTCGCTCAAGTCTGGGGATCCTTGGCTTCTGTGTGGTACACCAAGGACCAGTAGGGGTCCAAGGTCTCACCACGGGGCCGCTTGTGTGCCTTTTTCGGTATCTCCTCGCGGTCGAAGGCATGGTGATTTTGGGACCCTGCTCGTCAGCACATTGTTGAGTCACGCGATGCGCTCTTCTTTGAGTCCCTCACCTACCGTAATGTGACATCGATCACGTCGCTGTCCGTCACACACGTTCCTACGTGTGAGGTTTCTTGACGGATGGGGGAGTCTGCGCCTGCGAGAACCGCTCGCCAGGCCAATGTGTTCGATCGAGCTCCCTCCACTTCTCCTGCTCTTGATGACCCAGCAATCATCGCTGTCGGTCCAGAGATGTCCCTAGCCCCGCCGGCTTCTACCTTGTCCCCTCGCACCCCACATGTAACCATGATCGTGTACTTGTACGTACTCAAGTGACCCTACCTATGTCCACCGGCAGTCCTGCCTCTGAGCGTGGACCTGCCTCACCTGCTCCTACAGTCACACCGAGCCCTGTATCTCCCACACCCGCATCTCCTCGCACGACATCACCAGCTCCCTTGCCTCAGCCCTTCCCAGCTACGACTGTGCCCGATCCTGAACCTAAGGTACACTCCTCGAGCCCGGGTTACTCCCGTGAACCTTGCAGTCATCTTCAACCATTGGACTCTAGAGCATAGCGAGTGTCTGGTCCCGCACCCAAGCGCTCCGCTCGCAACATCACGAGTGGTGATCCCAGCACAAAGACCCTAGGCCTAAGTGTCAACACTAAGCACATAGAGCTACATCCATCGTGTCCTGTAGGGAACCACCTTGTCACTCACGAGTTTCATGTCGTT
This sequence comes from Penium margaritaceum, assembly GCA_023375785.1. Lineage (NCBI taxonomy): Eukaryota > Viridiplantae > Streptophyta > Zygnematophyceae > Desmidiales > Peniaceae > Penium > Penium margaritaceum. The sequence goes on along the minus strand of SZWC01001227.1, from coordinate 278,311 downwards.
TTTGATGCAGCAACGGATCTTGTGGTCGACAAACCTAGCACTGAGGTGTGCGCTCTTGCCACGCAAAGCTCTCCCTCTATGGCACCTGACCTGGGCACACTGAGGGGAGCTCTCTCATCACAAGATGCTGACGCTTGGCGCGCTACCTGTGAGGATGATCTTCGCGCCATCCGAGAGCACGGAGTTTACGAGGTAGTTGACCTTCCACCTAATAGGAAGGCTATTCAGGTCAAGTGGTTCTTTTGCAAGAAAGTGAAGCCGAATGGCTCACTCGAATGCCACAAGGCTTGCTTGGTTGTCAAGGGATACCTTCATATTGAGGGCATCGATTGCATCGACACATTTGCCCCTGCCGGACGCATGACCTCAGCTCAAGCTCTGTTCGGTATAGAGGCTCAGCATGACTTGGAACCACATGAGTTGGATGTGAACAATGCGTTCCTCCATGGCTCTCAGGATGAGGAGATTTTCGTGGCTAAGCCATCCGGCTTTGAGGAAAGTGACAAGGTCTGGTGCTTGCACAAGTCCTTGTACAGCCTCAAGCAGTCTCCTCCGTGTTGGAACCAAGATATCACTGGCACCTTGACTCGTGCGGGATATGTTCAAAACGAGGCAAATCCCTCTCTCTTCATCCGATGGATGGTTGAGCAATTCACCGCCATCCTGACCTATGTCGACGACCTTTTGATCACGTCTCCTTCACTGGAGGCCGTGAAGGAGGCCAAGGCTGTCCTCCTGACTCCCTACAACATGAAAGACCTTGGTCCTGTAGTGGTGTTTCTTGGCATGGATATCGTGCGAGACCGCAGATGTCGTATTCTACAAGTGCATCAGGCCTGATACGCATGTGTTGTGGGGGAGCGCTTCTGTGACCTCCTCGGCTTCTACACCTATAATGCCTGATGGGTAGGATGCCCTAAAGGTGGACAATCCCACACAGCTAGGGGAGACAATGGATGTGACCCTTTACCTCGGTCTCATCGGGTCTCTGATGTACCTGGCCACTACCACACGTCCTCACATTGCATTTGCCGTCAACCTCCTTGTCCAGTTTTTGTAGGCTCCACGCGCTAGAGCCCTTCACGCGACTATGTGAGTGGTATGATATGTGGTCTCCATACCATACCTCAGACTCTCCTTTTGCCGGCAGTGTTCGGTGGTCCTTGACGGCTACACCGACAGCAACTGGGCCTGGAGCCCAGATGGACGCAGCCGCACCGGTTACGTGTTCTTGCGCGGTGGGACTATTGTGTCGTGGCACAACGGGAAGCAGGGTTGCATTGCACGTAGCTCATCGGAGGCAGAGTACGTTGCTCTGGATGTAGGGGCTGCTGAGGCGGTGTGGTTGCAACGTATGTTCCTTGAGCTTGGCCAGTCAGTCCCCGCCATTGTGCTTTGTTGCGACAACTAGAGTGCTCTTGCCATTGCGGAGAACTCTGGTGTCTTTCATGCTCTTGCCGTTGTGAAGCACATTGTGGTTGAGCATCACTCTGTGCGTGATCTCATTTATGCCCAATCACCCCAAATTCATACACTTCATAATGTGTGTACAACACTGAAATATATGGTGGAGATACTTCTAGGAATGTAACCTAGCCAATTGTTAATGTATCCTGGAAGATACTGGTTACAATTATGTTCACAATTACATGAACACAGGAGTTTCTCAGAAATTGATTGTGAAATGGATGCAAGTTATTTCATTTCGAATCTAATCTTTCAAGAAACTGTCCAGAAACACTAAAGCACATGATTTAACAATTTTGCACTTATGGTATGCTTTAAGTTAAGTTCATGTTATGACTATAGTTAAGTCACTAATACGTACTTCTTTCTACCATCTCCGAATCGAGAACATTGTAGTAGGTATTGAGCGGAATGCTACACAGTCGTCACGATTTTTTGTTTGTTGATGCTCCACCTTCCCCCCCCACCCCCCCTTGAGTAGCCTGAATCTGTATTGAGGGTGTATTGGGAGGTTTATCAGGAGGGTGGTGATTATATGCGCATGTAAGTTAATTCACTTGTGTACATTTTGGTGAGTACTCGCGATACACTCCCCGATACACTCTCCCGATACACTCATAGTGTTTGGGGGGGGGGTCCTCATTGGGGCGCACTAATTTTGTCATCACAATGTGACTAGGACATTTCAATTGCAATCTGGTTCTTGTTTTGCAACCCAAGCACCGTCAGAGTCGAGTGATCGACGATATCTTTAAACATTGGACAATTCTAAAAATGAAGAAATGGTTGTCTATTGGATGTCTATCAGCTGTAATGAGCAAGAATCCATCCAGGTAAAATGCCAATTTTGGAGAGGGGAGGTCATCGATACCCTCCCCCCCTCTCGCAATCAAAATGTGTGTAGATTGTGTATTGGGTTCTGTATTGTGAGAGGGTTCATAACAATACACAAATGCAAAAATTCACTTGTGTACATTTTCAACCGGATTCCTCATACACAACCCGATACACACCCCCAATACACTCGGGGAGGGGGGGGGGGGAGACCTCTAGATGGGGCATGGTTACTTAGTTGAAAAAATGCAAATAGCATTTCATGGTTATCCTCCAGCCCGTGCAATACTCGGTTATCGTAGCCCGTCGGATGACTCCGATTGACAGCTTAGATTAGGCTTTGCGTATTGGATGTTGTATACACATGTGTATCAAAATGGCTCTCTACTAGATACACCTTCCAATACACTCTCCAGATACACAATCCTTTTTT
>SZWC01001227.1:205610-221522 GCA_023375785.1 Penium margaritaceum | reverse complement strand
ACACACACACACACACACACACACACACACACACACACACACACACACACACACACACACACACACACACACACACACACACACACACACACACACACACACACACACACACACACACACACACACACACGACGCACGAAGGGCGCTATTTCTAGCAGGACAAGACAGTGGCAAAAACACAGTTTCGGCCATAACTCCCTGCAGACACGTCAGAACGACGAGTCGTTTGAACCAGAACGGCCGCATCGACAAGATCTACGTCCTGATAGGCTGCACGCTTATGTGCTGTCCCACAGCACGAGTCTAAAAAATACGAGAGTCTTATGGGCGTCCGTCGCCGCTGGCCGCTGTTGTGCTTTGTGCCGTTCCTGTACAGTTTACTGTGACCACTCGGCCGTGTCCATACTCGTGTAGATCCCTGAGGCGGGCGGCCTTGGTGGCACCGGCGCGACGGCAGGCGGCGGACTACCAGCTTGGAGCTGGCCGACCACTGCACCAGAGCCCCAGATGCCACCGTGACTCTCTGCTGTGTCTTCTACATCTTGTAGGCGTCTTTCGGCAGACTGGCCATGAGGCCTATTTGCATGTTTTTGCATTGTATGCTCACTGTCTGTCGATGGATGCATGCATGTGACCAGTCGTAGCGTCCGTCTTTTGATTCTGCACGTCTAGGTTCAGACGACGTAGCATTCTAATATGTTTGCGCAGAGTTACGCCCAAAACTGTGGTTTTGGGCCGGTTTTAGGACAGCTCTTGGACTGCCGCGTGCGACACCCGCCGTGCGCCGCGGCAGGTACTTATACCCTGGACCTTTCATTTTTCATTTCTCTCTGCATATGCTATATTGAAGCATTCTGACACTTTGCCTTGTGTCTCCTAGCCAAACCCGTGCCGTAGTGTGTACGACCTGTGACTGTTGACACCGTCTGATCAGGCACTGACGCCTAGTCAGCGGCTGCGGTGCTAGGAAGCTTCCTCGCATTTTCTCATGGTATCAGAGCAGTGAGACAGTTCTCACTGAGCTGCGCAGCAGAGACGCAGCAGAGCAGCAGCAGTGAGAGTCACTGCTGCAGCAGAGTTCCTGAGGCCTGTTGGAGACAGCCGGTCGCCGTCTACGCAGCCCCACCCACCACGTGAGATCGCAGCAGCAAAGGCAGCAGCAGCATTGTGCACCACCACGCGAGGTGCGTGGCTGCTGCAGTGAGTGCAGCCGGCCCTCCCACAGCCGCAGCAGCAGAGCAGCAGCAGCAGAGGCAGTTGCAACAGTAGAGCAGCAGCAGCAGAGGTAGTCGCAAGAGCAGCGCAGCAACAGCAGCCGCAGCAGCAGCGGCGGCAGTAGCAGCGCAGCAGCAGCAGCGGCAGCAGCAGCGGCGGCAACAGCAACCCAGCAGCAGCAGCGGCAGACGCGGCGGCAACAGCAGAGCAGCAGCAGCAATAGCAGCTGCAGCAGCGCGGCAGTGGCAGCAGCAGCAGCGCGCGGCGGCGGCAGCGAGCAGCAGCCGCAGCGCGCAGCAGTAGCAGCAGCAACGCAGCCGCTGCTGCCACCGCTGCATCCGCAGCTACACAGCTGCTGCTGCAGCTGACAGCGCAGCTGCAGCAGGAGCTGGGCGGAAGCTGCTGCACAGCTTCCGCGCAGCGTCCGCGCGACCACCGCGGAGCGGCTGCACGCGCGCGCAGATTCGCGAAGAAAAAAATTTCAAAAAATAGGGGAGACAAGCCGACGTCAGCAATTTTGCTTGCTGACGTCATCAGACGTGCTGACGTCAGCAACCACCTGCTGACGTCAGCACCATACTTAGTCAAATCTTTGGCCGGACAGTTAAAAGTTGCCAACGTTTCAACTCCTCGAGAAACGCTGATGCTCTTTAAATCCGACTATTTTCATCCGTCACCCCATTCTGAGCGGCGACATGAGCCTGTCCGACAGCAAGGAGAAGGGACCAGGCGATCCCTCCTCCTCCTCGTCTGGCGTACTGAGTCCACGCTCGCAGGCCATTGAGGACCTGCGCAGCCAGCAGGATGAGATGCGTCGTCTCTAGAGAGAGCGGACTGACGCTATCCGCACGCTGACTGAGCTTCTGCGCGCTCAATCCACGGCCCCTCTGCGGATTTCTGAGGGAGCTGCCCGAGTTGCGGTCTCTACCCAGCATTCGGTCCAGGCACCCGTGACAGGCGCTCCACCTGACCCACCACCTGTTGACCTCCTTGATGATGAGCCACTACACGATGAGCCATTCATGCCAGGCATCACGGATGATTCCCAGGAGCACGAGATTCGAGTTCTCCAGGAGCGCCTCCGTCAGCTGCAGACGGGTACCCGACCTCCACCGGTTACCCCGAGACGATCATCACCTGACTACCCTGGCGATCACCCTCTCCCAGGAGTTTTTCCCATCTCTCGTCCTCCTCAGCCTGCAGTTGCTCTCCCCACGGAGCGGCAACCTAAGGACTTTGAGGCACCACCTCCACGGTACATCAGCGAGGATGGTTTCGACTGCTGGGAGATCCTGTTTCAGGTGTGGGTTACATCTGAGGGAGTGTGGCCTTGCTACCACAGCCCATACCAGTCTACAGACCCAGCACAGGCCCTGATAGCAGCCCGGGCCATGCACGGACTTCTCTACGCCATGCCAAGCGAGACTGTCGTCGACTTCTGCCCCTTCCTTGGCGAGGCTGGCACAGGCACCGGCGCCGATCCTCGTGGAGGCTGGGATCTGGCGTTATCCCTGCTGGCCGCAGAGACGCACGCCACTCGTACGTCACACATTCGTGCTTTCCATTTGCTTCTTCAGGGGCCTGCGGAGTCTGCAGCGGATTACTGGCGACACGCTATGCGTATCTACACACGTCTGGGGACCTCAGGAGGCACACAGCTGTGGGCGCTTCGGATGATTATGCTCGGAGTTCGCCTGGAGTACACCGACATCTTCACACGGTACAGCGATGCTGTCCTCGAGCCTTTCTCAGCCACTCTGCAGCTGCATCCTTGGGCGCATCAGCTTTTCCTCCAGGTGACTTCAGCCCGTGAGGCAGCAGTATCGCATCAGGAGACCTCCCTCACTGCAGCAGTCGTCGCATCACCACCATCTTCTCTCCTGTAGTCACCCTCATCCACCTCCTCCATGACCACCTCATCTTCCTCCTCCTCTTCGACCCCGTCTACACCCACACAGACACAGGGCGTTGCAACAGCCGCCCAAGGGAAGAAGAAGAATAGGAAGCGTGGATCAGGTCAGCAGCAGTCATCATCCAGTGGTAGCAGTGGCCGTTCTGTGCACTGTTACAACTGTGGAGGCGCCCATCGCTACACCGAGTGCCAGCAGCCGCTTGACTGGGCGCGGATCACCCGTGGGCTTCAGGCTGCTCATGCTCTTCGTTCCACGTCCGGCGCATCCCCCGCACCCTCCTCAGGACGTGCGGCGGCCACGACTGCAGCTGTTCTTGCGCCCTCACCGGCGAGCAGCAGCGATCCGGACCCACATGACCGCACCATCGCTGAGCTTCGTCATCTCCTAGCGCTTCGCTTTCAGGGAGATGCGAGTGTGTTGTCATCGTCGGGTGGTTCATAGAATGCTTGTTCATCCGTTCCCGTGGCTCGTGATGACACGTGTGGGGGAGCACAGTCAGCATGTGATGATGATTGGCCTGACTGCACTGACTGGATTCATGAGTCTCATCTTCGTGATGTACGTCGTTCCTCCCCACTGTCGGCTCAGCGTCCCTCTGATGCCGAGTGTTCCATTGCTTGTTGTACAGTGACGTCCACCAGTCGTGACTCTAGTGGCACTTGGATCATCGATTCAGGGGCCACCCATCACATGACGTGCCGTCGCAGTGACTTTGTCGTACTTGGTCCTGTCACGACTGTCCGTTCTGTTCGTACGGGCTCTGGTCAGTCCTTGCCAGTCCATGGTGTGGGGGTTGTATGTTTCGACGGTCCGTCTGGCCCCTTGTATCTTTCTGACGTGTTGTTTGTGCCTGATCTTGAGCTCAGCCTGCTTTCTGTGCGTGCCTGCACTCTAATGGGTCTCTCTGTGGAGCACACCGCTGATTCAGCGATTGTGACTGCTACTGACACCCGTATCATTGTTTTGCATGCTTCAGTCATAGATGATTTGTATCGTACTGTCGGCCCTCCTCCCCTTGCTCTCCGTCCTCATCCGGTCTCGTTTTTGTCACTGGTGTTCTCTCCTCGGAACACCAGCGGTTGCTTCATCGTCGTCTGTGTCACGTGGGTTCCGACACTGTGTCGAAGCTCATTCGGATACAGCCTGCTCTTGGTGTTGACGTGGCTTCTTTCGAGAAGCCACCCAAGACCGACTGTCTTTTTTGCGCTCAGGGGAAGATGCACCGGTGCACCTACCCTGACTCGCGTTCCCGAGCGCTTAGGCCTCTCGAGTTGGTCCACTCGGACCTTCTCGGTCCTCTCCCGGTCGAGTCTCTGTCCGAGAGGGGCCGGTATGTTCTGACGGTGACTGATGACTTCACCCGCATGCGGTGGGTCTACAGTCTGCGTTAGAAGAGTGACGCCGCCCTTGCGGTTCGGCTCTGGCTAGTGATGGCTGAGCTTCAGTCTCGTCACACGCTACATACTTTTCGCTCGGATCGCGGCGGCGAGTTCCTTGGCGAAATGGACTCCTTCTTTGCTGAGCACGGGATTTTTCACCAGGTCTCCGCTCCTGCTACTCCACAGCAGAACGGTGTATCTGAGCGCTGGAACCACACCATGGAGGATGCGGTTCGCGCCATGCGGTCTGAGTGTGGTCTCCCTGAGTCTTTCGCCTTCAAGGGCTTCGCCTACATGACTTGGGTCTGGAACCGCCTCCCGCATGGTCCACTTCCTGACCATGTTACACCGTACGAGCTCTGGTTTGGCCACCGTGCTGACCTTCGTCTCGCTCGCGTCTGGGGATCCCTGGCCTCCGTGTGGTACACCGAGGACCAGCAGGCGTCCAAGGTCTCCCCTCGGGGTCGCCTGTGTGCCTTCATTGGCATCTCCACGCGGTCGAAGGCCTGGCGTTTTTGGGACCCCACTCGCCGTCGCGTCATTAAGTCCCGTGACGCGCTGTTTTTTTAGTCACTCACGTACCGTGACCTGACTTCGATCACAGCCCTCTCCGCAGCCCATGTCCCTTTCTGTGAGGGTCCTCGGCGGATGGGGGAGACTTCTACGCCAGCGACCATCCCTCGTCCGGCTGATGTGTCCGCTCGAGCCCCCTCTCGATCTTCAGCCCTTGATGATCCGGCTATCATTGCCGTCGGCCCAGAGATCTCGCCTGTACAGCCTGTTTCACACCCCACAGGTACCTCTTCTCTCACGCCTCCTCCTGCACCATCACCTGTGTCTACCGGCACCCCTGCTCCTGTGTCTGACCCAATCTTGCCCACTCCCGTTCCTACGTCGGTTGACACCCCCGCCTCAGTGTCCGGACCAGCCTTGCCTGCTGTCACACCCAGCCCCGTGTCTCCCACACACTCATCTCCTCGCTCGGCATCTCCGGCTGCCTCGTCTCAGCCCTCACCAGCTGTGGTCGTACCCGTTCCTGTGGTCGTACCTGTCCCTGAGCCTGAGGTGCGTCCCTCGACCTCCGGTTACTCCCGTGAGCCCGGTGGTCGCCTTCGACCACTGGACTCCGGAGCTCAGCGAGCGTCGGGTCCCGGACCCAGGCGTTCCACTCGCAGCATCGTGAGCGGTAATCCAGGCACAAAGGCCTTAGGCCTGAGTGCCCGCACCGAGCTTTCAGAGGTACATGTAGCGTGCCGTGTAGGGCACGACCTGGTCACTCGAGAGTTCCATATCGCCTGTGACGTAGCAGCTGATCTCGTGGCCGTCAGGCCCGACACTGAGGCGTGTGCACTTGCCACGCAGAGTTCCCCCTCTATGGCGCCTGACCCTGGCACATTGAGGGAGGCTCTCTCATCAGAGGATGCCGATGCCTTAGGAGATGCATGCGAGGATGAGCTTTGCGCTATCCGAGAGCATACAGTCTATGAGCTTGTCGACCTTCCCCCTGGGAGGAAGGCGATTCAGGTCAAGTGGGTCTTTCGCAAGAAGGTGAAGCCGGATGGATCACTGGAACGCTACAAGGCCCGCTTGGTCGTCAAGGGGTACTCTCAGATTGAGGGAGTCGATTACACTGACACCTTTGCCCCTGTCGGCCGCATGACCACAGCTCGAGCTCTGTTCGGTGTAGTGGCTCAGCATGACTGGGAACTGCACCAGATGGATGTGAACAACGCGTTCCTCCATGGCTCTCCGAATGAGGAGATTTACGTGGCTCAGCCACCAGGTTTTGAGGACGATGACAAGGTCTGGCGCTTACGCAAGTCCTTGTACGGCCTCAAGCAGTCTCCACGATGTTGGAACCGGGAGATCACTGGCACTTTGACTCACGCAGGATACGTACAGAGCGAGGCAGACCCCTCGCTCTTCATCCTACCGACACCCGAGCGGTTCACTGCCATCCTGGTCAATGTTGATGACCTCCTGATTGCGTCTCCGTCCCTGGAGGCCGTGAAGGAGGCCAAGGCTGTCCTGCAGACTGCCTACAGGATGAAGGACCTTGGTCTTGCATCGGTGTTTCTTGCTATGGAGATCGTGCGAGATCGCAGACATCGGACACTGTTGCTGCATCAGGCCCGATACGCACAAGTCGTGGGGGAGCGCTTCAGCGATCTCCTTGGTGCAGTGCCATCCACTTCCACACCTCTTACACCCGATGGGCAGGATGCCCTGAAGGTGGATGATCCTACACAGCTGGGGGAGACAGTGGACGTGACCTTGTACCTTCGTCTCATCGGATCTCTGATGTACCTAGCCACCACCACGCGTCCTGACATCGCGTTCGCCGTCAACCTCCTCGCTCAGTTCTTGCAGGCTCCACGTGCGATGGCCCTTCACGCGACTGTGCGAGTGGTACGGTACGTGGTCTCCACGCCCTACCTCGGACTCTGCTTTCGTCGGCAGTGTTCAGTGGTCCTTGACGGCTACACTGACAGTGACTACGCTTGGAGCCCTGATGGGCGCAGTCATACTGGCTACGTATTTTTGCTCGGTGGTACCGCTTTATCTTGGCAAAGCGGGAAGCAGGGCTGCATTGCACGTAGCTCGTCAGAGGCAGAGTATGTTGCTTTGGGCGTAGGGGCTGCTGAGGCAGTATGGCTGTAGCGCTTGTTTCTTGAGCTTGGGCAGTCAGTACCCGCCATTGTGCTGCGTTGCGACAACCAGAGTGCTCGCGCCAATGCAAAGAACTCTGGTGTTTTTCATGCTCGCACAAAGCACATTGCGGTTGAGCATCACTTCGTTCGTGATCTGGTGGAGCGACGAGTGATTTCCATCATGTGGGTTGGTACTGACATGGAGCGTGTTGATTTCTTGACGAAGGCACTTGCTCGCGGAAAGTTCCTGGTGGCCATTTGTTCTGTTGGGCCTCGCCCCGTGCGTGAGAGTGATTGAGTGTGGGATGTGCGTCTGCGTCTCATCTGTTTGTGTCACTCACTATTGTGTTCGTACCAGTGCTACACGCATATGGACATGCGTACCATCCGGTCATGGGGGAGTGTTGTGCTTTGTGCCGTTCCTGTACAATTTACTGTGACCACTCGGCCGTGTCTAGACTCGTGCAGATCCCTGAGGCGGGCGGCCCTGGTGGCACCGGCGCGACGACAGGCGGCGGACTACCAGCTTGGAGCTGGCCGACCACTGCACCAGAGCCCCAGATGCCACCGGGACTCTCTGCTGTGTCTTCTACATCTTGCAGGCGTCTTTCGGCAGACTGGCCATGAGGCCTATTTGCATGTTTTTGCATTGTATGCTCACTGTCTGTCNTAATTTGCATTCCAGAAAGGGTCGAGTATAAGGTGTTGCGCTTTGTGCCGTTCCTGTACAGTTTACTGTGACCACTCGACCGTGTCCATACTCGTGCAGATCCCTGAGGCGGGCGGCCCTGGTGACACCGGCGCGACGAAAGGCGGCGGACTACCAGCTTGGAGCTGGCCGACCACTGCACCAGAGCCCCAGATGCCACCGGGACTCTCTGCTGTGTCTTCTACATCTTGCAGGCGTCTTTCGGCAGACTGGCCATGAGGCCTATTTGCATTTTTTTGCATTGTATGCTCACTGTCTGTCAATGGATGCATGCATGTGACCAGTCGTAGCGTCCGTCTTTTGATTCTGCACGTCTAGGTTCAGACGGCGTAGCATTCTGACATGTTTGCGCATAGTTACGCCCAAAACTGTGGTTTTGGACCGGTTTTAGGATAGCTCTTGGACTGCCGCGAGGAACACCCGCCGTGCGCCGTGGCAGGTACTTATGCCTTGGACCTGTCATTTGTCATTTCTCTCTGCATATGCTATACTGAAGCATTCTGACACTTTGCCTTGTGTCTCCTAGCCAAACCCGTGCCGTAGTGTGTACGACTTGTGACTGTCGACACCGTCTGATTAGGCACTGACGCCTAGTCAGCGGCTGCGGTGCTAGGAAGCTTAACCGCATTTTCTCAGCCGCCGGTCTTCTGCCACCGTCGCCAGTCTCAGCGATCTGCACGTGAATGGACATGAGCCGAGGGGCCACCGTAAGCCGTGTACGACACACAAAACAACACTCCCCCATGACTGGAGGGCGAAACACGTCCATGCACATGCAGACACTAACGCTGGACAGAACAGAAAACGCACAGCTGCTGCAGGTAGCAAGCACAGCATAGGCAAGGTGGCCCATGAGGAATCAACCTACAACAGGGATGGAGCAGAGCACCACGAAACGAGTGGCCACATGAAACTTCGAATGACCCAGAGCCTTGGTCAGAAAATCTGTGCACTGTCTGTCAGTGCCCATGTGGATGACTCGGATCTAACCATGATCAACCAGATTACGCACGAAGTGGTGCTCGACATAGATGTGCTTTTTGCGTGGATGGAACACACCTGAGTTCTTGGCGATGGCCTCCGCGCTCATGTTGTTGCACTGGAGAACTAGGGGGGGAATGGACTGACGCAGTTCACGCAACAGAAGGACAAGCCAGACACACTCCGCTGCACCGACGCCTAGAGCAACATACTCTGCTTCAGCCGTGCTGCGTGCAATGCAACCCTGCTTCCCACTTCACCGAGACACTGCAGTGCCTCCAATGAGAAAGATGTAGCTAGTGCGGCTCTTGCCATCTGGACTCTACTACCATTCACTGTCTGTGTACCCATCGAGCACAACTAACATCTGGTCGCGAAAACATAGGCCGAAGCGTGCGGTGGACGGGATGTAACGCACACACCGGACTGCGGCCTCCAGTGTTTGCTAGCGTGGAGCCTGTGAGAACTGGACGAGCAGGTTGACAGTGAAGGCAAAGTTGGACCGTATCGTGGTGGCCAAGTACATGAGCGAGCCGATGACTCGCAGGTATAGGGTCACATCGACTGGCTCCCCAAGGTCAGCTGGGTCACCCACCTTCAGGGCGGCCTGCCCCTCAGGGGTCATGGACGTGGAGGCCGTGCGGACGGCAGCAAGGAGGTCTGCAAAGTGCTCCCCCACGGTCTTTGCGTAGCGTCCCTGATGGAAACGGAGTGTGCGATGGACACGATCGCACACGATCTCCATCCCCAAAAAGACAGAGGCCTCACCAAGATCTTTCATCTTGTAGGCCGAGGTGAGAATGGCCTTGGCAACGTTCACTGCTCCCAGGTCGGGCGAGGCGATAAGAAGATCGTCCACGTAGACGAGGATTGCAGCGAGCGGTGCTGGGGACTTTGAGAGGAACAGGGATGGGTTAGCATCACTCTGAACGTACCCAGCTAGTCCCAGCGTGCTGGTGATCTCGTGATTCCAGCAGCGAGGTGACTATTTCAAGCCGTACAAGGCCTTCCACAGCTGGTACACGCGACCGGTACCATCCTCAAAGCCGGGTGGCTGGACCATGTAGATCTCCTCCTCAAGGTCCCCGTTTAGGAACGCGTTGTTAGCATCCATCTGATGGAGTTCCCAGTCGTGCTGTGCCATCTGGCTCAGCAGCGTGAGAGTGGTCGTCATTCGGCCAACAGGAGCAAAGGTCTCGGTGTAATCCACGCCAAGGACCTGAGAGAAACCCTTTGCTGTCAGGCGCGCTTTGTAGCTCTCCACAGTGCCGTCTGGTTTTAGCTTCTCGCGAAGAACCCACTTGGCCTTGATGGCCTTGCGGTTCTTCGGCAAGTCCACTTGCTCAAAGACGCCATGCTCTTGGATGGCATCGAGCTCAGCTTGGTAGGCAGCGCGCCACTGCTCAGCGTCGGGGGCTGACAAGGCCTCAGGTAGGTTGGTGGGATCGGGAAACAACAGTGGTGCACTGCGTGTAGCCAGCATATACGCAGCAGAGAGAGGATCGACCGTCACCATGGACTCAGCGGCGTCACGAGCAAGACCGTGCTTATGAGCAAGTAGTTCTATACCAATGGCACAGCCAGGGTGAACCTCAGCAAGGCCGCAAGCACTGAGGCCGAGGGCCTTCGTGCCGGGGTCACCGCTGAGGACGCTGCGCGTGGGGCGTGGGCGGAGACGTCCGTCGGGTGCACGTGTGTAGGCGTCCGACGGGGCAAGAGCAGTGGGTGCTGCTAGCTCACACACTTGTGTGGACTGTACGGCAGGTGTGCCACTCGAGGCTGGTGTGGCCTCAATAGTCGGGGACGGGCCCACGGCAGACGCAGACATGTCCGCGGTTGGAGGCAGGGACGTCTCAGAGCCAGACACGGACACGGACGTAGGATCTGGCAGAGCCTCAGACGCGAAAGCAAGCGCGGGATTAGGCAGAGCCTCAGACACGGAGGCAGACTCGGACACAGACTCGGACACGGGCGAGAGCGGAGAGTCGGGGGCAGAGGAGTGAGCCACAGACGGGGCAGGGCTGGGGGTGCTCTTGGGCACAACCGTTGGGGACAGCCCCTGGGATGTCGGCGACGGAGTGACCGTACTGTACTGGGCACTGTGCCAACCATGCCAGGAGCCTCCCCCACACTACGGGGTCCGGCACACCTAGGGGCATGACCAACACGTAGAGCGTGGATGCGGGCAAGGTCGCGGAAGGCAAGATGTTTGAAGAGAACCCCTCGGTGGATAGTGTCACTCGTACGCCGACGTCGAGGGCACTAGCACAACCCTTAGCTTGCGCGTTTGGATCATGCACACAAAGGTGCACTCAAAACATACCCTTAGAGCCGGCATGGCCCTCACGTCGGTGCTCGCTCGATCGCTTGCTCGTTGCTCCTCCTCCTTGCTTCCTACTGTCGCAATTGAGTGGAGCCGAGCTTGACTGCGAGCCAAGTTTTTCAAAAACGAAGAATGGCCTAGATGCCCCCTGAAACTTGGAAGAGGGCACGAGTATGCCAGAAAAAGAAGGGTTACTCATTACATTCACCCCCCCATGCCGGAGGTGCGACGTGTGACTCATGGATACATGTGCTGGTAACCCCAACATGGAAGTTGGCCTCTGGCTCCCAAGAGTTGTGCTCCGCCGGGTACCCCTTCCAATGCACTAGAAACTCACGCCAACGTCCCATCTGGCGGTCTCCTAGAGTCTTCTCCACCTCAAAATCCTCACTTCCTTCAGCTTGGACAGTAGGAGGTTGAGTTGTCCTACGATCCTGGAAGAAGGTATTAGGGTCGTGATAGGCACGAAGCAGGGAGATGTGGAACATCGGATGGATGGTGTAGTGAGCTGACAGCTCTAGCTTGTAGGAGACGGCCGACCGCTTCTCTAGAATGCAGAATGGACCCACCCATCGCGGCTTCAGCTTGGGAGTCCCAACTCCCATTAGCTACAGGTTAGCAGAGTTCAGCATCACCTGATCCTACTGTCCAACTCCTCCGCAGAGTGTCGCTTATCAACCTACTGCTTCTACTACTTCTATGCCTTCAACGGACGTTCCCGCACCACGATCCTAGTGGTGTAAAATCCATCAACAAACTGCTGCACCGCCGGAAGAGAGGTTGTCATAGCAAGGGCGGTAAGGCTTAGTGGCTGGTGGCCATGGACCACCTCGAACGGCGACTTTCTTGTTGATGCTGACACCGCTGAGTTGTAGGCGAACTCTGACACTTCGAGCTTCTCCTCCCAACCCATTCCATCTGTTGGGACCATGCTCTGCAACAGCTTCTCCAATGTCTGGTTCGTGTGCTCCGTTTGCCCATTGCCCTGTGGATGGTATGTTGTGGTCAACTGCCCCCGCGAGCCAAACTTTACCATGAGATCTCTCCAAAACAGCAAAGTGAATCATGGATCATGATTCGAGACCACCGACTGCGGCACTCCATGCAGCTTGATGACATGATTGAGGAGGAGTTGTGGTGTCTCAATAGTTGTGACGCTCTCACGACATGTGATGAAATGTGCCATCTTGGAAAACCGGTCCACCACCACCAACACTGTGTTGTTACCCTGTTTCGTTACAAGCAAGCCGCCGATGAAGTCAAGCGAGATGTCTGTCCATGGCCTATCTGGTACAAGCAATGGTTGTAGCTCCCCTGGTGGCTTGGTCCTCCGCGCCTTGATGCGTTGGACACATCGCAACTACTCACAAACCTCTTGTATTCATTCGCGAATGAAGACCACTAGTATTTGCGTAGGAAAGGACATAATTACAGGTTAATTAGAGTGAACTGAGTAGAGGGTATATATACTGTCCGGCTGGCTAGCCCAGGCCTCTGCCTTCTTCTTTCCTAGCTTGCTACGACAAGCTACTTACACCTGTACTCGGTGCCCTACTTGCACCTGAACTCAGTATCCTACTTGCACCTAGTACCTTGTGCGAGAAGTCCGCGGCCATCGATCGTCCACATCGACGGTCCCTCCTGTCTCTCGGTGAGCCGCCTCGTTGGTAGCGTATGACTCTGGACGGTGGGTGCGGTCACCGTGTTGTACACGGCACTGGAGAACTGCAACAATCACCCGGTCACAGTCGCTAGTTTTGCTGCAGCCCTTGACCGCGTCCGTTGTCGGAGAGAACCCCTCGGTAGGTAGTGTCACCGGTACGCCACTGACCAAGGGCACCAGTACAACCCTCAAGTTGCATGTTTTGAACACGCGCACGAAGGACCGCGCACAACATTCCCCTAGCGCCGGCATGACCCTCACGTTGGCGCTCGCTCGCTTGCTTGGTCGTTGCTCCTCCTCCTTGCTTCCCAAAGCTGCAGTCGAGTGGAGTCGAGCTCTATTGCGAGCCAAATTTTTGTGAAAACGGAAAATGGCCCAAATGCCCCTGAAACTCGGGCGATGCCCCGAGTATGCAAGAAAAAGAAGGGTACCTCATGGCACCGTGGATATACGATGTCATTGGTCAATGCAACATTTTGGCCTGTCTACAACGCTGAGCACAACTGTACGGAGCCCTACGAGAACATATGAGATGATGATTACACAATCTACATTTAGTACAAGCATCATCAACCATGTGCTCATGCATTGGGGCGTCACGACCTAGGAGGGGATTTCACGTCCGAGATGTCACGCGTCTAAGAATTTCGACAATGGTATATTATGCTATTAGTGCCCACTGTACGTTGACCACATGATTTCCACGGTGTTTGGTGGAAAGCAGTTTGCCCCCTAAACTGACCTCAAGTATTCCACTTTTTTAGCTTGTGACATGTTTGACCAATTTATGTAACGGACGGCTGAATTGTAGTAGACTTAATCCATTTTTGGATATTGCTCGGTGGACCTTTTGACAAATGATGGATTCATGGAAAGCTTTTCCTTAATGTTTTTGAACCCCTTTGACTTGTCGGTGAATTTTCTCTTTGTAACCAATGAGGACGCGACATCACATGAATGGCTCAACTGGGGCGCCCAAGAGCCTAGATATGCGCCATTTTTTCTCACCACAGTATGTTTGTGGTGGACAAACCTAACACTTGTTTTTTTCACCACATGAATTATGAATACAAACCAGTAATGCGTAAGTGTTTCTTGAATCTTCTTCTGATCTGCACCTCATCCATGGGAACAATCAAAATTCTACTTGGCATAACGGATTGGCGGCATGGCTCAAATAAAGACTTTGTTCACAAAGGTTCTGTTTTATTATTGGTGTTTTGACATTCTCATGCTTGAGTTAGAATGTTTTCATTTGTTGTCCATGAATTCCCGGTACTAGAAAAATCACCGCTTCTTGAAAGTTTGTCGACAGGGTGACATACGAGGTGAGACCTTTACATTTGGGTTGAATTTCACGCTTAGGCCATTCATCGGCAGGTGAATCATACCGGCATTGTGGATCTCTCTTCTTCCGATCGGTGTATTTGCAGAATACACGCTCGCCACGCCCTAATGTGTACATCTCCACCATTCATGGTGGCGACATGCCAAGGCATTGCCTCGGACAGGCTTGCCTTACTTCCCTGTATGAATTGATCAGATAGTCCTGTTTTTGGATTTTTCCCTATGGGAGGTGATGGGTCGCTAGAAGATCACTAGGAGTCAAGCCCATCCAATTCTTGGCCCATCGGAAGCTCAAGCCTCGTTAAGCTGGTTGAAGTTACGAGCCAACCTGAAAGGCTGGACGGTCATTTGACGCACAGCGATGCTCGCCGTGCACTTTCTTTTCTTGTCGTTTGTTTTTTCTCAGAACTGTTCGTTTATGGTTTAATGCTGGCGCTATGATTGAGACTTCTACCCCAAAGGTTGTCTTTATTATACGATGCTATGGTCATAAGGCAGACTGAACATGATTTGAAGACAACAAAAGACATGTATGGTTGAAGAAAAGAATTGCCTCGCGAAAGCTCACAGTTAGGGCGGCCTACAAGGTGGGACATTCATGTCAAGTCGAAGCTTGTCGGTGACGCGATTCACCAACCGATCAACTCTATGGTCATCGTGGACTGTCACATCTTCAAAAGGTTGCTTCTGGAAGTAGGCGCTCGCCATACCCCAATGTCTACATCGTCATTGTGTATGGTGGCGACTTATCAGGTCATCGACTCGGACAAGTTTTCCTTACTTCCTCCATGTGCATAACATTAGGGAGAAATTGGTTGCGGCTCTGTACTGATCTGAGGGTCGTGCTCCTTAAAAAAAAATCCAAAGCTACCTGGTTCCTGGCTTACGAGAGACTTAAACTGGCTGCGGTGGTCAAAGATTTACGCCAACCGGAATGGCTGAGCAGGTTGCTTTGACGCTCGGATGATCCAGGCCGTTAGCACATGAGCAAATGTCAAAATCTCTCTTTTGGCGTGACTGGCCTCGCTAGTCTTGCAATTATGACGATGTTTGAATTTAGGATTTTTAAGATCTCGAATCATTGATGGTAAAAATCCTGATTGAGTTTATTGTGAATGTATTTGATGAAAAAATTCTTTTATAATATCCAGGTCGCTCGCAAGGTCGCCGTTTGGACGGGCCACACCGTGAGGCTTTTAGGCCAGGTCAGATCGATCTAATGATAAGACGGATTGGTGGATGAAACGGTTGGTCATCGATGGCCTTTACATGTTTTAGAAGTAGCTTTTCCGATCAGGAGCTTCCCATGGCTACCTGTCCTCGACATTGCCGAATATTGTGGCGGCTGGTCAGGTTGTCACCTCGCAAAAGTTTGCCCCAAAACTAGATCATTGTGCTGTCGGCGAAAATGCCGATTCCCCCCTGTTTTGTCACCCATGACCCTCATATACCCCTCCGTCGGAACAATAAGCCTCATTCGCCCCTGTGCCGGAAAAATAAGCCTCATATACCCCTCTGTCGGAATGACTAAGCCCCTGTCCTCCAACAATAAGCCCTATCCGCCCCCCATTTTCAACATGCTCAAACAATGATGCATGTCGCTGCTTAAGCATTGAAAAATCGGTCATGCCGTGCTAGAATGCGGCCCTCCATCGCGGACGTCGCGATGGAGGACAGCGATATCATTTGGGGGGGGGGGAGAGGGGGGGGGAGATTGCTGGCCAACATCCG
>SZWC01001227.1:165833-197878 GCA_023375785.1 Penium margaritaceum | reverse complement strand
ACACACACACACACACACACACACACACACACACACACACACACACACACACACACACACACACACACACACACACACACACACACACACACACACACACACACACACACACACATGCAGCGCACAAGGCCGCTATTTTCTAGCAGGAAAAAATAGTGGCAAAAACACAGTTTTGGCCATAACTCCATGCAGACACGTCAGACTGACGAGTCGTTTGAGCCAGAACAGCCGCATCGACAAGATCTACGTTCTGATAGGCTGCACGCCTACGTGCTGTCCCACAGCATGAGTCTAAGATATATGAGAGTCTTCTCGGCGTCAGTCGCCGCCGGCCGTCGGTCTTCTGCCACCGTCGCCATTGTCACGGATCTGCACATGAATGGACATGAGCCGAGGGGTCACCGTAAGTTGTGTACGACACACACAACAACAGACACAAGGCAAAGTGTCAGAATGCTTGAATAGCATTTGTAGAGAGAAATGACAAACAGGTTCATGGCATAAGTACCTGCCGTGGCGCACGGCGGGTGTCGCACTCAGCAGTGCAAGGTCTGTCCTAAAACAGGCCCAAAACCACTGTTTTTTCCCTAACTCAGCGGAGACAAGCCAGAACGCTACGCCGTCTGAACGTACACGTGAAAAATCTCAAGCCGGACGCTACGACTGGTCACATGCAAGCATCCGGCAACAAACGGTGGATACACAATGCAAAGACATGCAAATTGGGCCCACGGCCAGTCCATCGATGAAATCCTACAAGCTGCAAAAAAACTACAGAAGGTTCCAGACAACATCCCGGACTCTGGGGCGATCGTCGATCAGCTCCGAGCAGGTAGTCCATCGCCAGACGACGCCACGGTGCCACATGGGTCCGCATCAGGGATCTGCACGAGCATGGACACGGCCGAGTGGTCATAGTAAATTGTACAGGTCGACAGGAACGTCACAAATCACAACACTCCCCCATGACCCGATGGTATGCATGTCCCTACACGTGCAGCACTGACAAAGTGCAACGAGTGTAAAAACAGTCGTGACACATACACAGACACACCCCATACTCAACCACTCTCAGGCAAGGGGCAAAGCCCAACGGAACGAATGGCCACCAGAAACTTCCCGCGTGCGAGTGCCTTCTTCAAGAAGTCAGCACACTGCATGTCAGTGCCAAACCATATGATGGAGATCACGCACAAAGTGATGCTCAGCCGCAATGTACTTTGTATGAGCATGACAGACACCAGAGTTCTCCGCAATGGCAAGAGAACTATGGTTGTCACAATGAAGCACAATGGCACGCACTGACTAACCCAACTCAAGGAACAGGTGCTGCAGCCACACTGCCTAAGCAGCACCTGCACCCAGAGCAACATACTCTGCCTCCGACGAGCTATGTGCAATGTAGCCCTACTTCCCACTGCGCCAGGACAGAGCAATACCAACGAGCAAGAACATGTAACCGGTGCGACTGCGTCCATCTGGACTCCATGCCCAGTCGTTGTCGGTGTAGTCGTCAAGAACCACCGAGCACTACCGGTGAAAGTAAAGTCCAAGGTACGGCGCAGAAACCACGTACCGCACCACTCGCAGAGCCGCCTGGAGGGCTCTAGCACGTAGAGCCTACAAAAATTCTACAAGGAGGTTGACGGCAAAAGCGATGTCGGGACATGTGGTAGTGGCCAGGTGCACCAGAGATCCGATGAGGCAGAGGGAAAAGGTCACATCCAGTGTCTCCCCCAGCTGTGTGGGATCGTCTACCTTTAAGGTGTCCTACCCGTCAGGTTTGAGAGGTGTGGAGGCGATTGGCTGTGCGCCAAGGAGGTCACTAAAGCGCTCCCCCACAACGCGTGCGTATCTGGCTTGATGCAATAGAAGCGTCCGACGTCTGCGGTCTCGTACAATCTCCATGCCAAGAAACACTGCTACAAGACCAAGGTCCTTCATCCTATAGGCAGTCTGGAGGACCGCCTTGGCCTCCTTCACGGCCTCCATGGAGGGAGACGCGATGAGGAGGTCAACCACGTAGACTAGGATGGCAGTGAACCGCTCAGGCACCTATCGGATGAAAAGAGAGGGATCTGCCTCGCTCTATACATACCCCGCATGAGTCTGAGTGCCTGTGATCTCCCGGTTCCAGCACCGAGGAGAGTGCTTGAGTCCGTACAAGGACTTGCATAAGCGCCAGACCTTGTCACCATCCGCAAAGCTTGGTGGCTACGCCATGTAAATCTCCTCATCCAGAGAGCCATGGAGGAACACATTGTTCACATCCATCTGGTACAATTCCAAGTCATGCTGAGCCACCACACCAAACAGAGCGCGAGCTAAGGTCATGCGACCGACAGGGGGAAAGGTGTCAGTGTAATCAATGCCTTCAATCTGAGAGTACCCCTTGAAGACCAAGCGAGCCTTGTGGTGTCCAGTGAGCCATCCAGCTTCACCTTCTTGCAAAAGACCCACTTGACCTGAATCGCCTTCCTCCCAGGTGGATGGTCGGCTAGCTCATAAACTCCGTGCTCTTGGATGACACAAAGCTCATCCCTGCAACCAGCACGCCAGGCATCGGCATCCTCTGATGAGAGGGCGTCCCTGAGTGTACCCGGATTAGGCGCCAACGAGGGAGAGCTCTGAGTGGCGAGTGTACAAGGTCAGCTGCTGCATCACAAGCGGTACAAAACTCGCAAGTAACAAGATCGTGCCCTACAGGATACGCTGGATGTACCTCTGTGTGATATGTGCGGACATTCGGGCCGAGGGTCCTTGTGCCAGGATCGCCACTCGCAACGCTGCGAGTGGTGCGCCTGGGTGCAGGACTTGACACTCGATGGGCTACGGAGCCCAACGGTCGAAGACGACCACCGGGCTCATGCAAGTAGCCTGGGCTCAAAGGGCTGACCGCAGGCTCAGAGACAGGCACGACCACATCCGGTGAGGACTGAGGCACAGGG
The DNA here is from genome assembly GCA_023375785.1 of Penium margaritaceum. NCBI lineage: Eukaryota > Viridiplantae > Streptophyta > Zygnematophyceae > Desmidiales > Peniaceae > Penium > Penium margaritaceum. Next base: position 194,930 of record SZWC01001227.1, on the reverse strand, counting down.
GCAGGTGATGCTGTGGGAGGAGAGGCTGGTGAATTGACGGGAGATGCAGGACTGGGAGTAGCAGTAAGACCGCCTGGAGAGACTGGAGTGCCGGTGGACAAAGGGACAACATCATGGGTGTCTGTGGTGTGCGAGGGTGCAGGAGAGAAGACAGGCTGGATGGGAGAGGTCTTTGGGACGACAGCGATGATCACCGGGTCATCAAGAGCCAGAGACCGAGAAGTGGGTGGGGCTCAAACGGACACATCAGCCAGACGAGAGGTGCTCGTAGGCTCAGTCTCCCCCATCCGTCGAGAAACCTCACACGTAGGAACGTGTGTGACAAAAATCGACACAATCAAGGTTAGATCGCAATAGGTGAGAGAATTAAAGAAGAGCGCGTCGTGGGACTCAACAATGCAACGACGGGCGGGGTCCCAAAAATACCAGGCCTTCGACCGCAGGGAGATACCAACAAAGGCACACAAGCGACCCTGCGGAGAGACCTTGGATCCCTGCTGATCCTCCGTGTACCACACAAAAGCCACTGAGCCCCAGACACGAGCAAGAAGTAGATCGACACGGTGGCCAAACCATAGCTCATACGGTGTAACGTGGTCCGAAAAAGGACCGTGCGGGACGCGGTTCCAGCCCCACGTCATGTAGGCAAATCCTTCGAAGGTGAAGGATTCCGGGAGACCGCACTCAGACCGCATAGCAAGAACCGCATCCTCCATGGTGCGGTTCCAGCGCTCAGAGACACCGTTCTACTGAGGAGTGGTAGGAGCAGAGACCTGGTGAAAAATCCCATGCTGGGCAAAGAAACTGTCCATTGTGTCAAGAAACTTGCCGCCGGGATCCGAGCGGAAGGTGTGCAGCGAGTGGCGACACTGACGCTCAGCCATCACTAGCCACAGACAAATCGCGAGAGCAGCATCACTATTTAGGCGCAGGCTGTAGACCCACTGCATCCAGGTGAAGTCATCGTTCAGGGTGAGGACATATCGGCCCCGATCGGATAACGACTCAATAGGGAGAGGACCGAGAAGGTCCGAATGGACCAGCTCGAGGCGACAAAGGGCTCGAGAACGGGAGTCAAGGTAGGTGCAACGATACATCTTATCCTGAGCATAGAACAGATAATCATTCTTGGGTGGCTTCTCAAAAGAAGCCGTGTCAAGACCGAGGGCGGGCTGTGTCCTAATGAGCTTCAACGCAGTGTCGGAGCCCACATGACACAGACGTTGATGCAACAGGCGTTGGTGCTCTGTAGACAGGACACCAGTGACAAATATACGAGGAGGAGGGGAAGGGGAGCAAGGAGAACAAGAGATCCGAGGAACACGATACAGATCATCCATAAGAGAGGCACGAAGAACAACAGTGTGAGTGTCAAGAGCAGTCACTGTCGCGGAGTCGGCACTGTACTCCACGGAGAGTCCCATCAAAGTGTAGGCACGCACAAAGAGCAAGCTGAGGTCAAGGTCAGGCACAAAAAGCACGTCGGAGAGATACAAGGGGCCAGACGGACCATTGAAGAACACAACCCCAAAACCCTGGACTGGCAAGGACTGACCAGATCTGTGTGAACAAAGAGAATAGACGCCATAGGACCGAGGACACCAAAGTCACTACGAGGACATGTCATGTGGTGAGTGGCACCTGAATCGATGATCCAAGTGCCACCCGAATCACGACTGGAGGACGTCACGGTGCAACAGGCAATGGAACACTCGGCTGTAGACGGGTGCTCGGCAACAGAGGAGGGAGAACAACGAAAGGCACATAGGTGAGACTCAGAAATCCAATCTGTACTGTCAGCCCCATCATCATCACATGCCAGCTATGCTCCCCCACACGAGTCATCACAAGAGACGAGAACAAACGAACAAATAGTCTGTGAACCACCCGGCTCTGACAACACACTCGCACCTCCCTGAGAGCGAAGTGCTAGGAGCTGACGGAGCTCGGCGATGGTGTGGTCACGGGGGTCCGGGTGTCCGCTGCTTACTGGTGGGGAAGCAGGAATTGCTACGGTCGTGATCACCGCGTGACCAGAGGCTGTGCTGCTGGACGCAAACCGCTGTGCATGTGCAACCTGAAGACCGCGAGTGATCCGCGCACAATCGAGCGACTGCTGGCACTCGGTGTAGCGGTGAGCGCCTCCACAATTGTAGAGTGAACAATGCGTCCACTGCTACCGCCTGATGACTACTGCTACGGTGACTGCTGCTGGGGCGAGCCATGCTTCTTTTTGCTCTTCGTCCCCTGTGCTACTTCTGCCACACCCTGCGTCTGAGTCGGGGTACCTGGGTTGGAAGGGAAAGAGGAGGATGTGCCAGCGGATGGAGAAGTGAACTGCGAGAGAGGCGTCGGTGGTGACGCGATGACCGGTGCAGCAAGTGAACTCTCTTGGTGGGCGACGGCTGCCTCACGAGCGGATGTCACCTGGAGGAAAAGCTGATGTGCCCAAGGGAGAAGCCAAAAGGAGGTGGAGAAGGGCTTGAGCGTGGCATCGCAGTACCTCGTGAAGATGTCGGCGTGCTCAAGACGGACTCCGATCATGAGCGCGCGAAGCGCCCACAACCGTGTCCCTCTTGCAGTCCGAAGGCGCGTGTAGATGCGCATGGCGTGCCGCCAATAAGCGCTTGCAAGCTTGGTAGGTCCCTGACGAAGGGAGTGGAAGGCGCGGATTTGAGCCGCGCGGGTGGCGTGCGTCTCTGCAACAAGCAGGGACAATGCCAGCTCCCAGCCCTGACGTGGGTCAGCGCTTACGCCTGTACCGGTCTCTCCAAGGAAGGGGCGAAAGTCCACGATAGTCTCGCGCGGCATGATGTAAAGGATTCCGCGCATCGCCCTAGCCGCTGTCAGCACCTGAGCACGGTCCGTAACCTGGTACTGACTATGGTAGTAGGGCCAAACCCCCTCTGAAGTGGCCCAGACCTGGAATTGGGTCTCCCAGCAGTCAAAGCCATCCTCGCTGGCATATCGTGGGGCCGGGGTCTGGAAGTCCTTAGGTTTTTGCTGCGTAGGGAGAGCAACCACAGGATGGGAAAGACGACGGACGGGGAAGATATCGGGACGAGGAAAGTCACCAAGGTAGGTCTTAGGTGAAGATTGGATCTCCGGGAACAGGGAACCGGAACGCGTCTGCATCTGGCGAAGACACTCCTGAAGTACGCGAATCTTCCTGTCGAGAGTTTCATCATCCATGCCTGGCATATCAGCGTCCTCCTCCAAATGATCAAGAAGTTGTGGGTCCTATCCTGCTACTCTCCTCGGTGTAGATGCTGACTGTTGTGCAGAATGTGTGACACCGCCGACTCCTCTGGAGGTGTGCTGTGGGGCCGAGGAATGACTTCGAAGAATATGAGTGAGTGTGCGGATGGCATCGGTCTGCTGCTACTGTAGGCAACATATCTCATCCTGCTGACTCCGCAGGTCCGCAATGGCCTGCGAGCGTGCGCTCATGACCCCGGAGGAGGAGGAAGAAGGATCTAGTGGTCCTTTGCCCTTGTCACCAGTGTGAGCCATGTCAGCGCTCAACATGGAGCCGAACGTAAAAATGCTCCGAACGAGAAACCGACAGCGTTTCTCGAGGATTTGAAACGTTAAAAAATTGACGTTTTGACCCCAAAATTGCTGACATCAGCACAAATGATGATGACGTCAACGTTTCCTACGCTAGCGGAAAAAAAAGCATTTTTTTTACGAATTTGACACCAGCGTTTTCTTTTTTTGTTGTTGTGTTCAGGTTGGCAGCCAGACACAACTGCTGCTGCCACCCAGTGGTGCTGCTACTGCTGCAAGAGTTAGTAAATGTCACAGCTCACATCATGTGGTGGTGGGGACTGAGTGATGATGTCGTTATTGAAAATGGCTCCAACGAGTCCCAGGATACGGCGGTGGCGGTGACTCTCACTATTGCTGCCCGTGTTGCATCTCTGCGACGCGGCTCAACGAGAGGGGTCTCGCTGCTCTGATACCATAAGAAAATGCGTGGAAGCTTCCTAGCGATATTGCCACTGACTAGGCATCAGTGCCCGGTCAGACGGTGAGGACAGTCACAAGTCGTGCACACAACGGCAAGGGTTTGGCTAGGGGACACGAGGCAAAGTGTCAGAATTCTTCAATAGCATTTGCATAGAGAAAGGACAAATGACAGGTCCATGGCATAAGTACCTGCCGCGGCGCACAGCTGGTGTTGCACGCGGCAGTGCAAGGTCTGTCCTAAAACTGACCCAAAACCACTGTTTTGGCCGTACCTCTGTGTAGACAAGTCAGAACGCTACGCTGTCTGAACCTACACGTGCAGAATCTCATGTTGGACGCTACAACTGGTCACATGCATGCATCCGGCAACAAGCAGTGGAAACACAATGCAAGGGCATGCAAATCGGGCCCACGGCCAGTCCACCGATAAAATCCTACAAGCTGCAGAAAACTGCAGAAGGTCCCAGACAGCATCCAAGACTCTGGGGCGACCGTCGATCAGCTCCAAGCAGGTAGTTCACCGCGAGACGATGCCCCGGTGCCACCTGGGCTCGCATCAGGGATCTGCACGAGCATGGGCACGGCTGAGTGGTCATAGTAAACTGTACAGGTCGACAGGAACGTCTCAAATCACAACAATACATGCATCCGGCATCAAACGGTGGGCACACAGTGCAAAAGCATGCAAATCCGGCCCACCGTCAGTCCACCGATGAACTCCTATGTGCTGTAGAGAAACTACAAGAGGTCCTAGGCAGCATCAAGAGCTCTAGGACGGACGTTGGTCAGCTCCAAGCTGGTAGTCCACTGCTAGACGATGCAACTGTACCACGTGGGTCCGCATCGGGGATCTGCACGGGCATGGACACGACCGAGTGGTCAGAGTAAACTCTACAGGTCAACAAGAAACGTCATAGATCACAACACTCCCCCATGACCCGATGATATTCATGTGCATACACGTGCAGCACTGAAACGAGTACAACGAGTACAAAAATAGTCATGACAGAGACATAGACACACCCCGCACTCAACCACTCTCAGGCAATGGGCGAAGCCCAACATAATAAATTGCCACCAGAAACTTGCCGCGTGCTTGTGCCTTCGTCAAGAAGTCAGCACGCTGCATGTTAGTGCCAACCCATATGACAGAGGGCACGTGTCGCTCCACCAGGTAACACACAAAGTGGTGCTCAATCGTAATGTGCTTCGTGCAAGCATGAAAGACACCAGATTTCTCCGAAATGGCAAGAGCACTCTGGTTGTCGCAGTGAAGCACAATGGTAGGTGCTAACTGACCCAACTCAAGGAACAGGCACTGGAGCCACACTGCCTCAGCAGCCCCTACACCCGGAGCAACATACTTTACCTCTGACAAGCTACGTAGAATGCAACCCTGCTTCCCGCTGCGCCAGGACATAGCTGTACCACCGAGTAGGAACACATAGCCGGTACAAATGTATCCATTTGGACTCCAGAACCTGTCGCTATCGATGTAGTTGTCAAGAACCACCGAACGCTGCCGACGAAAGCAGAGTCCGAGGTACGCTATGGAGACCACATACCGTACCACTCGCACAGCCGCATGAAAGGCTCTAGCACGTGGTGCTTTTGAAAATCGTGCAAGGAGGTTGAAGACGAAGGCGATGTCGGGGCGTGTGGTAGGGGCCAGGTACATCAGAGATCAGATGAGGCAGAGGTACAAGGTCACATCCACTGTCTCCTCCAGCTTTGTGGAATCGTCCACCTTTAGGGCATCCTGCCCGCTAGGTGTGAGAGGTATGGAGGCTGTGGGCATTGCACCAAGGAGGTCAATGAAGCACTCCCTCACAACACGTGCGTATTGGGCCAAATGCAGCAGAAGTGTCCGACGTGTGCGGTCTCGCATGATCTCCATACCAAGAAACAACATTGCAGGACCAAGATCCTTCATTCTATAAGCAGTCGGGAGGACCGCCTTGGCCTCCTTCACGGCCTCTATGGAAGGAGATGTGATCAGAAGGTCGTCCCCATAGACCAAGATGGCAGCGAACCGCTCAGGCATTCGTCGGATGAAGGGAGAGGGATCTGCCTTGCTTTGTACATATCCCGCACGAGTCAGATTGCCAGTGATCTTCTGGTTCCAACACTGTGGAAACTGCTTGAGACCGTACAAGGACTTGCACAAGTGCTAGACCTTGTCTTCGTCCTCAAAGCCTGGTGGCTGAGCCCATTAACATCCTCATCCAAAGAGCTATGGATGAAAGGAGAGTTCATGTCCATTTGGTGCAGTTCCTAGTCATGCTGAGCCACTACACCAAACAGAGCGCGAGATGAGGTCATGCGGCCAACAGGGGCAAATGTGTCAGTGCAATAGATGGCCTTCATCTGAGAGTACCCCTTGACGATCAAGCAAGCCTTGTGGTGTTCCAGTAACCCATCCGGCTTCACTTTCTTGCGAAATACCCACTTGACCTGAATAGCCATCCTCCCAGGTGGAAGGGCGACCAGCTCATAAAATCCGTGCTCTCGGATGGTGCGAAGCTCATCCTCACAGGCAGTAAGCCAGGCGTGTGCATCTTGTGATTAGAGAGCTTCCCTCTTTGTACTCGGATCAGGTGCCATAGAGGGAGAGCTCTCAGAGGCAAATGCACACGCCTTAGTGCTGGGCCTGACGACCACAAGGTCAGCTAGTGCATCAGCAGCGATATGAAACTCGCGAGTGAAGAGATCGTGCCCTATAGGACACACTGGATGTACCTTTGTGTGATCAGTGCGGAGAGTCAGGCCTAGAGCCTTTGTGCTAAGATCACCACTCACAATGCTGCGAGAGGAGTGCCTGGGTGCGAGACGTGACACCCATTGGAATCAGAAGACCAATGGTTGAAGACGACCGCTAGGCTCACGTGAGTAACCTGGGCTCGAGGGGCTCACCTCACGCTCAGGGACAGGCACGACCACAGCTGGTGAGGACTGAGGCAAAGGAGCAGGTGATGTAGTGTGAGGAGATGTGTGTGTGGGAGACACGGGATTGGGGGCGACATAAGGAGCAGGAGTCGAGGCATTAGTACTGGTGGACACACGTTCAGACACATGGGTACTTGGGTGTGAGGGAATAGGGATAAAGACCGGCTATGCTAGAGAGGTCTCTGGGCCGACAATGATGATCGGTACATCATCAAGAGCCGAAGACCAAGGAGTGGAGGGGGCTCGAACGGACGCATCAACCGGGCGAGAGGTGCTCGTAGTCCCAGGCTCCCCCATCCATCGAGAAGCCTCATACGTAGGAACATGCATGACAGGCAACGGTTTGAGCGAGGTAAGATCACGGTAAGTGAGAGACTCAAAGAAGAGCACGTCCCGGGACTCAACGATGCAATAAGAGGTGGGGTCCAAAAAACGCCAGGCCTTTGACCATGGGGAGATGCCCACGAAGGCACACAAGCGACCCCGCGGTGAGACCTTGGATCCCTGCTGGTCTTCGGTGTACCACACAGAAGCCACGGATCCCCAGACAGGAGCAAGACTCAAGTAAGCATGGTGGCCAAACGAGAGCTTGTATGGTGTAACGTGGTCCGGAAAGGGACCCACTTCATGTAGGCAAAACCTTCAAAAGCGAAGGACTCCGGGAGACCGCGCTCACACTGCATAGCGCGAACCGCATCCTCCATGGTGTGGTTCTAGCGCTTAGAGACACCATTCTACTGAGGAGTAGTAAGAGCGGAGACCTGGTGAAAAACCCCGTGCTCAACGAAGAAAGTGTCCATCTTGCCAAGAAGCTTGCCGTCGCGATCCGAATAGAAGGTATGCAGCGTGTAGCGGGACTGACGCTCAGCCATCACTAGCCGGAGGCGAACCGTGAGAGCAGCGTCACTCTTCCGGCACAGGCTATAGAGCCATTGCATCCGGATAAAGTAATCAGTCAAGGTCAAGACGTATCGGCCCCGATCGGACAGAGACTCGTCAGGAAGAGGACCAAGAAGGTCCGAATGGACCAACTCAAGAGGGCGAAGTGCGCGAGAACAGGATTTAGGGTAGGTGCAAAGATGCATCTTACCCTGAGCGCTGAACAGACGATCGGTCTTGGACGGATTCTCGAAAGAATCCGCGTCAAGACTGAGTGTGGGTTGTGTCTGAATGAGCTTTGACATAGTGTTGAAGCCCACATGTCACAGGCAATGATGCAGTAGTTGTTAGTGCTCAACAGACTGAACGCCAATGAAAAACAAAAGAGCAGGAGGGAAGGGGGAGGAAGATGGAGAAGAAATCCAAGAGACACAATACAGATCATCCACAACAGAGGCACGAAGAGCGACGGTACGAATATCAATAGTTGTCACAGTCGCGGAGTCGACAGTGTGCTCCATAGAGAGTCCCATCACTGTGGAGGCATGCACAGAAAGCAAGCTAAGCTCAAGGTCAGGCACAAAAAGCACCTCGGAAAGATACAGGGGGCCAGATCGACCATCAAAGCACACAACCCCAACACCCCGGACCGGCAAGGAATGACCAGAGCATGTGCAAACGGAGCAAACAGACGCAACAGGACCAAGCAGACGCAACAAGACCGAGAACAACAAAGTCACTACGACAACAAGTCATGTGATGAGTGGCACCATAATCGATGATCCAAGTGCCACTGGAATCACAACCGAAGGACGTCACTGTACAATAGGCAATAGAACACTTGGCCTCAGACGAGTGTTGAGCAAGAGGTGAGGAGATACGACAAAGGGCACCGAGGTTCGAATCATGAATCCAATCGATACTATCATGTCCTTCGTCATCACATGCTAGCTATGCCCCCTGACACAAGTCATCACGAGCGACAAGAACAGACAAAAAAATGTTCTGTGAACCACTCGGCTCTGACAACACACTCACACCGGCGAAGTGCCATAAGGTGACTGAGCTCGGCAATGGTGCGGTCAGGCGGGTCCATGGTGCCACAGCTCACCGGTGAGGAAGCGGGAACTCCTACAGTCGTGGTTGCTGCGCGATCGGAGGTTGTGCTGCTCGATGCAGCCCGCCGCGCGTGTGTAGCCTTAAGACCACGGGTAATCCGCACCTAGTCAAATGGTTTTTGGCACTCGGTGTAGGGATGAGCACATGCATAGTTATAGCAGTGGACAATACGTCGCCTTCTACCGCCCGATGACTGCTATGGCTGTGAGTGCTGCTGGCCCAAACCACACTTCTTCTTACCCTTCTGCCCCTGTGCCGAGGTTGTCATACCCTACATGTGAGTTGGGGTAGCCGGGGTGGAAGGGAAAGAGGAGGGTGTGCCAGAGGATGGAGAAGTAGTCTGCAAGAGGGGTGTCGGCGTCGACGCAATGACCGCTACAGCAATGGAACTCTCCTGATGGACCACGGCTGCCTTTCGGGTGGAAGTCAGGCGGAGGAAGAGCTGATGCGCCCAAGGAAGAAGCTGAAGAGAGATGGAGAAGGGCTCGAGCACGGCGTTGTTGTACCCTGAGAAGATGTCTACGTGCTCAAGCCAGCCTCCGATCATGAGCGTGTGAAGCGCCCAGAGCTGTGTACCTCTTGAAGTCCCAAGGCGCATGTAGATGCGCATGGCATGCCACCATTAATGAGCTGCAGACTTGGCAAGTCCCGGAAAGAGGGAGTGGATAGCGAGGATGTGAGCCGTGCTGGTGGCGTGCGTCTCTACAGTAGGTAAAGATAATGCCAGGTTGCAGTCCCCACGTGGATCAGCACCCACACCCATGCATGTCTCTCCAAGGAAAGGGCAAAAGTCCACAACAGTCTCTCGCGATATGGCGGAAAAGAGTCCGCGCATCGCCCTACCTGCTGTCTGTACCTGAGCGCGGTCCGTAACCTGGTACGGACTGTGATAGTAGGGCCACATTCCACGTGAAGTGGCCCAGACCTGGAGGAGAGTCTCCCAGCAGTCAAAGCCGTCCTCGCTGACATAATGTGGGGGCGGTGTCTTGAAGTCCTTGGGTTGCCAATCTGTGGGGAGAGCAACCAGAGGCTGGGGAGGTTGAGGGATGGGGAAGACAACGGGATGAGAAAAGTTGCCGAGGTAGGGATCAGGCGAGGGTGGCATCTCTGGGAACAGAGAAGTGGAACACGTCTGAAGCTGGCGGAGACGTCCTGAAGCACGCGAATCTCCCTCTCACGGGTGTCATCATCCATCCCTGGCATGTTAGGGTCCTCATGCAAAGGATCAAAAATTGGTGGGTCATGTCTTGCTGCTCTCCTCGATGTAGATGCCGACTACTGTGCAGAAGGTATGACACCGCCGACTCCCCTGGATGTGTGCTATGGGGCCAAGGACTGACCACGAATAAGATCGTTGAGCACACGGATGGCGTCAGTCTGATGCTGTTGCTGACGACGTATCTCATTTTGCTGACTCTGCAGATCCACAATGGTCCGCGAGCGTGGGCTCATGACCCTTGAGGAGGAGGAGGAGGGATCTCATGGTCCTTTTGCCCTTGTCACCGCTCGGAGCCATATCAAAGCTCAGTATGGATCCGGACGTCAAACCGGTCAGATTTCAGAACCATTAGCGGTTCTCGACGAGTTAAAACGCTGGAAATTTTTGAATTTCGCACCCTAGAATTTGACTAAGGCAAATGCTGATGTCAGTAGGGGTTTGCTAATGTCATCACGGACCTCATGACATCAGCAAGGAAAATGCTGACATCAGCACCTTTTTTATTTTATGTGGGAGTCACGTGGACTCCTAAGTGTGAGGGGGGGATCTTGTCATCCCCTTGCACGGCTGTGCAGATGCGTGGTTGCGTAGAATCTACGCAGTTGTGCAGCGTTTGCGTGGCTCTACAGCAGCTTCACACACTAGTGCTACGCAGCACAACAGCCATGGCTGCTGTTGTGCAAGACTGTGGCCGCTACGGCCGCTACTCCTACTGCTCTGCTACTATAGCTGTTGCTGCTACTGCAATGCTGTTGTTGCTGCTACAATGCTGCTATTGCAATGCTACTGCTACTGCTGTTGCTGCTGGCGCTTCAGCAAGCGCAATGCCGCTGTTGCTGCCGCAGTGTTGTTGTTGCTACTGTCTGCGTCTGTTCCTGCCGCTGCCCGCGTTTTTTGTTGCCGCTGGTGCTGCTTGGTGTCGCTGCCGTTGCTTGCTACTGCTGCTCATAGCCAGTACTTCGCAAAGCGAGCTGCTTTTGCGGACTATCACCGCAAGCTGCTTTTGCGAACTATCGCCGCGAGCTGCTTTGTTTTCTTTTTCTTTTGTCAGAATGCACAGGAAGACATGGTTTTTGCTGCCACCCAGTGCGGCTGTTGCTGCTTGGCTTGGCTGTTGGAGCTGGCAAATGCCGCAGCCTACCTGGTGAGGTGGTGGGGGCTGCGTGGTGATGTCGCTGCTGAAAACAACTCCAATGAGTCCCAGGATACGATGGTGGCCGTGACTCTTACTGCTACTGCTAGTGCTGCATCTCTGCGGTGCAACTGAGCAAGAGAGGTCTCACTCCTTTGATACCATGAAGAAATGAGTGGAAGCTTCCTAGCAATACAGGCGTTGACTAGGCGTCAATGCCTTGTCAGACGGTGACGATTGTCCTAAGTCGTACACACAACGACAAGAGTCTCGCTAGGGGACACACGGCAAAGTGTCAGAATCCTTCAATAGAATTTGCAGAGATAAATGACAAATGACAGGTCCATGGCATTAGTATCTCCCGCGGCGCACGATGGGTGTTGCACGCGGCAACACAAGGTCTGTCCTAAAACCGGTCCAAAGCACTGTTTTGGCTGGAACTCAACGTAGACATGCCAGAACGCTACGCCGTCTGAACCTTGACGTGCAAAGTCACAAGCCGGAATCTACGACTGGTCACATGCATGCATCCGGCACCAAAAGGTGGACGCACAATGCAAAAACATGCAAATCGGGCCCACGGCCAGTCCACCGATAAACTCTTACGTGTTGCATAAAATCTGTAGGAGGTTCCAGGCAGCGTCCAGATCTCTGGGACGGTCATCCAAATCTGGGATGCGTTGTCCACCACCAAACAACGCATCGGTACCACCTGGGTCCGCACCAGGGATCTGAACGGGCATGGACATGGCTGAGTGGTCACAGTAGACTGTACAGGTCGACAGGAAACGTCACAAATCACAACGGGGTGCCCATGATTTGATGCATTTGGTCAAAAAGGTCAGGGGTCTCTTCTTTCTTTGCTTGATGGAGTGGCACACTAGCTCTAGCTTATGAATGCTTAGAACATTACACATTTTGGACACTCCACAAAACAAATGTCAATTCCCAGAGCTCGCATTTTCAATGTCATGAACAAGTTGACACGAACAAGGTTTTCAATTGTCCAACATTATGATTCCACAAAAGTTCATGGATGACAACGTTTCCATAGATGATAGGGTAGAAGAAATGTCATTTCATTTGTAGAAGGAACATGTAAAAAAAAACTCTTTGGTTTTCACCAGGTATTAAGGTCTGCATGAACAAATGGTCCACGGATATGAGTTGACATCTGCATTACCATTCCACTGAGAATATGCTTAGAAGCTTCATAGCGACACAACCGCTGATTAGGCGTCAGTGCCTAGTCAAAGGGTGACAATAGTCACAGGTCATACACACGACGGCAAGGGTCTGGCTGGGAGACACTAATTAGAGTGTCAAAATGCTTCAATAGGATTTGCAAAAGAGTTAACTATTGGTTTTCACGCATCTCTCTTTGTACTTTGTTGTGTCCTCCTAGTTGGTGTACATCAGTGTGCGGATGACTGACGGCGAGACGCGACGCTACTAGAGTGTCGTCTGGTGGAGCCGACGCAAGCTAAGGCCTACACGCATTTTGCTGGAGCCTCCTCCCTCCAATGCGCTTAGCTCCATCGGCAGACCTCCTCGAAATTCGTGCCGCCGGCAGTCACTGTCCCTGCATATGCCGTCTGCATACGTCCAGTGCTTGGTCTGATTACACTATTGCATCTGCAGCGCCATGTCCTGCATAGGGTCGAAGTTTCATATTATTCGGCCACTGTTGGGTCCAAGGACTAGCGTAGACGTTGCCTGGGTTTAGGTGGCTATAACTAATTGCTGTTTTTTTCCACGTGATTCAGACTGCACGACTACTTTTACAGCGTGCGTATCATGGTATGGTCCGGTTTTCAGGCAAAACGGACGATTCCTGGGTTTTGGGCTGTCAACTGTTTGGGAGGTCTCACCGAGAAAACCCTGCATGCCAGAAAAGAGGTCTGCTTAGAAACTGAGTAACAAGCTCTACAGAGCTGAGGGGGAGCTAGAACTTGGATGGGTCTTCCATTGTTGCTCATTCTCACTTCCTAATTAGTCAGTTTCAGGTTTTAGCGGTTGTCTGGTGCTAATGTTGGCACACACGTTTCTTAGTAACAACATCAGAGCTCTCAGATTAAGACTCTGGTGCAATAGACTGAGGGGACAATGGAAGCAACGTGAGTGGGTTCATGCACACTGCATCAACAACATTGGTGCCCCAACCTGGTGCGTTAGGCTTTCAAGCTTGGTATCACAGCCAGAGCGTAGCAAAAGGAGCAAAACACCGGCAAACGGGTCGAGTTAACGCCGGCAAACAAAGAACGTGCCCGTGCAAGGGAAATGCTGCCAGACTTTCCGGTAGCGTTGACACGCTGGGTGGCATCCTCAAAATGCTCCTGACGCAGGGGAAATGCCGCTAAAATGATTTTGGCCGCGCTAACCCCACAGCCGTGGTAAAGATGGTGGTTTTGCGGCCGGCACAACTGACAAACGCTGGAGTAACGCCGACGCACGTGGCAACAGCAACGCCAAAAAAGTGGCATCTGCTCTTCCCTGCGCGACAACAGCAGCGATAGCACGCAAAAAGCAACACGCAGCAAGTAGCACACAGCTAGCAAGCATAAACTAATACAGGAAGTAGCAGCATCAGTAGTAGTAATAAGAGGCAACACCCGCAGCCGGCAGGAGTAGTGAGCACGGAGCAGCAAGCATCAGTAGTAGCATTGGGTAGTAGCAATAGTAGCGAGCAGTGAGCAACAAGCAACAACAGCAATTGTAAGCAACAGTAGTAGCAACGAGTAGTAGCAGCAATAGCTGGTAGTAGCAACAACATCGAAAACATCAAGCAGTAGCACCTTGTAGCGCGTAGCAGTAGCCAGCAGAGTGCAGCAGTAGCAGTAGTATCCATCAACAGTAGTGGCAGCAGCGGCCAACAGCATCAGTAGTTTCAGGGGCTACAAAAGCAGCGCGTAGCTGTAACAACAGCCGTGAGCAATGACCACGAACAAGAAAAAAATAGAATAAAAAACAAAAGAAAAGTCGTAGAACCCCTGTAGACCCTATTGACGAGGGTTGGGGGTAGCACCCCCACCCTTGCTGCTGCTGTTATAGCAGTAGCACCTATCGCAGCAGCAGCATTGTGCAACAGCGATGCTGTACCAACGATAGCCATAGCAGTTGTTGCCACAGCCGCAACAGTTGCTACATCACCACCAGCAGCACCAGTAGCAGCCCTTGTAGCAACCAATGTGGCAGCAACAACAGCAGCCACTACAGGAACAGTAACAACAACCACTATAGCAACAGTAATAGTTGTAGCAACAATAACAATTGCAGCAGTAGCTGTTGCAGCAGAAACAACAACAAGAGTAGTGGCAACATCGACAGCACCATTGCATGGTAGCGTTGTAGCATCAACAATAGTGGTAATAGCTATAGTGACGTCAGATGTGAGCGTTGATGTCATCGCTAACGTCACCGCTGACGTCCCTGCTAATGTCACTAGTGACGTCAGCAGCAGCAATAGTAGCAACAGCTATAGCAGCATAGCAACTAACGCTGTAGCAGTTACATCAATAGCACGACAACCATTGCTGACGTTAGCCACTCCTGGCCGACGTCACTACTGACGTCCCTATTGACGTCTACCGCATTGTTGACGTCACTCCTGATGTCACTACTGACGTCAACAAGTGCAACACAATAAAAAAAGAAATAAAACAAGAGGGAACCATGGCTGAAAGTGAGGAGTGGTCCTCTTCTACGGAAGAACCCATTGGTCCCCCCTTTCTGCAATAGTCGTACGGTTAGCACTTGTAGTAGCAGTTGCCGCCGCTGCACTAACAACATCAGAAATACGAGCAGTAGCAGTAGCAACAGGAGTAGCAGCTGCTCTAGTAGGCACTACAATATTTGCAGTAGCAAGAGCAGCCACAGCAATAGTAGCAACCACAGTAGTAGCAACCGCAAAAGTAGCATCAGTAGTAGTAACTACAAGACTAGCAACAGCAACAACCGCAAGAGCACCAATAACCTGCAGGATGTATCGTCGTCCTTGCTGTTTTGACCGATGTGCTAGCCGCCATATGCGTGGAGCTCGCAACGCTGACGTAGCAGCTAGCAATATTACAACCATCCACACAGTTGCCACAATAGCACCCGCCGCAACAACAACAGGAATCGTAGCATCAGTAGTCGCCGCCATTCCACTCGGGCATGCTAGTCTTACCGTTTCCTCTGCTACACAGTATTTGGCCCAATAACATACCAAGCACCAAAGGTTGACTGTGTCTTCATTCCTAGGCCTTGCTCTGGTTGTTGGCTGTGGGCCAAAATATTTTGAAACCCTACCCCCGTCGCTCTAGGGTAGCGAGTTGTTTTGGAGTTGGGACCTAAGCTTCCGCATCTGGGCGCAGGATGAGGGCCTGTGGCCACATTACGTCTTGCCCTACGACTACACCCAAGCTGACAAGGTGTATGATGCTGGTCGCGCTATACATACCCTCGTCTCCGTTGCCCCTCCGGCTTCACGTCTTGCTCTCAAGCCTTTCCTCGGCGACTTTTCCACAGGCAGCTTCCCCGACCCCAGAGCGGCGTGGCACATCCTCACGTGCCCTCATTGCCTTTCGAGGGATGCAGAGACCAGCCGCCTGCTTTAGGTGTTCAACTCCCTCCATATGGGGGAGATTGAGGCGGTCACCTCCTACTGGCAGCGAGTAAAGGAAATCTTTCACCGCCTGGGAGACACTGCACCACCCCCTCTATGTGCACTCCTCGGTATCAACCGCAACGCAACAAACGTGTTTGCCAACGTCTTTGTTCATTACACCCAGGATGTTTTCGCTATGATAAATGCCCATGGCACCCTCATGCCCTAGGCATACAAGCTCTTTCTTTGCATCAAGGAGGCTTGCCAGGAGTCTTGCATCCAGCCCACGGAGGCCCTTGCATCTCTTGTCATTGCCTCGGTGGCTGTTGTTGCCCTTGTAGCATGTGCGTCCTCCGACACCTCATCATCCGGCAAGAATAAACATAAGGACAAGAAGGGCAAGGGCCCACAAAAGTAGTCAAGTGGATCTAGTGGCAGTAGCTCAGTCTGCCATGACTGTGGCAAGCCAGGACGAGGGGTGGTACACATGTCCACTCCTAACAGACGAGGCGTGCATCATCGCCACCATGCGTGGCCAACGTGAGTTCCACCTTGCCACCACCTCCGTGACTATCGCTCCTCCTGCTTTGTTTGTGCCGCCCGTTCCCTTTCACCCTCCGAAAGCTCAGGTGCAGAATCATACGGAGCCGTCGGCACTTGCTCTTCCGTCACGACTGCCTCCCTCCTTCTTCCTCAACTCTGGTGCCGTCACGCCACACGTGGTCTACTCCGTTGGGTCCTCCATTCGCGAGTGTCACTTAGAGCAATTCATCGCACTACAGCTCAGACTGCCTCACCCTTCTCCCCATGGAAGTGCAAGTTGCATCGTTGCTGGTCACGCTGACTTGCCATGCATGATAGAGTCTGTGTTGTGGTCGTGCCCTGTCCCTTCATCGGTTCTGTTCTCTTTTGTGCCCTCCCCACTTGCTCTTGTTTACAATGATTTTGCCTGGTTGGATGACTCACAGTCCAGGTGCGCACCCCCATCCACCACGTCCGCGTCCCTTGCCCACTGCCATGTGACCGTTAGGGACCTGGCAACACGGGTCCAGGACCCTGTCGAGACTTGGATCATCAACTCTGGGGCCACACATCACATGATGGCCTTGCGTGAGGCCTTCAATGTTCTTGGCCCCGTTACCAATGTCTCTGGAGTTGGGACAGGTTTTGGTCAGGTCTTATCCGTTCGCGGCGCTTGTGTGGTTCGTTTCCATGGTCCCGTTGGGGATTTCTTTGTGAGAAATTTCCTCTTTGTTCCTGGTCTTGAGCTCATCCTCATGTCCGTTACTACCCTTGACCACATGAGAATGAACGTGCTACACTCATGTGGTGTTGGCAATGCATTGATGCGCTCGTCCGGTAGTGTCGTCTTGCATGCCTCCGCTCATGGCAACTTGTGGCATGTGCTGCACCTGTCCGCGTCTCCCTTTGTCCCCTCCCCATCAGCTAACACATGCCACATATTTGTTACGGGCAAACTTTCTCCGCAACAAACACGTCTCCTGCACCGCAGCCTCCGTCACTTCCACTCTGCCGTTGTCGATAGCATGCTCCGCACACAGCCAACCAAAGGCCTTGATCCAGCCTCCTTTCCACTAACGTGTTCCACTAAGTGCATTGAGTGTGTTCAGGGGATACACCTGTCCAACTACTCCCTGTCATCCTCTCGTACGTCCGCACCGTTGGACCTGGTCCACTCTGATGTCATGGGTCCCCTTCTGACAGAGTCTGTCGGGGAGCAAGTACGCTATGTCCTCATCCTCAGGAACGCCTACTCTTGCTATTGCTGGGTCTTTTGTCTTCAACAGAAGAGTGATGTTGCCCCCACCATTCGGGACTGGCTTGTCTGTGCAAAGCGCGAGTGTAGTCCCCCTCTCCGCCGCTCTCGCTTTGATCGCGGTAGCGACTTTATGGGGGAGACCACATTCTTCCTCGCTTCCCGTGGTATCCATCATGAGACGTCAGGGCCTTATACGCCAGCCCTGAACGATGTCTCTAAGAGGTGGAACTGCACCATGACCGACGCTGTCCACACCATGCGGGTCGAGTCTGGACTGTCTGATGGCTTCTACTTCAAGGCCATGACCTACATGATGTGCGTCTAGAACCGGATTCCCCACAGACCACTTCCTCGTCAGTCTACACCATACCAACACTGGTGTGGCAAGGGAGCTGACCTCCACTTGGCTCGCGTTTGGGGCTGTGTAGCCATCGTGTCATTGCCTGCCCCATACCAGGGCGGCAAGCTTAAGCCTCGCGGCAGTCCTTGTATCTTCCTTGACGTCTCGCGTCAGACAAAGGCATGTCGCTTTAGGGATCTCTCCCGATGCTGCATCATCGTGTCTCGGATATTGTCTTCTTTGAGGACGTGTTTCTTTATGACCTCCTTTGCTCTGGTGCGTCGATGTCCCTCTTGTCACATGGGGGAGTGGTGGGTCTGTCCTCTATCCAGCCGTTTCAGGGTGCCACATCATCTACGCACGTTGGTCCTTATGGGTTGGCTGTTTCGCTCGTGTCTACTTGTCCCTCTAGACCATCTACGTCACCTGCGTCCACTGGCCCTACTACGCCGACTACCCCGTCTGCATCCGCTGGCCTCTCTGAGCTGGCCACACGTGGTCTGGGCACGAGCCTCCGATCCAGGCTGACAGTGAGCACTCAGGCCGCCGCCTCGCGCCCTCTCGTGCTACGACCCCCTGTCGTCCCACGAGGCTCCTTACCTCCGGCATGGGTGGGGACCCTAGCACAAAGGCGCTTGGTTTGGCCACATTGTCAGTCACCACTAACCTTCATCCAGGGTTGGCCTTAGGCTACGCCTTGCTCCATCAGGAGCACCAAAGTGACGTAGTGGCTGCGCTCACACATGTGCCACCCAGGGCGCGAGACACCTACGCCCTCACTGTCTGCTCCACGGAGCGACCAAAGGACTGAGCCACCTTATATGGGGCTCGGGCGTCTCTCAAGGCCCCACACTGGGAGGTTGCATGTGCCGACGAGCTTGCCGCCATTTGGCAAGATCATGTCTATGAGCTTGTCGAAATTCCCCCCGGCCGAAAGGCCATCGGCGCTAAGTAGGTCCTCCTGCAAAAATGGAAGTGAGACAGATCCTTGGACAAGAACAAGGCCTGTTGTATGACCAAGAGATTTTCCCAGGTCCCAGTGGTCGACTATGACCAGATCTTTGCCCCAGTCGGTCAGTTTTCCACTAGCCGAGCGTTGTTCAGCCTGGTTGCTCAGCATAGGTGGGAGCTGCATCAAATGGATGTGAGCAACGCCTTTCTCCATGGCTCATTTGAAGGCAAGGAGCTCGACATGGTGCAGCCCCTAGGCTTCAGCGATGGCTCTGGCAAGGTCTGGAAGCTATGGAAGGCCCTCTATGGTCTGAAGCAGTCACCGTGCTACTGGAATAAGGAGATCAGTCCTACAGTTCTCAACGGTGGCCTCCTTCGCAGCACCACCGACTTCGCACTATTTTTCAGCCCACTAGGCGAGACCTTTATCGCTGTCGTGGTCTCTAACAACAAATTGCTCATCAAGTCGTCAGATGTAGTTTCCATCAAGTGGGTCAAGGACCTATTGCATGCCGCTCACTAGATGAAGGACCTCAGGTCAGCACGAGTCTTTTTAGGAACGGAGCTTGAGCATGATCTCTCCATGGGTCTCCTGCACGTCTATCAGGCCGACTACATCCGGACCTTGTCGAGGCGCTTCGCTGAGGACCTGCCCCTTGTGCCGAGAGCATCCTCAGCCATGTCGCCCGATGGTCAAACAAAGCTTACGAGCTTTGATCTAGTCGTGGTGGGGGAGCCGGGAGATGTGACCACGTATCTACGTGTCATTCGGTCACTGATGTTCCTCGCGATGACAATGCATCCAGACATTGTGTTCGCCGTCAACCTCCTTGCCTAGTTCTCTAAAGAGACGTGTCACCTCCACTTTTAGGCCACGATCCAAGTCTTGCGCTATGTTGTCTCGACCCCACGACGAGGTCTCATGTTCCGTAGACAGCCATCTGTTGTTGCGGTGGGCTACACCGACAGTGACTGGGTTGGTAGTGTGGACGGTAAGAGTTGTACTTGCTGGATCTTTCTTGTTGCTGGCACGGCTGTGTCCTGGCGCATCAGCAAGCAAGGCTACATTTTATGGATCACTACGAAGGTTGGGTATGTGGCCCTTGGTTCTTGTGCATGTGAGAGCGTGTGGCCACGTCGCTTGTTGTCTGACTTGCGTCAGTCAATCGCATCCATCATGTTGCACTATGACAATAAGAGTGCCATGGCTATTGCTGACAATGACGACGTGCATCGCACTGGCACAAAGAAAATCAATGTAGTGTATCACTATGTGCATTCATAATTGCATGACGATAGCATCAGCGTTGTGTGGATTGAGACGACACGGGAATTGGCTGGCTTCTTGACCAAGGTAGTCAAGCGTGACTCAATCAAGAAGGATGTGAGTTCTCCCTTTGTGCGTCCGTGAGGTCCTCTCTCTCTCTGTCTCTCTCTCTCTCTCTCTCTCTCTCTCTCTCTCTCTCTCTCTCTCTCTCCCTCTCTCTACCCATGTCCGCTTGGTCTCTTTGCTCTCTGCCCGTCTATGTGCACTACGCCTGTGAGTCATGGGGGAGTGATGGTTTTCACGCATCTCTCACTTGTACTTTGTTGTGTCCTCCCGGCTGGTATACATCGGCGTGCATATGACTAACGGTGAGATGCGACGCTGTTAGATTGTCATCTCATGGAGCACATGCACGATGAGGCCTACACGCATTTTGCTGGAGCCTCCTCCCTCCAACATGCTCAGCTCCATCGGCAGACCTCCTCGACACTCGTGCTGCCGGCAGACACTGTTGCTACATATGGTGTGTGCACGTGTCTAGTGCTCGGTCTGACTGCGCTGTTGCATCTGCATCAGCATATTCTACTTAGGGTCCAAGTTTAGTGTTGTTTTGGCACTGTTGGGACCGGGGACTAGTGTAGACGCCGCGTGCATTTAGGCGTCTACAACTCATTGCTGTCATTTTTCTAGGCGATTCTGACCGCACGACTGCGTTTGTATTGTGTGTATTATGGTATGATCTAGTTTTCAGGCAAAACGGACGACACCCGGATTTTTGGCTGTCGACTATCTGGCAGGGCTCACCGAGAAAACCCTGCCTGCTAGAAAACATGTAGTGCTAGTGTGCCACGTGGCTTGGACTCGACCTGGACTGTGGGGCGACGGATGGGATGAGTGGAGGGTTGGAGACCCTCAACTATCGCGGTTTTGGCCCAGTGGGCCAAGCTTCCCGTTTGTAGCGCCAGTGTGCCACGTGGCTTGGACTGGAACTGGCTAGTGGGGTGGCGGATGGGATGATTTCAGGGTCGGAGACCCTCAAATACCCCAGTTTTGGCCCAGTAGGCCAAGCTTCCCGTCTTTTCGCTACATTTGGTATCAGAGCGCCACGGTTCAATACCCATGGTGGACACCGTGGACGGGTCCATTCTTGTGTAGGAGGAATGTAACTCCAGTGTGCCATGTGGCTTGGACTGGACCTGGCCTGTGGGGCGGTGGATGGGATTATTTGAGGTTCAGAGACCCTCATGTACCGCGGTTTTGGCCCAGTTGGCCAAGCTTCCCATCCGTTCTCTACACCGTCCATTCGCTACATTTGGTATCAGAGCGTCGGGGTCCAACACCCATTGTGGACACCGAGGGTGGGTCCATTCCTGAGTGGGAGCAATGTAGCGCCAGTGTGACACATGGCTTGGACTGGACCTGGCTTGTGGGGTGACAGATGGGATGAGTTGAGGGTCGGAGACCCTCAACCACCGTTGTTTTGGCCCAGTGGGCCAAGCCTCCCGTTCGTTCGCTAAAAAATAGGTCATTTTTCTGATTGGCTTAGAAACATAGTAACAAGCTCTACAGAGCCGGGGGGGAGCTAGAACTTGGAGGGGTCTCCCATTGTTGCTCATTCTCACTTCCTAATCAGTCATTTCTAGTTTTTAGCTTTTGTCTGGCACTAACTCTGGCGCACACGTTTATGAGTAACAACACCAGAGCTCTCAGACTTTGACTCTGGTGTAGTGGACTGAGGGGGCAGCTTAAGCAACGGGCATGGGTTCCCACATGCTGCATCAACAATGCTGCTGTCCCAACCTTCTACGTTAAGTTTTCAAATGACAGGTTTACGCCATAGATACCTACTGCAGCGCACGGTGGGTGTCACATGTGGCAATGCAAGGTCTGTCCTTAAACTGGCCCAAGAATACTGTTTTGGTCGGAACTCTTCGCAGACAAGTCAAAACGATACGCTGTCTGAACCTAAACATGCACGAACTCAAACCGCATGCTATGACTATTCACATGGATGCATCCGTCATCGAATGGTGGACACACAATGCAAAACATACCAATTGGGCCCACGACAATTTCATCGATAAAATCCTACGAGCTGTAGAAAAACTGCCAAAGGTTCGAGACACCATCCAGGACGCTGAGACAGTCGACGATCAGTTCCGAGTGGGTGGTCCACCACTTGCCGATGCGCCGGTGCCTCCTGGGTCCACATCAGGGATCTACACGGGCATGGACACAGCCGAGTGGTCATTGTAAACTGTATAGCTCAACGGGACGTCACAAATCACAACATTCTCCCATGACCCGATGGTACGCATGTCCATACTCGTGCAGAACTGCTACGAGTGCAACAACAAGTACAAAGATAGAGGTAACTCAAGCACACCCCACACTCAACCACTCTGAGGCAAGGGGCGCAGCTTGGCAGAACGAATGGCCACTAGAAACTCATAATGGTAAGTGCACAAGCCTCTCAACTGGGCCTGACGACCACAAGATGAGCTAGAGCATCACAAGCGATGTGAAACTCGAAAGTGACCAGATCGTGTCCAAGAGGGCACGCTGGATGTACCCGTGTGATTTGTGCGGACGCTAAGGCCTAGGCCCTTCGTGCCAGGGTCACCACTCGCAACACTACAAGTGGAGCGCCATGGTGCGGGAACTAACGCTCGCAGGACTCGAGAGACCAATGGTTGAAGACGACAACCAGGCTCACGTGAGTATCCTAGGCTTGTAGAGCTCACCTCAGGCTTAAAGACGAGCACAACCACAACTAGTGGTGACTGAGACAATGGAGCAAATGATTCAATGTGAGGAGATGCCCGTGAAGTGGTGAGAACACAGGGCTGGGTATGAGTGAGGCAGCAGGAGTAGGAATAGAGGCAGGCTCACCCACGTAGGCTGGAGTGATGGTGGGCATGGGTATAGAATCATGTGTGACTGTGGGGTACGAGGAAACATGGGTAGAAATGGGTTGAGCTGGATAGGTCTCTGGACCGTCAGCTATGATTGATGGGTCATCAAGTCCGGAGACCGAGAAGGGGAGGGGGCTCGAACGGACACATCTGCCGGACGAGAGATGCTCATAGGCATAGACTCCCCCATCTGTCGAGAAGCCTTAGACGTAGGAACGTGCATGACGGCCATCGTCATGAGGGTGTTCAGGTCATGGTAGGTGAGAGACTCAAAGAAGAGCGTGTCGCGAGACTCAATAATGCGACGACGAGCGGGGTCCCAAAAGCGCCAGGCCTTCAACCATGGGGAGATACCCACAAAGGCACACAAGCGACCCCACGGAGAGACCTTGGACCCTTGTTGGTCCTCAATGTACCACACACAAGCCACAGAGCCCCAGACAAGAGCGAGATGAAGATCGGCACGATGGCCAAACCAGAGCCCGTACGGTGTAATGTGATTTGGAAGGGGACCATGCGGGAGGCGGTTCGAGACCAACGCCATGAAGGCTAGTCCTTCAAATACAAAGGACTCAAGCAGACCGCACTCGGAAGGCATAGCGCAAAACGCACTCAATGGTGCGGTTCCAACGCTCAGAGATACTGTTTTGTTGAGGAGTAGCAGGAGCAGAGACCTGGTGAAAAACACCGTGCTCAGTTAAGAAACTATCCATCTTGGCGAGAAACTCACCACCACGATCCGAGCGGAACGTGTACACCGTGTGGCGGAACTGACTCTCAGCCATCACTAGCGGGAGTGGCGTTGCTCTTCTGGCATAGGCTGTAGACCCACCGCATCCGATTGAAGTCGTCAGTGAGGGTCAGGACGTATCGGCCCGGATTGGACAAAGACTCGAAAGGGAGATGACCAAGAAGGTCCGAATGGACCGACTCAAGGTGGCCAAGTGCTTGAGAGCAGAAGACAGGGTAAGTGCAACGATGAATCTTACCCTAAGCGCAAAAAAGAGAGCTGGTCTTGGGCGACCTCTCAAAAGAGGCCGCGTCAAGACCGAGTGTGGGCTGTGTCCGAATAATCTTATACATAGTATATGAGCCCACGTGACACAGGTAGCGATGCAACAATCGTTGGTGCTGAGTAGAGCGAACACCAATGACAAACACACAAGCAAAAGTGGAAGGAGAGCAAGGAGAGGGAGAAGTCTGAGGAACGCGATGGAAATCATCCACACTAGAGGCACGGAGAACAATGGCACGAGAATCAAAAGCAGTCATAGTCGCAGAGTCTATAGTGTACTCCATAGAGAGTCCCATCAGTGTGCAGGTTTGAACTGAAAGTAGGCTGCGCTTAAGATCAAGGACCAAAAGCACCTTCAATAGATACAAGGGGCCAGAAGGACCATCAAAGCACACAACCCCAACGCCCTAGACCGGTGGTGACTACCTAGGGCCTGGGCAATCGGAGCGAACACATTCAACAGGACCGCGAACAACAAAATCACTACGATGACAGGTCAGTTGGTGAGTGGCGCCGGAATCGATGATCAAGGTGCCACGAGCATCACGATTGGAGGACGTCATTGTGCAACGAGCAATGGAACACTCGGCCTCAAACGGATACTGAGCAATAGGCGGGATAGAGCGAAGGACATGAAGGTGGGAGTCAAGAATCCAATCGGTACTGCCAGGTCCATCACTATCACATGCCAACTGTGCCCTCCCACTGGAGTCATCACAAGCAACAAGAATATACGAACAAACAGTATGTGAACCACCCAGGTGTGACAACACACTCGCACCTCCCTAAAAGCGAAGAGCCAGAAGGCAACATAGCTAGGCGATGGTGCGGTCACGCGGATCCAGATTGCCATTGCTCGCCGGTGGGGAGACGAGAACTGCTGCGGTGGTGGTCGCCGCGTGGCCAGAGGCTTTGTTGCTCGACGCAGACCGTTGTGCGTGCGTGACCTGAAGGTCATGAGTGATCCGCGCCGAGTCGAGCGGCTGATGGCACTCAGAGTAGCGATGAGCACCTCCATAGTTGTAACAGTGAATAAAACGTCCACTACTACCCGCCGGTTACTACTGTTGTTACAACTGCTGCTGGCCCGAACTGCATGTCTTCCTCCCCTTCTTACCCTCTGCAGTTACTGCCACACCCTGCATCTAAGTCGGGATAATCGAGGTGAAAGGAGAGGAGGAGGATGTGCCAAAGGACGGAAGAGTGTGCTACAAGAGGGGCGTCAGTAGCGACACGATGACTGTTGCAACAAGGGGACTCTCCTCATGGGCCACTGCTACCTTGCGGACGGAAGTCACCTGGAGAAAGAGCTAATACGCCTAAGGAAGAAGCTCGAGGGAGAGGGAGAAGGGCTCAAGAATGGTGTCATTGTACCTCGAGAAGATGTTCGCGTGCTCAAGGAAAACACTGAGCATGATCGTGCGGAGCGCCCACAGCTATGTACCTCCTGAGGTCCCAAGGCGCGTGTAGATCCGCATGGCCCACCGCCAGTAGTCGGTTGTGGGCTCGGCGGGTCCCTCACAAAGGAAGTGGAAGTTGCGAATGTGAGCCGCACGAGTGGCATGCATCTATATAGCAAGCTTGGACAATGCCAGGTCCCAGCCCTGATGTGGGTCAGCACCCTCGCCAAGAAAAGGGCGAAAGTCCACGACAGTCATGCACGGCATGGCGTAAAGGAGTCCGCTCATCGCCCTAGCCGCTTTCGGCTCCTGAGCGCGATCCGTAACCTGATACGGACTGTGGTAGTAAGGTCATACCCCCTCTAATGTGGCCTAGACCTGGAAGAGAATCTCCCAGTAGGCAAAGGCGTCCTCACTGACACACCGTGGGGGGAGGGGTGTCTCGATGTCCTTGGGTTGCCGCTCCGTAGGAAGGGCAACTGCAAGTTGAGAAGGAAGGGGGATGGGGAAGACACCGAGACGAGAAAAGTTGCTAGGAAGGATCTATGGGAGATGGAAAATGATGTCTGTGGAGGCTGAGAACTCGTTACAAGCTAGCAGACACTACTGAAGCAAGAAAATCTCACTCGCGTGGGCGTCATCATCCATGCCTGGCATGTCAGGCTCCTCATCCCAAGGATCAAGAGATGGCTGGTCGGGTCTTGATCGTATATCGGTGCAAGTGCTGACTGCTTTGTAGAAGGCATGACATCGTCGTCTCCCTAGGAGGTCTGTTGTGGAATGGTGGACTGTCCACGAAGGAGCTAAGTGAGCGCACGGATGGCGTCAATCTACTGCTGTTGCAGATGACGTATCGCATGCTGCCAAGTCCACAGGTCCTGAATGGCCTACGGGCGTAGGCTGAGGAACATTGAGGAGGAGGATGAGGGGTCTGTTGGCCGTTTTCCCTTGTCACCGACTAGAGCCATGTCAGTGCTCATTATGGGCCGGGTTGTCAAACTGATCAGATTGTAGGACTGTCAGCGTTTCTCGAAGATTTTCAATGCTGTTAACAAATGACGTTTCACCCAAAACTTTGCCAAAGAGTTGGTGCTGATGACGTCATCATGAAGGTTGCCCAAATGAAGCAAAACGTGGAGCCATTATGCGCTAAAGCATGTTGAATGCAATGGCGGTGATTTCGTGCAAAACAAAAGTTAAAAAGGTAATTAAAAAAGGAAACGAAACCATTTTTTGGTTGCCCAAGATTTGGAAAAAAAAAACTAGATAAGAGAGAATTCTTTCATTTCTTAAAGCCTGCAGGCCATGAAATGAGGCAGGAGTGGAAGCGATGGATAAGGTTTTGCAAGAGCTTTCTAACGAGATCTTACACGCCAAAAACAATGGTTACTTGGGGCGATTACATTCTCTCACGTCCAAGGAGGGCAGCATGTGTGACCAGAGTGAAGCTTCTGGGACCCTTCACAAATACGTTATGAACATCTCATGCCTCGACTATTTTTTGAGAGGGTTGGGAAACCCTTGGCTGCCCCATGATGGTGGCGTGGTGATGCGGTTGCAAGGGTGTCTCCGCTGCTGCAATTTGTTGCGTCGGGTTACCGTGGGTTGGTGGGTCCGACCGTGGCTTTAGCTGTGGCTCTTGCTGCTGTTGCCAAAGCTACGTCTCTGCTGCGCAGCTCAGCCAGGGATGCCTCACCGTTCTGATACCATAAGAATATGCGTAGAAGCTTCCAAACGACATAGTCGCATAGTGTGCGTCAGTGCTCGGTCAGACGGTGAGAACAGCCATAGGTTGTTCACATGACAGCAAGGGTCTGGCTAGGCGACACAAGTTTGAGTGTCATAATGCTTCAATAGCATTTGCAGAGAGAGTCAACAAACGACAGGTCCATAGCATAGATACTTGCCGCGGCGCATGGCGGGTGTCGCACGCCGCAGTGCAAAGTTAGTCCTAAAACCGGCCCAAAAATACTGTTTTGGTTGCAACTCTGCGCGGACAAGTCAGAACGCTATGCCGGCTGAACCTAAACTGCAAGATCTCAAGCCGGACGCTATGACTGTCACATGCATGCATCTCACATCGAATGGTGGACACACAATTGAAAACATGAAATTCGGGCCCATGTCGAGTCCACCGATGAAATCCTACTAGCTGTAGAAAAACTGCTAAAGGTCCAAGACAGCATCGAGGACGCTGGGGCAGTCGTCGATCATCTGCAAGTGGGTGGTCCACCACCTACCAACGCGCCGGTGCCTCCTGGGTCCGCATCATGGATTTGCATGAGCATGGACGCGGCCGAGTGATCACAAGAAACTGTACAGCTTGACGGGAACGTCACAAATCACAACATGCACATGCTTCAGCCCATAAATCTCTGGGAGTAGTAATCGGAAGGAGCCCCTTGAAATGGTTTTCTTTTTCTTCGCCAGAGACAGGAAGAAGTTTTGGCTTATCATCCTTTGCCACAACAAGATACTCAAGAAACCTGAGATTCTCTTCCAAATCTTATCGATGCAATTGTAACGTACGGGATAATTTGAAAGATTACATTCTCCAAATAGCATATCTTCCAAAAGGTTATAGATAACATGAAGTTGTCTCATAGAATACATTATGCAATGAAGAATGCGGCTCCTTTTGCAATATGCATAAAGAAAGGGCCCAAAATTTATTCATATTTGAATCATATATAAACCGTTGGTGGGAGCACCCTGAACTATGTGGATGCGGGATAAGTTTTTTTAGCCTTTTTCGGTATTCAGGTGATTCCTCCGCTACCAACAATTTCGACTAGGAAATCCAGGAAGGGCAAACTTGTCCAAGGCGATGACCTGACCAGTCGCAACTATATTCCGCGACGACGTAGACATGAGGGCATGGCGAGCGTCTACTTTGATTTGTTACCCATCGAAGATGTGATGGCCAGCGATGACCGCAGGATTAATCCGCCGGTAAATTGCGTCAGCGCCATGTTCTGACCTCACGAAAAAGTCTCACCCCGTAGGCCGTCCGAACAGCGAAATTTCGAGGTGCAATGTTTCCCTGCGACCAGAACAATATGCATTATGTTCAAAGCATGCGAAATCCGGCAGATGACCATAAAAAATGCACATGCAAACAGAGCCTTCGTGGTCGAGGTCTCAGTTCGAGCTCCACCAATAAAAAATAAACAAACAACTGCGAAATTCAGAAAACGTGAACGACCAAAATCGTCCGGGCTTCACAGGGACCGTCCAGTCCTTCAGGTCGGCTTAGAACTTCGAACATCGCAATCAGGTTTGAGCTTCCGGTGGGTCGGGAATGAGATAGGCTCATATTTTAGTGACTTCCAGCGGCCCATCACCTCGCATGAGGACAGACTAGAAAACAGGATTATTGTGCCAATTTATCTGTAGCGGGAGGGCCAGTTCGGCCCTCCCACCTCGCGATAGCGAGGGGGTGGCTGCAAGCCACCCCTCGCTATCGCGAGGGCTGGCCGGTGGCCAGCCACCCGCTGGCTACCGGCCGGCCGGCGGCCGACCGGCTGGGTGGCCGGCGGCCGGTCAAGTGGCCGGCCGGCCACCCGCCGGCGAG
>SZWC01001227.1:72071-83942 GCA_023375785.1 Penium margaritaceum | reverse complement strand
ACACACACACACACACACACACACGCACGCACGCACGCACGCACGCACGCACGCACGCACGCACGCACGCACGCACGCACACACGCACGCACGCACGCACACGGACACGGACATGGACACGAACACGGACACGGGCACGAGCACGGACACGGGCACGAGCACGGACACAGACACAGACAAACACATACATAGAGACAAACACGGACACGGACACGGACACGAAGACAGACACATACACGGATGTGGACACGGACACAGACACGAACATGGAAACAGACATGGACACAGACACAGACACAGACACGAACACAGACACAGACACAGACACAGACACAGACACAGACACAGACACAGACGCAGACGCAGACGCAGACGCAGACGCAGACGCAGACGCAGACGCAGACGCAGACGCAGACGCAGACGCAGACGCAGACGCAGACGCAGACGCAGACGCAGACGCAGACGCAGACGCAGACGCAGACGCAGACGCAGACACAGACACAGACACAGACACAGACACGGACACAGACACGGACACGGACACGGACACGGACACGGACACGGACACGGACACGGACACGGACACGGACACGGACACGGAC
Source organism: Penium margaritaceum (assembly GCA_023375785.1). Lineage (NCBI taxonomy): Eukaryota > Viridiplantae > Streptophyta > Zygnematophyceae > Desmidiales > Peniaceae > Penium > Penium margaritaceum. The sequence continues at coordinate 83,340 of SZWC01001227.1, read as the reverse complement.
ACGGACACGGACACGGACACGGACACGGACACGGACACGGACACGGACACGGACACGGACACGGACACGGACACGGACACGGACACGGACACGGACACGGACACGGACACGGACACGGACACGGACACGGACACGGACACGGACACGGACACGGACACGGACACGGACACGGACACGGACACGGACACGGACACGGACACGGACACGGACACGGACACGGACACGGACACGGACACGGACACGGACACGGACACGGACACGGACACAGACACAGACACAGACACAGACACAGACACAGACACAGACACAGACACAGACACAGACACAGACACAGACACAGACACAGACACAAGCGCAGGTCAGGGATTCTCACTAGAAAAAGCCGACACTGCTGCCGACCAGGCCTCTCCCCGACCATGCCGTCTCTGTCCCGCGCCACCAACCTCCGCCTCCTCACCCACCAGGCTAGCCCCCCTCTGCCTTTTCTCTACGGTGTCTTCAGCCTCGCCATTGCCCGCGGGACCTGTTCTGCCGGTGCCCTCCGCCATGAGGCCTTAGCACTGCACCTGATCCGGAGGCAGGCAGGCAGGCAGGCAGGGAGGTGCTGAGGTGGACCAGGTGGTAATGACGCTGGAGGCGGTGAAGGCAGCGGCCACACTGTTGCTGGTTGCCGAGAAAGCAGCGTTTTCAACTGCCGAGGCAAGAAAACGGGAAACGGGAAAGACAATGGTCAGATTTTACGGAGGCACGCAGGCGTTATGAGGAGTATGCCACCCAGCCGGTTGCAGTGGAGAGTGGTAGGGTGACTCGAGGTGGCAGCCGTAGTGGTGGTGGTCCTGCTGCTGCTGCTGCTGCTGCTGCTGCTGCTGCTGCTGCTGCTGCTGCTGCTGCTGCTGCTGCTGCTGCTGCTGCTGCTGCTGCTGCTGCTGCTGCTGCTGCTGGCAATGATGGAGCTGTTGCTGCCGCGGCCACCGCCGCCACCGCCGCCGCCGTAGCAGCAGTGACCGCCGCCGCCGCCGCCGCCACCACTGCTGCTGCTGCTGATGCTCTGCTGTTGCTGCTCGCTAGCTCGCGCTTCTGTTGCTGCTTTTGCCTCTGCTGCTGTTGCTCTCCTGCCGAACCGCCATCGGATGCGCAAAGATCTCACTGAAAACGCTAGGGGCGTAATGGCTGATACATCCGCGATGATGAACACTAGCCTGATATATCCAATGATACAGAGGCTGTAAACAACAAGTTTCAAAAAGAGGGGTGTGAGCACATACCCATCGAATTCTGGATAGATCCGCCATATCGGCAGACACCTCTTTAACAACACCATGTCCAGAAAATTTCAAATTTGACACTGATACATCCACATGTCAAAGAAGAACAACAGCGTATCCAAAAAAAGCGCGTGAACACCATGGCGTTGCTACATGAAATGCAGCATCCGAGTGATGACGTCATGTGCTCCCTTGAACAATTAAAAACCCCTTTTTTGAGGTGTTTGTAATTTTTCGAGGGAGGGTTTTGCGTGGGGTTTGCGTGATGGGTCCAAGACACCGCATGCGTTGAAAGGGAATGTGCTTGGCCCCGCTACCGCGGCGCCCAGCAGATGCACATGCAAAAAACAAAACCCTCAACCCCGAATGTAATTCGGGGTTGGGTTTGAAAGTTTTTCTCTTGCAAACCTAAGGTGTTTTGTGTGCCATGAAAAAGAAAACGGACACATGACATGGGCGTTTCGCTGAATCGCAATCAAGCGATGACCCTTTTTTTCAAAAAAGAAATCGACATGTAAAACCCCTATTACGATGTAGGGTTTTATGTTTTACATGGGCTTTGCCCGCGCAAAACACAGAAAACCCTAAATCGTGATAGGGGGTTGCGAATCGAACAAAGAAAATGAAAAAAAGGGTCATCGCTCGATCGCGATCTCGCGAGGGAGCGAGGGTCGCGATCGAGCGACGGTCACATGACCCTCCTCGCCATGCTCGATTAGGGACGCATGTCCCTGTTCGAGCATGGCGAGCGAGGCCGGATACCTCATTCATTTTTTCCAAGTGCTGGATATGGCAAACATGAAATTCTGCTCTTGGATATGGGAGGGTCCGCCCTTCGGGATCATGGATATCCTGGCTATTTCGCCCTTAAAAAACAACTCCATATCCATTTTGATGGTCATGGCCCGCTAAGTGACATAAGTCACCGGTTGAGCAAAGCAAGGGGGGTGATGCGTCACCCCCCCCCCCCCCACCATCGCGAGAATTGCAATCAACCAAAAACGCCTTATCTATTTTTCTGCGAGGAAGGAGACCCATTTTCATCCAAGCAAACCGGTTTCGACCCCGACCCAGAGCTGCACTCGAGGTTTTAGGGTTTTGTTTTGGTGCAGGGTCCTGTTGGGCCCTGGAGTACCCGAGTCCTTCAGGTTCCCTTTCAATGCATGACATGTTTTGGACCCCCCCCCCACTTCATGTTACGACGAACGGAGCGTAGATGGTGAACAGGTAGAAGTTGATATGCAAAACACGATTTAGAATTTGGGTAACTTGAGAATTTTATTATTAGCAGTGAGTGTAATTCAATGACAAGTGTCGAAATGGTCAAACATATATATACAAGTGATGAGTTACAAATGAAACATAGACGGGGTTGTTGGGTCGAATGTCGAGCTACGCCTGTGGAGTTGCGTTGTGAGTGGTCAGATTCAAGAAGGTCCGCCGGGAAGTCGGGGGTCTTCGAGAATTGACAGTGAAGATGCGCCATGCATCTTTACAGATCGAAATTCGTGGAGATGCGTCGAGAAGTCGACCGAAAGGTTGTGACACTTCAGTTCGTAGGTTCGCGAGAATAGTCGAAGCTGTCAGAAGGTTTGAGAATTTCCACTAGGGGCGGGGTAGTTGGCCAGCTTGCCTTCGGTTGTCGGAGTGAATATCGCGGTCCTCGCGACGCGATGGGCTGTTTGTGTAATGAGGGAAATGCCCACTCGAGAAGATTAGGGGCTCATGTACGTGTGGTACATAACATTTCCCCCCCTTTCAGTCCCAAAAACCCGGCGCGCGTGTAGTCATGGCCGGGTGACAGCAGTAGTAGCCGTCGATGAGATGATCGACGTCTCGGAGGTTCTCGTAGGGCTCCTTGCTGTTATGCGCAGCATCGTAGTCGTGCCACTTGACGAGATATTCTATCGTCTTGCTTCGTTGTTGATGGCTAAGGATTTCCTTGATGACGTACTCCGTGTCTTTGTCCACTTGAACGAAGGCGGGGGAGGGACATCCTTACCAAAGGAAGTTCTCTCTCGGGTCTTGGTAGTGCTTTAGTCTGTTGACATGGAACACTGGATGAACTTGCATAGTGTCGGGGAGTTTGAGTCACGCAACCATAGGGGTTTTCATGCGCTCTATCGCAAACGGCCCCAACCATCGGGGTTTGAGCTTTGAACAGTCGGATCCGCGAAGCTTGATGTTCGCTGGGCTGAGGAGGACTTTATCCCAGCAGTAAAGATGCCGTCGCTGCAATGTCGCTCAGCTGCTCGATTTATCGTTCCCTGCTTCTTCACAAAAGTTTGCCGTGTTTCCTCCCAGACGATGGTGAAGTCTCGTCGTCGTAGGTCGACAAATGGAGTATTACTACGACTCTGCAGTCCGACTGGTGTGGCGGGAAGTTTGCCATACACCACTTCACATGGAGTTTCACGGGTTGCGGTGGAAACTGTCCAATTATATACGATTTTGGTGGTTGGGAGTTTTTATGCCCAATCCATCCCGTAAGGTTTGCATAGTGTTTGGAGCAGTTGTTCAAGCGTCTGATTTTTTCGCTCCCTCCAACCATCGGTTTCAGGATGAAACGCCGTTGAAAGTTGAATCCTGCTTCTGTAGCGAGTCATCAATTTGCAACAAAAGTGGCTCGTAAATCGACCATCTCTGTTGTTTTTTATGGTTCTTGGTACGCCGTGTAGCCGTATGATGTTGTTTAGAAACAGCCATGTTGTTCTCTCGACGATGACGGTGGTCGTTGTGGGGATAAAGTAGGACGTTGAAAACCTGTCGACGACCAGGAGGATGGCTTTATATCCACTGGGTGTAACTGGTAATCCGATGACGAAGTCCACGGAGATGTGTGCCCATGGTTCCATCGGAACAGGGAGTGGCTGCAGAAGTCTGGGTGGCCTCATGCAACGAGATGCTTGTGTCATGTTTGGCAGGTTTTGTAGAATTTGGCCACGTCGGATTGCATCTTGTCCCACCATTACTTTTTTGCCAGCTTCTTGAGCGTCTTGTCCCCTCCAAAGTGTCCACCTGGACTAGTGTTGTGGCATTATTCAAGTCCCATTTGGCGAAGCTCATTGTTTGGGGGAACGGCAACTTGGCGAGTGAAGCGACGTCGCCAGTAGGGTGCGTCGAACCAGAATTCAGTTCTACCATATACGGAGTGCTCATTGTAGCCTCGTGCAAACAATCGCTCGAGGAAGGGGTCTCGCTGTAGTTGTAGTGTTGCCACGTCGGTCATTAAATCTTGTCGACAGCTGAGTGTGTCCGCTGGATTGGTTTTTCCTTGCCGGTAGTCAATTTCGTAGTCGAACCCTGACTCAAGGAGCTCCATGCATCGGGTTTGACGTCAACTAAGATTCAGCTGCGTCTACAAATGTTTCAATGCGTGGTGGTCAGTGCGTTGGATGCATCGGCAACACTCCAGGTAGCATCACCACATTTTGAACGCGTGCATGACCGCCATCATCTCTTTTTTGTGGACCGCATAGTTGAGTCCGGTCCTCGCAGTTATTGAGACATGTAGGCGACCGGTTGTTCACCGTTGTTGTGATCTTGCACAAGAATTGCACCAATAGCTCGGTCTGAAGCATCCCTTGCTATGACGTAATCGATTGTTGGATTAGCTAATCGTAAGGCTAACACCGAGGTCAGAGCATTCCGCAAAGCGTTGAATGCTCCCCCACCGCCACTCATTTTTTTCTTTTCGAGTGAGGTCAGAAGAGGCACTGACACTCGCATGTAGTCCTGTACGAATCGCCGGTAGTAATTACATAATCCGAGAAAAACTTGAATTTCTCGAACGTTGGTCGGCGTCGGCCAATCTCTGATTGGCCGACGCCGACCAACGTTCGAGAAATTCAAGTTCATGAAAATGCTTTGCCTGGCTACAACATTGAGATCAAGATATGAAAGGCCTTCCATCCCCATAATCACGAGCACACCGAGGGCACCAATCTGACGCCCAACCAATTGCAAGCCACATGGAGCTAGTTGAATGGTACTGACTGTTGAGCTCGCATGAAAATCTTCCACCTTCGCAACAACAAGGAAATGTCCATTCAACTTGGCTTTTGACAATATACTTGCAACTTTGGCACGTTTTCAGAGTTTAAGTCACAGAATTGTTGACAACCAGTGGGGAGACTTCCGAAGCATCTGGGACAAGAATCATCTTACGCTCTCAAAAACTCAAGGAATGATGAAGCAAGGAATCAATAAGCATGAGAAAAACACCAAAATCAACATGGAATATTGTTTCCTCATCAGCTTGAAAAACTGCCGCTTACTAGGATAGGATTGCAACCTCAAACCAAATTGGTTGGGACTGCCACGGATTGAAGAAATTCACGCACCTATCGTCACAAAACCGTGCCATTCAAAACACTACTAAGGTGCGGGTTTTATTTGATGAGTAGCGTGTCAATCTTTGCCCTTCAATATGGCCTTTGTCTGAGAGAATCTGCTTGATTTGTACTTCCAGGTCAGTGCTTGGAGTCATGGTCAAAGCTAGACTCAACAAACTCCAACCATCGAGTTCGTCGACAGCGAGGATTTGGCTGTCTTGAATATTCTTTGTATGGTGATCGAGGGTTGGCACACTTGCACAAGCAATCCTAAGATCAAGGGCCTTCGGATGATTACACCTTCGGGTTTGACCTGAAGGTAAAAAAGGCTAAGGCATGGAGCAGTTGCCTAGAGGTCAAGGACCCGAGAAACTTTAAGAAAGATTTATCTCCCAATCTGATTGTTGGTTTGACTTTAAACATGGTCCATACGTTTTTGCCACCTTATCCTCCTAATGGTGGATTTCAATTGGGGAACGGATCAATCATCTGCTAGATTTTTGGAACTTACTGTTGCACTCTTGAAACCAAGCCGAATGGCCCAGTGCCCGAGAGGTTCTACATAAAAAGACCCCCATGTGTGGCTCAAAAATCTATTGATATTGAGACTCGAGGCTGATGAGGCTATTGCATTATGTGTTGCCACTTTGCCTCGTCCCATGTAAAAAATCCACATGTGAGCTTCTCACGGTGGGCATCTTTTCTCCATATCCAGTGGTTATGGCAATGTGCGCTGTGGGGTCGTGGTCGTTGTTTGTTTTCTTGCTTCTTCAAGCTCGGCTACATGACGTCGTGGGTCAGTCAATTAAAAGTTAGTGGCAGCTGGCATGTTTTCCATTTGTGATCATGCAAACTGCTCCACTAGTGCATTCAACGTGTGGATTTTACAATTACATGAAATCGTGGCCAAGGATAATGTTTTCGTTGCTCATTGGACAAGAAACAAAGTGTGTTGCATCTTACAATATTCAGATTTGCAATTGAAGTGGTTCATAAAGTCAACAGATTTGCAACTATGCATCAATAGCGGTCCTTTCAACAAACCCTGGTTGCAAACCATGGCACTGCTTAGAAAACTATGAGAGGTCTCCCATATTGTGGTACCGGTATCATTTTCCAACTGTTGCAATTTCCCCGTTGCACCCATACATGGACGGTTGTCTACTCGTCCTCGTATCCATTATCAACCGTGGGATCTTAGTAGCCCTTGTTTATTACTTTTGAAGCTGTTTGGATGGAAAATCGGCCAACATGAAAACTGCCAACCAGACAGTATACAGTCTCACAAATTTTCATCTTTTTATTCTACTCATTTCCTCGTCTGCTTCATGTCTCCTTAGATGTTTTAGTGGCCTGGCTGACTACAATTCCAGAAAATCTATCAGTCTTATTGATGGGCTGTGTTGATCTCCATCCAAGTAGAGGTTTCCACTGTCACGATTTTCCTCAATCATAATATTAACTGTGACTTGGAGGTTGCAATTTGTTAAGTGTCCCACACACGAAAGATATATGTGCGTTGTCGAACCTGTCAGGTGTTGTAAACATTCAAGGAAGGTCATCTTGGAGAAAGAAATGCTACATTTGCTGAACAAATTTCACTTTTGAGGCCAATGTTGTGGCAAAAAGAATGTTTTTCAGCTGTGATTTCATTCTTGGTGATAACTTTTTAGAACATCGTACTGTTGGGAAAGTTTTTGGATCATGTACGTGCATCAACAATCTGCGTCAGCTTTTACAAACATATGATAACGGTGCATGCAAATGCCGGTGGGTTGGAAGATTCCATGAGCACTGGATTGATCCACTCGAGAGGTGGAACTACAATCAATGGTGCAAGACCCTAGTAGTGTATGAGCCATTAATCGGGTTCCACTAGTCTCTTCATACCATTGGATGCCCTTTAAATGAGACCACCAGCTTAAAGCCATGCCATGTAAGAGTGAGGTCGTGAGGTTATATTTCTTAACGTTGCCGTTGACCCTAGTAGTGTTGAGGTACACCTTCAAACTCCTCGGATACATTAGAGTTTTTGGTCCTTTTTTAAATTTGTAGAACTGAAGAATATGATGTTCACTCTTGGGATGATTATTCCTCTTAATGAATAGTTTCTCCTGTATCCCTAAATCCTAAAAACTCCTCCATCGCAATGTTAAGGTGTTAGAGAAGATGTTCGTTGAGGTCCTCAAGCATTAATAACTTCTTGTACATGTCCTTGTTGTTTTTTACTTGTCGGCTTGTGCCTCCTGCTATCTCTCCAAGTGTCAAACTGGAAAGAAACAGTGGTTGCAAGGGATTTGCTGAGCTGGGATGGTTCTGTTACTGGGTTTGCTATCAGAGTTGTTGGGTATAGTGCCCTTCGTCCAATAGCCTACCATGCTGTTTATTACTACTGCCCAAAGAGTCTCATAATCCATGTGCTATTGTCTCTCCATTGCCGATTTCTTGCTAGTTATTGCGTCTTATAATCAAGTACGCATGCTCCTTTCATCATCGTCAATCGGAGGTGTGAAAACCGCTAGATGATAGAGAGGCACAGAAGACTTGTGCAGGCTTGTCATGGTGGAATAGAATTGCAGACCGCCTCTCAGGATCTCTGTGCTGTGATACCAAGTGTTATGTGCAGTGAAACATGGATGGAAAATATGTACAATTTAGAGATTGTACGAAAGCTAGAAAAAATAGAGAACTTGATCAATTTGTTAGTAGGAGTATGTGAAACTTGATGAAAGGTTTTGGAACTATGGAGCAGACACATGACACATCGAAACAAAGAATGATGCGTACTCAAGTTCTTGGGCATTGGGAGCAAGTGATGCCTGTGAAGCCACATTGTGAATGGCTGCTTTGAGAAACTCCACATAGTTACATTGAGGGATTTTTTAGAATATGGAGATGTTTCCTCCTGAAATTCTAGAATAATTGAGAGGTCAACCAAACCGTGCTGAAACATCTGAAAATTTGTTGAAGATTTCAGGGTATGCTGGAACCAATCGTGAAATCCTAGTTGCAGCCTAGGCGTGCCCAAGTTGCACCATAGATACTCCACAATTACGCTTTATTCTTTCCCTTTTTGCATTCAAGTTGCACCCTAAATGTGCCCCAGTGGATCCCTCGTTGCATCATGTTTAGGCCATGCTTTTGTCTTTTTGTATCCTCGTTATGCTCTTGTGGTGCTCTAACTACACTTTGATACTCAGTTCCCACTTGTGTAAAAGCTGAGCCCTAGTTTTGCCTTAGTTTTGATCCATTTGAACCCTTATCGGTTTCTACATCAATCCTAGGTACATCTTGGCTATGCCTAATTTACATGTTTGTTGCATCCTAGTTTTCCCCTCATTTTCTTTTATTCTGATCCCACTTCCTTCCTGGTTGTGCCCTAGTTTCACCCAAGTTACACCAAATTTGCATGCTTGTTATTCATGGTTTACTTAGTCGCATCCTACTTGTGCCCAAGTTGCACCACACTTATGCCCCATTTGTTACCTAGTTGTAACCTGATTGCTCCCAAATTGCACATTGGTTGTGTCTTAGTTGCACCCTAGTTGCACCCTAGTTGTACCCTACTTGTTCCTTAGTTGCATCCTTCTTGCAATAAAGTTGGGCTCAACTTTGATCTGGTTTTCTCCTAATGTCAGTTCTATTTTTACTTTGGGTTTTTTTGATTTATGCCCTTACTACGTCACAGTTGCACCCTAATTACACCGTAGTTCTGCCCTAGCCATATCCTAGTTGCATCCAAGTTGAGCGCTATTTGTGGCCTCTTTGCGATCCAGTTGTGTTCTACCAACTTCATAGGTTAGCCATAGTTGTACCTTACTTGTACACTAGGTACTCCCTGGTTACCCTTCAGTTTTTTCCCTAGTTACACAAAACCTTGATGCTAGATATCCCATGGTTTTACCCTCGTTGTTCCCTTTCTATTGTTCTCTTACTATGTCTAACTTTCACCCTTGTTATCCCCTGATTGTGCCCTAGTTGCATCCTAATGTTGGCCTTCATTGACCCTTGTTGCACCCTAGTTATGTCTGAGTTGTGTCCCACTTGCATTCTAGTTGCACTTGAGTTGCTCTTTCCCTAAGCTGTAGTTGTTTCCTAGGTATGGCCTAGTTTAATCCTACTCGTGATCTTTCCTTTGTGACTCATTTGTCCTATATGCCATAGTGGCATCCTAACTGTACTTTATTTACCGCCTTGTTTCATCCTTATTGTGCCCTAGTTTTGCCCTTGTTGCACTCTAGTTGTGCCCTAGTTGCACCCTAATACTTTCTTTGTTACACCTTAGTTTATCCCTCGTTATGCTCTGGTTGTGCCACATTAGATACTCCCTAGATAAGCCCTACTTTAGTTTTCCGCTGATTGTGTCCTCATTTTCCGCTTGTTGCATCCTAATTACAACCTAGTTGCATCTAGTTCCGCCCTACTTACACTCTAGTTTCACCTATGTTATGGTCTAGTTGAGCCCTTGTTGTCCCCCGTCTTCATCCAAGTTGCATCCTAATGGCACCCAGTTTTTTTCCTAGCTGTGCTTTGGTTGTTTCCTAGTTGAACATTGGACATGACCTATTTTTTCCCAAGTTTCATGCTAGTAGCCCATAGTTGAGTCTTGTTTGTGTCCTACTTGCGTCCTAGTTACGCCCTAGTTGTGCCCTGGTTACTTCCTTGTTGCACCTTTCTTATCCCCTTGATGTATCCTGGTCGTGAGCAACACCCCACTTCCATCCTAATCATTCCATTTTTGTGTCCATGGTATGCCCTAGTTGAGACATAATTGCGCCAAGATTTCCTCAAAATGACATCGTAGATGCGCTTTTGTTGTGCCTTAGTTACACCCTAGTTACATCCCCCTAGCTCCTGCTTTCATCCTCATTAAGCCAAAGCTACACACGAGTTGTATCCTATTGTTAACCTGGATGTCCCTAGTTTGTTCCAACTTTTTGTGCTCTGGTTATGCCCTAGTTTTTCCTCATTTGCGCTCTAGTTATGTCCTATTCACTTCCTTGTTGTACCCTTGTTTGGCCTTAGTTGCGATCTAGTTACAACGTGCTTGCCCTTTATTTCCCCCCTGGTTAAGCCCTTTTTCTACTTTAGTCTCACTCTAGATGCGCACTGTTTACAACTATGATGTGCCTGACCTGAGCCACAGCTGCACCCTAGTTGCAACCAACTTGCATGCGAGCCTGACACCTTAATCTTAGTCTCGTGAGCTACACCCATGAGTCCGAGTACAGACTCTGACTCTCAAGTCCGATTCTTCAATCGTGGTTTGTCTTGGAATTGGATCTCTTGCCCATTATGATACTGAAGTTTCCAGCATGTGAACATGGGGAAGGTGAGGTCCAATAAAGCTTCTGAGTAGTCTGGTTTGAGCTAAATGACTCACCAGTTTCAGCTTGGACAATCTCTGCCCATCTAGCTAAGGCCTGATCAACTTTTGGATTTTCGGACTTTTGGTGGCGGTCGGACATAGGTTGTAAAATTTTTTAAAGTGAGCAAATTCTCCAGAGTAGCATGCACGTTTTGTATTCTTGCCATTGTGGATGCCACAGTAGCAAGAATCCAAGAATTGAGTCATACACATGCTTCATGCCAAAGTGCCAAAGTGTGGCACGTACGAGATGCAGCCAATTTGGCAGTTCTGCAGTGCTCATCTCTTGCTGTTGATAGTGA
>SZWC01001227.1:42276-72013 GCA_023375785.1 Penium margaritaceum | reverse complement strand
CCTCTCTCTCTCTCTCTCTCTCTCTCTCTCTCTCTCTCTCTCTCTCTCTCTCTCTCTCTCTCTCTCTCTCTCTCTCTCTCTCTCTCTCTCTCTCTCTCTCGCTCGCTCTTGCTCTCTCTTGTTGTCGACAGTGAGATTGTTTGCACTCACTATTGCTACTGACAGCACGAGTGCTCATTTTCGCTCTCGCTATTGACAGGGAGAGTGAGATCAATCCCACAGAGGACTGCTATTTTCTCTCTACCCCAAGAGTGTGGTTAGTCATTCAGGGTCACCATGGCCTCCATGCAAGATTCATGGACACAAGAAGTTTTTGGCTCGATGAGCGGAGCCTTGACACAAGCCGTGACCGCTGGTGCTTCCACTAAAGCTTCCACTACCGTTGGCACTGCTGTTGCTCCTGTGGTGAACCCAGACAGCTGCAAGAAGAAGCAAATCCTAACATTTTGTGATTGACGGCAAGCACCGTGAATGCTGAAACATGTGTCCCCCTGGCATTTCGTGGACATACACGTTTGGCGATGGGAAGACCTAAAAAATGTGGAGGCATATCCAAGGAAAGCACCTGGAAAAGTGGAAGAAGCTGAAGGAATTTGAGGCAACAGAAGTTTCTAACCACCACAATTGATGCCGCCAAAATTGCAGCTCCATTTGACAGCTCTAACTGACTTCTTTCTCAGGAAGTGTCAGGGGTAGGAGTGGCATTCAGTGAAAAGTGTTTTTGAATGGGTATATGGGAGCATGTTACTGACAAGATGATGAGCTTTGCTTTGATCAAGTTGGTGTGGATCAAGCGTGGATTTTGTGTTTCAAAGCGGTTGCCATGCTTCCTGTTTGCCTTTCTGTCAACAAGCACTTTTGGCTAGGTACTACCACTTCCTACAAGCATCTTGCAAAGACGGTGCAGTCAGTGAAATCATGGGTGCCTTTTGCGACAAAAAAAAAAGTGGCAGCCTGATGGCAACGTCAAGTTACCGGACGTCAGCACTCATAGAATATAGGCATGGCAAATGCTGAATGTGGCCTTTGTGCTTCCGCATGTCAAAGATGTTGCAACAACCAAGAGTGTCTACGGCCTATTCAGTGGGGTTGTGAGGGATTGGGGACTGTGGGGTAAGTTCTGAGGATTAACAGTTGACAATAATACAGTTAACAACTCCATGGTGGACAAACACATCATCATCAGCCATTCCATGTTCTCCAAGGAGAGCTAGGTATGGTGCATATGGCACATAATCTTCATCTCTGTGTAGGACCTACTGGATAGCAAACACCTGTGGGCACATATTGCAAAAGCACACAAAAGTGTGTACTTTTTTGTAAAACACACCAAGAGTGACTAGAGCCTGAAGGCAACCATGGCCAGGTGCATGTCAACTACTTGGAAGTACATGCTGACACTGCCACCAAGAGGAATTTCACCCTTGACAGGTGCCAAATGGTTGTGCATCTCAAAGATCCTCCAGACATCTTGCTAAAGGGAAGAGTACTACATCTGCAGCCATCCAAGGTAGGTTGGGATAATATGGACCTTGTGGTGGTGTTACTGAATTTGTTCAAGGGCTTCACTGACAACATCACCAGGAAGTCATATCCCACCATCAATTGGGTGTTCCCACTATCAGGTTTGCTTCTGGAAAAGATCCACGTGTGGCAGGTGAAGGTAGGAACCATGGATAAGAAGTAGAATAGAATATTGCTGCTGGACACGACCAACCAGTTGCTGCTGGAGCTGAGGGACAAATTCAAGGTGGGAGATTTGAAGGAGGGATTACAGGGGAATGGGGAGTTTCATGTTGGATGTTTCAATGTAATCTATTGTGCACTGTGTGTTTTAGGTTCTAGTGCAAGTGAATGTGCGCATGGCAATGCACTGTGGTATGAAACTTGGGGGAGGGAGTGGAGGGGGGAGGGGCATGTTTCATGTTGTAGTACACATTATTGTGCACAGTGAATTGTAGGTTGTAGGTAAAACAATGTGCAAATTGAAAGGTATCATGCCATGAAAATGGGGGGAGGGAGTTGAGGGTTGGGATTTAATTTTCTGTTCAACTGTACGTATTCACATGTAGCTGGAGAAATACGTGGAAGAAAATGCAACATGCAGCATGCGGTGGTGAAGTTCGTGGATCCATGTTTCTGTTTGTGTTACTTTGACCATGTACAGAGGCTGATGGGGATTAAGTTTGCATCTTATCTGGAGATATGGATTGTGGAGGAAGTCAGGCCATACTTCAGCCGCTCCTAAGAGAACAAAGAGAAAGATGCGAGAGAATCTGATCCTACTGACGTAGCAGTAGGAAAAGCAACAACTCTGGCCAAAGCAGACAATGAGGTAGACGATGATGCACAGGACATTGCAGCTGTCTCAATCCAAGAGATTGCATCCGGTGGTTGTGCAAGCACTGTGAGAACCTTTCCAGCTTTTGTTGCACCTCACCAAAAGCTCTTCCCCGTGGAATCAAGCAGTGTACATGCTGACGAACTTCGCAGTTCCACCAATGCTAGTGCAGGTGGTGACGGTGTAAGGCGCTTTCTGGAGAAGCAACCAAAAAAGAGCATGGTGGTCAAGGACATGCTCGACTTGAAACTTGGCTCCTGCTCAAGGAGCCAGATCTCAAGCCTACAGAGGTGGTTCTGGAATCATTGTTGCAAGTGATTGAAGACTACAAGAGACTTGCGCATGCGGAATAAAATGCAGAAACCTGCACTTCTACGAGGAACAGCAGAGCAAGAATCCAACCCTTTCTCTGGTGGCCCTTGACCTCTTTGCTGAACCGGCCATCTCCACCCCATGAGAGTGCATTCTCTCCTTGGATGGTTGTATCGTGACAGATATGTGGCATTGCTTGTCAACTGGCACTGTCAAGGACCTCCTTTTCCTGAAAGAGTTGATCAATGACCCAGCTATGCTGGAATTCTTGATCACACCCTATGGCACAGTTTCAGCGAAGATGTTGCGGGAGGAGAGGAAGGAGAGGTTCCATAGGAGGGAGGTTCAGATGGTGGTGGTGCAGGTGAGGAAAAACCACTTGCATGCAGAAATAAACTCAAAGTTGGGTGATGACGTCGACAGTGTCCCAGATACCACAGAAGTGTCTTTCAATGAGGAAGAGGCGGAGGAGGATGAGGAGGAGGAGGAGGAGGAGGAGGAGGAGGAGGATGAGGAGGAGGAGGAGGAGGAGGAGGAGGAGGAGGAGGTGGAGGAGGAGGAGAAAGAGGTTGAGGATGAGGAAGGAGGGGATGCAGAGGGTGATGATGGTGATGATGATGATGATGATGATGATGATGATGATGATGATGATGATGATGATGATGATGATGATGATGATGATGATGATGATAATGATGATGATAATTATGACGATGATGATGATGATGATGACGATGATGATGATGATGATGATGGTGATGATGATGATGATGATGATGATGATGATGATGATGATGATGATGATGATGATGATGATGACGACAATGATGATGATGTGATGAAAATCATTAGTACTTGTTCTGTTTCAAGTATTCACATTCTCTCCTATTGCTTTGCATATCGGAAAAAATACATCTTACATTGGCATGTAACCTTGATTATGAAACTTGAGATAAAGGCTTCATGTTTTTCATTTGTCGTATGCTCTTGCAGTGCCTATTGGGTGAAAGCTTGTATTCTATGTAATTGTGGACATGTATACATAGGGAGAGTAGAGGACAAATTGTTGTGATTTTAGTATAACCGTGGGAAAGAGTACTGTCGGAAGTAGCAAAATAAGATAAGGGTAAAATGATGGATGAGAAATGCCTACAAAAACTCAGAATATTCAGTGACATAGGGAGAACATGGTGGCCTGAAACCACCACCAAAAATGCTAAGAGTAGGAATGAAAAACAACGAATCACAATGCCACCCATCAAAGCATCACGATTATGGAGGAGTAGCATTATGAGAAACTATGTACAAGAAATTCAAGAACATAGAACATAGACTCGTGAATTTAATACTCACAATTCTTTATGCTCAACTCTCACGTACAATTCCAGCTTTGAACCATAATTCATAAACTAAGTCCAGCTCCATAATTGCGACGTCAGAATGGGTATCACCGTATTTTCTATGTTGGCCAGCCCTGGATCCATCTCAAACATGCCCCAGTTGAGCCCTACATGTGCCATGGTTTTGCTCTAGTCTGGCTGTACTTTCACTTGTGTTGAGTACTATTTCACCATAGCTACCCTGTTGTTTCTCCCTTGATAAGCTTAGTCACACCTGTCTTACATGCTTCATGCTCCCAAGTTGACATGTATCTGCGTCCAAGATACGTCCTAGTTGCACCCTTTTAGCACCGCATTCATGGTGTAGATCCAACCTAAAAATTTCCTAGTTGAGTCCTGGTTTTTCCGTATTTGAATACTGACTCAGACCTTATCGCAACCTATTTTGGCCATTGTTTCTTTCTAATTCTAGCCTAAATGCACCCTAGGAACACTCTTGTAGTGCCCTTTTTATGCCCCTGTTTTCCCCCAATTGTGTCCTAGTTTAACCCTTTGTTTACGCCATAGTTTTCCCCTAGTTGTGCCATAGTTATTGTATGGTTGAGCCCTAGTTTAGCTCTTGTTGCACCCAAGTTATAACCTAGTTCTTTGTGAATAATTTCTTCATTAACTCCTCAAAACATATGCAAGTTTGATTTGAGGATGGGCTCGAGGATGAAGGAACCATTTCAGCCTGTGCAGGCCATGTGCTTGCAAAAAAAGAGAGGAGGACAGTCTCTATTGTCCCTATGTGGTATGAAAGAAGGAATCTGAACCAACATTGGCTATGTATGTGGAGGAGAATGACATTGGCCTGTGGAACCACTAGCTTGGTCACCTCGGCTTTGATGCCACCATCTTCATGCAGCACATGGTTTGTCATTTAGAGCTGAAGTGAGTGAAGCAAGCTGGTGCATTGGTCTGTGAGAGTTGCAGTGAATGGAATAAAGGTGTGGCTGAGCTTCTCTCACTTTCTCAGTCTGACCTGTGTGAACTCATACCATCATACTCCTTTACCATCAAGTTTTACTTCCCTAGCTGGAAAGGAGCAGATGGCTGTCGCACAGTCTAGAAGTAGTGGACGTCTGAAGGTGCTTTGCACTGACTGTGGAGGTGAGTACCTCTCCAACAACTTCCTGCAACTTCTCCAAAACTTATGGGATCTGACACAAGATTACCCCACCTGCAACATTAGAGCTGAGCGGCATGGCTGAATGCACAAACTTTATGCTCATGGAGAGTTTCCACACTATTCTCCAAGACATGGAGCTTCCTCTAACCTTTTGGGCCAGAAGCCATCAACACTGCAGTTTACCTGAAAACTGGTAGCCTAACAGGTTTCGTGCTACTGATTACACCCGAGACATGGAAACTTTGCATGTGAACAGCAAAAGACCTCAAAGTCTTTGTGTGATTGAAACTTCCTATGTTCCTATAGGTAGCCACAATATGCTTGATGCAAAGTTGGCGAATGCAGAATTCCTTGGCTATGAAACCAGAGGATATTGCCTACACATCCTCGATATGTGAAAGGTTATCTGCATCCACATTGAGGTTATCAAAGAAAACATTAGGGGATGGAATTGGGGGCAAATGTCTGCAACTCCTCTTGCACCTACCATTGTGCCAATGGAGGGAGAAGAGTTTGTACAAACAGAGGACATTGTGTGAGATGGTGTGGATTGTGGCAATGCCAAGGGATTGGGAGGAACCAAGAAGGAGAGGAAGCAAGCATCAAAAGAATGAAAACAGGATCAGCAAGGCAATGTAAGCCTTCATTTCTCACCGAGGGCGCCAATGACAGTGTGGAGCCAGTGTGGTGGTCCAAGAGGTTTGCAAAGGAGCAAGCGCAGCAGAGAGAGTAGCTGAATTGCCGTATTTCTCTCTCCCACCTTCAGATTCTTCAGACATCGTACCTTTCTCCCTCCATTCATCAACAAAGGCAGCAGGTTGGCATGCCACAGGAGGCTATGTATGTGCCTCAATGTACTCTAGTAGTGTCGGATGTATGAGGCACATCTCTTGTTTGTGATTTAAGCATTCCAAGTCAACCATTTCCACAAGAAACCACCCTGGAGTTCTGTCCTTGTTGCATGATAGTTGCATCCTTACAACGCCCTACTTCTACATAGTTGCGCTTAAATTGCACCCCAGTCACATCTTAAATCTACCCTGGTCAAACCATATTCTTGTCTGGCTTGAGCCCCCGTTTCACCAAGTACGTTGTAGTTTATACCCTTGTTCATTCCTTACTATACATTTATTACACCCTATTTGTGATCTAATTTCACCCTTGTTATTCCCATGTTGTGCCAGATTTGGAACCAGGTTGCATCCTTGTTGGACCCTAATCGTACCCTTGTTGCACCCTGGTTTCAACCTAGTTATGCAGAATGTAGCCTACTTACATCCTAGTTGATCCCTTGGTCCACCCTAATTCCTGTGTCATAGCAATTCCCTAATTGCACCCTGGTAGCTCCCTCATTGTGCCCAAGTTACTCCACGGTTACACCCGATTTGTACCCTGGTTTCCTTCTAGTTGGAATCTTGTAGTGTCCTCACTGTCGCACCTTAACTGTGCCCTGTTTATGTCCCTATATTGAACCGCAGTTACACCATGGCTACACCCTAGTTGTGATCTAGTTTTACCCTTTGTTCAGTCCTATCTACACCTTTGATGAACCCTGTTTTTTTCCGTAGTAATGCCCTATTTGCATCCTAGCTCCTCGCAAGTTACCAGTTGTACCCTTGTTGCACACTAGCTGAGCCCTAGGTGGATCCTCATTATGCCCTAGTTGTGCCCTACTTGTGCATTGTTTATGTCCTATTTGTGATCTGTTTGTGCTTGCACTCTAGTTTACACCCAACATTTTCTTTAGATGTTCCTTACTTATGCCATAGATTCTCCCTTCTTAGTCCTTGTTATGTCATAACAGCATCCTGTTAGTTCCAGTTACGCCCTAATTGTACACTACTTGTACCATGGATGCTACCTACTTTGTCCCTGATTTTTCCCAAGTTACACGTGAGTTGTGCACTTTTGTGATCTAGTTGTTCCTTATGTGCACCCTAGTTACATCCTAATTTGGTCTAAGATGATCCCTATATACATCCAAGCGCTGTGCTAGCTGAACACCCGTTAGTCCGCAGTCTAACCATTAACAAATAGTTTATAGTAATGACCTAATCTTGATCTTGTTATGCTCTGTTTGCACCCTCGTTACTCTAGAGTTGAATCCTAGTCACAGGTCAGTTGCGCCCTGGTTGTGCCCAACTTACACCACTGTCACATCCTTGTTTTCTCTAAGTTTCATCCTAATTGATCTAAATTTACACACTACTTGCACCTAGTTGTCCCTAATTATATCCCTAGTTGTACCCTTGTTGCTCTGGTTGTATACTACTTGCCCCCTAGGCAAGCCCTAGTTTCACCTCCATTGCATCCTTGTTACACCATACTTCTACCCTAGTCATCCTAGGTGTACCCTAATACCTCCCTTGTTCCATACTAGTTATGCCCAAGTTAAGCCCTAGTTGTGTCCTAGTTCCAACATTTTTACACTCGCATTGTATCCAAATCGTGCCCTAGTTGCACCTTAGTTTAGCCTAGGTGTACCCTAGTTGCATCCTGCGTATGGTGGGATTACATCTCCAATGAACTCCATTCTCACCCTAGTTGTGCCCTAGTTACACCCTTGTCTTCTCCTATGTTAGACCTATGTAGAACTCATTAATGTCTTGGTTGTAGCCTGGTTGCAGCATGGTTGTGCCATAGTTATGACCTAGTTTTATGCTGGATGCACCTTAGCTGCGCTCTAGATCCATCCTATTTACGCCTCAATTGCACCTTGGTTGTATCCTAGTGATGACCGATTTTTGCATAAGTTGTGCTCTTGTTGGCCCCCACATGTGTCCTGGTTTTCCTAGTTTCTCCCTAGGTATCTCCATGTTATAGCCTCATTCCGCGTTTGTTTTTCCCTGGTTATGTCCTAGTTGTGCCCCAGGTGTGCCCTTGTTATACCACAGTTTGACACATGTGTACACAACTTAAACCTACGGTGAGCAGTAGTTGTGTCCTAGTTGCATCCTGGTTTCTGCCCGTGTCATTCCTAGTTTTACCACCATTCCATACTATTTACGCCCTCCTTACATACTGGTTTTTCCCTGATGTGCTTTTTTCATACCCAAGCTGTACCATTCCTTAGTTGTGCTCTAGTTTTACCCACGATGCGTCCTGGTTGCATCAATGTTGTACTATCAAGTTACCCTGGTTGGCTTAATTGTGTCCTATTTTTGCCCTAGTTGCACCCTAATTACACCCTAGTTATGCCCTAGTTTCTCCCTAGTATCGCCTAATTGTCCTCCAAGTCTGCCCTAGACACTCCCTAGCTGTGCTCGAGATTTGGCCAAGTTGTTCCCTAGTTGCACCTTTCTTTCGGCCTCGTTGTTCCTTCCTATTTCCTGTGTTTCCCCTAAGTTTTGCACTAGGTATGACATGATTGCATCCTAGTTGTACCTCAAGTTTTCCCTAGTCGTGACTAGGTTCAGCCATAATTTCACTACTGTTATGCCCATACTTAATCTAGTTTCTCCATAGGCCAGCCATAGTTCTACCTTGATGTCCTAGTTGTTCCTAGTTAGTTCCTAGTTACACCCTGGTTCTACTCTGGTTGTATCTTAGGTGCACCCTGAATATTCCATAGTTGCACCCTGGTTGTGCCCTAGTTGTATCTTGGTTGTATCTAGTTGCGCACGAGTTTTTCCCCGGTGTTTCCCTAGCTGTGTCCTGGTTAACCCCAAGTTGCACCCTTGTTGCATCCTTGTTGTGCGCTAGTTCTACCCTAGTTTTGCAAAAGTTATACAGAGCCACCCAAGCATGCGTCAGTTTAGCCCTGGTTGCTCCCTTGTTCAAACCTGGTGACGTCTTAGATGCGCACTACTAAGACCATAAATGTGCCTTAGTTGTGTCCTTGTGAGACTCTATTTACACCCTAGTTGTGCCTTGGTTTCTCCCTATGAAAGACCTAGTTACACCTCAGGTATGCCCTTTTTGCGCCCTTCTCATGTTATGCATACAACTAAACTCACAGGGCAATGGACCTTAGTTGAATATTGGTTGTGTTCTGGTTGTGCCCCAGTTGCTCCCCAACCATTAGTTTCATCTTATTTATAGTGTCATTGAACCCTCCTTGTACTCTAGTTTTGCCCTTGTTGTAACCTAATTTGACCCTAGTTGCATCCTCGTTGTGCCCTAGTTGCACTTTAGATCTACAATGGTTTCAATGTATGTATGTCATTGATGCGCTCCCATTGTGTCCTAGTTATACCCTAGTGACACCCAGATGCGTCCAATTCACCCCCTTACACACAAGATTTTTTGTCCTAGTGACACCCTAGTTATGCCCCAGTTCTTTCCTGGTTATTCCCTACATCATCCCAAGGTATATCCTGGCAACACCCCAGTTGTGCTCTAGTTGTACCACAATCATGTCCCATTTCCTCCCTAGGTAAGCACCAATTACAAAGATTTTGTCTTTGAGTTAATCCGTGCTCGTAACTTGGTTTTGCCCTAGTCACGCCCTACAAGTGTAACATAGTTGTACCCTAGTTATGTCATATTCCAGACATAGTTTACCATAACTGTGTCATTCTTGCACCATGGTTGTGCCATAGTTGTTCCCTAGGTGTATCCCAGTTTCACCTGAGGTGTGCGCGAGTTGCACTCAACTTACGCCCTAATTGCACCCTATTTGTGCCACACTATGCCTTACAGTCTACCTACTTTGAACCCAACTAGATCTCATTCTATTGGATCTAGTAGGTGTTGATGCACCCTCATGGATGCCTAGCTCTTAGAGATGCATTCTACCACTGCTTCCGATGTCTTCGGTTTGGCAATGGCAAAGGGAGTGGAATGCAAGGATCACAGTCAGGAGTGGAGTCAAAAAGAGCATTAAGTGAAATAGCTCAATCAGAACATGTTCTAGACTTTGTTTGAGTGCCATTATGAAACATCCATGTTACATGTTATCTAAGATTTTTCAGTGCATGTACATCCAAGAACATAAGGCGTGAGATGTGCTTAAACAACATTTCATGGAAGAGTCTTCCTTGGCCCGTAAAGCAAGGCAATGTCCCTTGTGTACAAGGAGTATTTTCTTGTTCTTCCCTTTGTGCATTGGATAGCTTTGGAGCCTAGTGGAGGCAGAATTGGATCACTGGGGGCGAATTCCCCGTCGCCGTCGACGGGTACCAGACTTTTCCATAACAACATCCGAACTTTGGGTGAGGCTAACATTCTGATCACTCAACCAGATTGGGTGATTCAAAGCTTAATCCCACATGGAAACATCCAAGGGATTCAGTAGAGAAATCTGCTCGATGACACCCGTGGCTAGGGACAGCTTCAATAACCTTCTCCTTGCACTGCAACGGTCATGCAATTTCCTCATAGCTCACAACATCTCATGCCATACAGTGCAGACCGAGCTCCATGCCGATTGGATTGTGCCTTTCATTGGATTGTTCCTTGTTCATGGCATCCACGAGCATGTTCTTTGTACCTTGGTCCATGATTACCACTGCTTCGTTTGCCACTAAGTCCCGAGCGTAGTGTTGAAGTACCTTGATTTGCTCATTTCTCTTGTGTAGCACCGCGTTTTGGTGACAGGCTGACTTCACTCATGATTTCCACGTTCACCACTGGCAGCTCCTTGCGGCACCCTGATCACCTGTGGTACACATTGTAGCCACGCCATTTTCTTTTCTCATTTGCTTCTTGTGTAAGAACAACAAACTCAGCAGTTGTTCTGGACAGCCCCACACAATCTTGTTTCAAGCTTGCCTGCAGCACCGTTGCACCAACAAGTACAAAGATTTTTCTCGGAATCTACTTCCTACCATCTGTGCAACCAGCCCGGTCAGCATCTAGAACGTCGGCCAATTTGAGGGAGTTACCCCGTGCTCCCCCTCCAATGCAGCGGTCGGGGATCATGAATGTAGCAACTCACCAGCCCCTCTGCAAGGGCCAGGTCATTCCACGTCACAACCATGGCATCCACGATGTTCATAACCACTATCTTGTATGGCACATCCATTGTTTCCTCCTTCTCCTCCTCCAAGCTTGGACCCATGCTTGATGTCAGCTCAAAGGTAGTAGTCAATGGTGTGCCAACGAGGTTGCACTACTCCATACTAGAAATTACCACTTCCATGCAGATTTCCTCTCCCATCGATTGTATGTGCATCTTGCGGTCTCTCTTCATTGTGATGTCGAGGTCAAACTTGAGCTTACCCGTATGAGTCATTTTGAAGTGGCCTCCTATGTGCCACTTCATCTTCACAAGCACCCCCTCGTCCGTTGACGTACATGTTCGGTCATCACAACAAAACATTTCCTATGATGACCTAATATGTACGTCGGGGTTACAACTACAGTTATTTGCACATGTACGTACTATTGTTTATAACACATTGCTTGAAGCAAAGATTGTTCATAAGGCCATCCATTTTATGTACCACATCAATGGTGTTTTTTTCAGCATCTTTAGCTCCTTAAAAAGCATGCACATCTTCTATGGTGATGTATCCTCCCCATCCGACATCTCCATGTATACTTCTTCGTCTATGAAAACATTGAGGAACGACATTTTGACATTGGTCTGGGGGAGAAAAAAATTACCTATCGATTCCATTGAGAGGATGGGATGGATGGAGGCAAACACTATGAAGGTCTTGTTGTAGTGTTTGTCTTTCCTCTGGACATACCTCTTTCCATCTAGTTGTACCTTGTTTGGCTCTATTTTCCCCACTTGGTCTTCTTCATTTTGAAAGTCCACTCCAAGTTGATGATCTTCGAGCCCACCGGCGGATCAAAAAACTCACAAGTATCGTAAGTGTTGTGGGAGGTGAGATTATGTTTTATTTCTCCATCCCACTCAGTCTTGTTCTTCCATTTTATAAGTTGTATAATTTATTGAATTGGATGTAGTTGGTGTAAAGGGCGTTGGCAAAGTCTACTCCAATGCATTTCAACGTGTTCGTAGTCCGTTTCGAGCTCTTTTACAATATATTGGTTGAAAACATGCAGATTTGTTGGTAGAATATTTTCAAATTTTCAATAATTTCATCTAGAAGGGAATAGTGCATGTCTCCCCATCTCTCTCACCACATAAGTTGAAAGAGTGAGGCACGGAGAGCGGATCAGGTTGAACAAAACAAACAATAATTGTTTCAAGGGACCAATAAGAATCTCTAGAGTGAAATGGGTGCGTTTGGCAAAGAGAGATAGAGGTGAAGATGGTGCGAAGTCGAGATCCGAATGTCGTAAGAGAGGACATAGAAGGAAGCAATGTTCAATTGTTTTCTATCCTAGCCATTATGGGCACGCACTTAATCCAAAAAAGGCGTTTGCATTTTGTGAGAGGTATGGAGCTAAAAAGGATCCTTCCTTGTCCATCTTTAGCTCAACAATTATGTAGAAGGAAGTTGTGTTTCACGCGAAGTGATCTTCGGTCAAGGACTTCATTAGGGAATTTCACCCTCCAAGTGTCCTCGTATAATGGGCCAAAACCATGTCGTGCATGAGGGCAATGAAAGATGTTTGGTAGTGAAGGGAGGGTTAAGGAGAAACAATCTGTTGGGATGTCTTGTTGCAAAAAAAGACCAATCATGGACACGTGCTCATGGTTCTCTCTTTGGATAAACAATTGTGTTATACTGTGTTTTGGAGCCACCATTTTGCAGTATGCCACTTGTAGCTGTTGGCCATGGAAGCCCGTTTGCAGACAACATGATGTTTGTGCGGGGGAGCCAGAATTCAAGGTCTACATGATATTGATCACACTCCCTCCGTTGACATACAAACGAAAACCAAGACTAGAGTTGCAGGGGAGGTTAACGGGCTATACGAAGCCCTGGGCATCAGTCGGACCCACCCATTGGCGGCTCTCGGTAGATTTCATTTCAACGCAAAGGGAATTCAATTTGACCTACTATTTTGATTTTTGGAACATAGGTCTCGCGGGTAGGACATAGTGTGTCATGGCAAAAAAGTGAACCCTTTCCTTTTTCATTATTCCATTGTCATGACTAGCTGAGTCGAGACCCTCAAAATTGGAGGTGAAAGCATGTACAATGTTCTCAACCTTCATGCACCAATATGTCATTCTCAAACCCTATGCATAAATAAGAACTTGTCAAGCAGAAGGGGGTAGGGGAGGGACTCACCATGTGTGAGTTTAGATGCTTCCACCGAATGTCCAATCATATCAAGATGAGCTTACATGGTGAACAATTAGTAGATGATTCAGAGTGGAACACTCGTGGTGAACATGTTGAAGGCGTGGAACATAGCAATGTTTGGGAAAATGGGACACTTTATTACATTGAAGTAAACATGAATTGTATTTTCCTAACAAGTTCTATCAATTTCAAAGGCATAGTGAGGCATTCTTCTGGTCTTAGGCACTTGAGGCAAACGGATGTGATGTCTCGTTGTTATTGGTTGCTTCAAAGCACTTTGTCCATACTTTGACAGGATTAAATGATATCTATATGGAGCCTTACGAGACTCTAGCATGAATGGAGACCTAGTAAATGTACTTCAAATTAATGTCGCTCAATTTCGTCATTAAAGGATATTTGCTTTATGGTACCAGGGGGAGGAGATCTGCAAGATGGCGAGGCATACAAGTTACAAAAGTGTTTTCATTGATTAAAATAGGCATCCAAGCGTTGGTACAAATAAACAGATGGATGCATGGAAAAACTTCACTTCATGCTATATGGATCGGGCCACAGTGCATGTTTAGTTGAGCACAGAACTCCATCAGATCGTTGTAATCTTCATAGACAACCTCTTCATGTGTTTCTTAATTCAGGTAGTATTGTTGTAGTTCAATGATCAAATGGGCATCATGCTCAAGATGATTGACATGGAAGGGCTTCATTGTCACCTTGGGGTGAGCATTACGCAAAATCATTGGGCATTCATGATTGACTTGTTTTAAACCTGGCTTGTGACCAAGGTGCTAAACATGTATAACATGGAACTGGAGAATGGAATGTCCACGTGAAATATATGGTCAACGGGTGCATCATCACATGCACCATACAAGACGTGCCTCACAAGCCTAAAATGGGACAGTATGCGGTTGGTGAGCCGCTTTACGGATATGAGCCTTGAGGTTATCTTCATGAAGAAGGCCATCACACAGAAGGCTGGAAATGATGACGTGATATCGTGTGGCAAAAGAAACAACGACTTGTACCTACACCTTGCTAAGGTCATCGGCAGCAAGGTGGAGCCGAACGTTGTTAACCTCATGCATAATGATGAAGGAGACCTGGACACGTGGCATCGTTGTCTCTGTCACACCTCACCGTTAATTGTGAAGGAAACGGAGAAAAAAAGGAGGTGGTGTAGGGTCTTGAGGTCAATGGCCTCAAAGTATTGAAGAAGTCATGTGCAAGTTTCACATTGAGACCAAGGCAACGTTATAGCCGTTTGGAGACAAGGGAGTATGCGTTGCAATAAAGTTTGGGTTGGTGCACATCGGTGTGTGTTGAACACTTGGAACCTCCATCCGGGGGAGGTGGGGCTCGCTACTTTGCCACTTTTATACACAACCATAGCCACAAGCTTGACCTCTATATCATGCAAGAGTTAATGGTTAGGGTGTTTTGAAGTGTAAAGGGAAGCAAGGTTGGCTACAAACAAGTGGAAGAAGTGGAAAAAGACTATGCCACGTTCCTTTTAGCAGAACAGTGAAACCGACAGGGCCAACCACGCGCTCCTCGACACTGCCCATTGTATGCAGAGTGACACAAGAATTACGCAAGAGCACTTGGCAGAAACCACACGCACAGTGGTGCACATCATGAACACGGCATCAACGAAGTTGTTGTAGGACAAGGGGTCCACAGTGTGGAAAATGATGAAAGACGATTCGAGCAAGAGAAAGGCCACCATGGTGTATTTGCACATGTTTGGCCTTGTTGGACATGTGGTGGTATAGGTAGGGGAGGGACGGGGCAAGCTGCATCTTTGGACTCGCTGGTGCATCTCTTTCAGGTAAAAAAATGGTAATGAGGCAAAACGGTTTTACAACACGAGAAGGGAGTATTGTCATGATGTTACATTCGAAGAGTGTTGCAACTGGTCATATAGATTTGTGGGTATGCTGAAGCAAGAAGACTCGCCACAAGTTCTTCAAGGGGAACACCATAGGATGTAACAAGGGTGATTTGCCCNCCCCCCCCCCCCCCCCCCCTGCCCCCCCCCTAACCTCCCCACCCACCTGCCCCACACCCCACTCCCCCCCAGCCCGCCTCAGTCGGTCACGACCAGAGGTAGAAATCTCAACGAGCATACATGTTCAAACCTGCTAAGCTCTTTCGACGCAATCCATGTCTTACAGTTTAGATGAAGCGAGCGATCATTGGGCGAATTGTACATGGGAAGTTATTGACCTCGCTGTCTGCTGCACGTGCACGTCGTCAAATGATGAGCTGCCCGGTCGTGGTTTCCTGCACTGGACCCACGCTACCCGCACAGTTATCCATCGCCCTACCTGCGCATGTTCGTACCGATCGCGCTCGTACAGGAGGACGTTCGTCGATTGCAATGCATCGGGCCGCCGATCGACGGCCACCGCATCTAACGCTCGAGATGTTAACCGTATCTGTTGCTCGCGAACAGCTCGTTGACAGGCTTGCACAACGAGACGGGATTTCACTGACTGGCGGGGACCACCACCTTTGTCGAACAGTGAGCCCAGGACTCAGTAAAACAGGAAACGACAAGATTAGTGTGCGCAGAACCTGCTCAGTGTCTTTCGTCCATGACCGCTCTAGCAACTTCAGTGACGAGATGAAAGAAAGATTGCACAAAACCAATGCGAGGAACATCGACCGTTCAATGCTATCCGGGGCTCACGATTAAGAAAGGTCAGTTCAAAGTTAAAGAAAAACTTTTCCTTCAACGATTAGTGGACATCATTGAACACCTTGTAGTAAAAAGAAGCCCTTGAAAGCATTATTGAGCAACATAAATGTAAAATTCCGTACTTAATGGCTTTAAACACCACATGTATCACTATATATGCTTGAAAATGGCATCACCACACCTCTCTTTGTGCATGGAGTAAGTGCATACTGGGGTTACGTCCTTGATGTTCAGGATTCCACAATCCCCAAAACATATGACGTTAACCTTTCATTTTATGTGCACCATGTCCGAAATTCAACAATGTACCACTGTGTTATAAATCTCTCCACAAGATGCCCTAAGATACACCGCTTTGTTCATCCTTGAGTTTCTCACATCATTCGTAGAAAAGTCTTCATGATTTTATTTAGAATGAAAACAATGAGCTCTTACCTCTCATTTACCTCTTGATTGTGCTAAATGCGAGTTCATACATTTCTTCAATTTTCATCACTTTTTTGATAAGGCTTTACAGTTTTTGTCCTCAATAAGAAAGTGAATTGAGGAAAAACAAATTCAATTCAAAAACAAATTCACATTTCACAATCATTGGGAACGAATTCAAAACTACTGATATGTTCCACAATCTTGATAGTTTTCATCAAATCAAACTCACCATCAACCACTCAGAATTCATTAATCTCACCAAGTTATCACATAGTGGAGGTCTATTAACCTTATTCATGTGAACTGCTAATGTTCATTCCTCGTGATACTTGGTGCAAGAGAGTATCAATGAAAAAGTGGCATATCATAGCTTCTCTCAACTTGTAACATGGTATGATTATTTGAAATTCTTAGCTCTTGAGGGATTTTAAACCACGTTTCCATGACAACTCAAGAATAAGAACTACGGGGAAAAATCACCACCAATAAAAGAAAGAACCAAGCGACGAGATACCTACCATATCCAAATTTTAAGCTGGCATACTCGCACCTCCTACATTAGGCACGTCATGCCCAGTTGGACTAGATTAAAGCTACAATATCAAGAAGCCACAAAAAATGACATGTCCAAATAAAAACCTATGGCGTCGCTACGTGGAATGCAACGTTGAAATGCTGATGTCATCATTCTCCTTGAATAATGACAAACCCCTCATTTGAGGTGTTTGTCATTGTTTAAGGAAGGGGTTAATGGGGGGTTTGCGTGGACTTTGAGTGCTGTCATCTGCTAGGCCCCACTAACCCGGATCCAAGTAAATGCTCACACAAAAACTAAAAACCTAAACCTAGAATGTAAAGAAGGGTTGGGTTTGAATTTTTTTCCGCAAACCAAGGGTGGTTTGTGCGCCATGGAAAAATTTGAAATTTTGAAACAGGCGTTTTTGCTAGATCACAATGGAGCGATGACCATTTTGTTTTTTTTTTTCCGCGAAAATCCCTTATTACGATGTAGGGTTTTATGTTTTGCACGAGCTCCACCCACACAAAACATATAATACCCTATATCATAATAAGGGATTTGCGCGTCTTGAAAAGTTTTTGGAGGGTCATCACTCCATCGCGATCTCGTGAGGGAGTGACGGTCACAAACAAGCGATGGTCACATGACCCTCGTCACTATGCCGGATGAGCATAGCATGTGGCTGGTCGAGCATGGCGAGCGAGGGCCAGAAACCTTGTTTCTTTCTTTAAACAGGTGGGTTTGTCGTGTCAAAATCTGGACTCGCGGATATGCAAGCTTCAAAGTGCGTACTTAGCGGGAATTCGAGCTATTAGGCCTAAGAGTTTTTACACCATTTTCGATAAAGATATTTAACAGTAACTCCAAGTTTCCTCTACTTGCTATCATTTCCATTATTTCAATGTTCTACCCACCCATAGGAGAGGTTGATTTGGCATTGTTGTTGTGCCTGGACCCTGATGTGCCTAGCTATACATGTACATACCATTAAAATAAAAGCGCAGAAGCCTGTTTTTTCTTACATCTTAATTTTATTACATTTTCAAAACATAAAGGTATATGAAGAGCAGTTCTATATTTTACTCTCTACACATTACATGTGAAGCACAAAGCTTTAACTATGTTTTTGAGCCAGGATCTACACAATTTTGTAGTAGGCTCTTAGCCTTGTACAAATAATATTGGCATGTCCTACAGGTAAAAAAGTGTTAAAAAAAGGGTGCCTTATAACAGAGCTAGTAGTGTTGCCTGGCTCAATGAGTTAAGAAGGGGGAACTCCATAAGGATTTGGAAAGAGGTGGAAAGTCCATTGGCTATATTTGTTGAGATAGTGGCGATAGGTCAGGCAAGGATGCTCAAGGATTCCATGATAATGAAGTGGTAGCTACTAGCCAAACTTAAAACTGTGGCTCTAATTCATAACAGTCTGAATGATGTGAATGGGCCAAGTGATCCCAGATGCTAATGTAGTAAAGTGAGAAAACGAGGTAGTCACACCTTCCTTAGGATCTCAATCGTAGCTATGTACAATCCCAAGTTGTGAACACGAGTTTAGGAATAACAACCAAGAATATAATGGATTCTACGATAAAAAAGTATTAGAAGCAAGGTTTTCCACAAGGCATGTAAAAAATCCATGACCACTTGTGGAAACCTCTGATTAAGGATTCCATAATTACCTGTTAAAGCACCAATTGAGTGCATTTAATTCTCTGCACCAGCACCCCCCTTTAGAAATTTGATAATGATGGTGTGGGCAATGTACAGTGCTTGAGCTCCCTTGAATTGATAAAATCGGATGGTTTTTTTTTCCATGGGCCTCAGTCGAATGAGGGGCATATTTGTTGCTCCTCCTAAGTCAAATGTCTCATACATGAAGTCAATGTATGAAGAAGGCTGAAAAAAAAGATATTCAAACTCAGTTTTAGGTTTTGTATCTTAGGAAAACTTATCTCAACCTCCTTTAGCAATGTTTAAAACTCCAAAAAATGTTCTAATGAAAATAAGAAGTCTTGTAGCAGCTTAGAGAATAATTTTAACATTGTTTTCATACATGTTCTCAAAATCGGCCACCTTGATGTTGACTGTTGCTTATGAAAGCCCACTTGTGACATGGTAGGAAAACTTGTTGTCTTATCTTAGGATGGTAGCAGGTGACATTACCTATCTTTTGAAGGTCGCACTCAAGCTAGCACGATGTGACAAATCTTCAGAAAATGATTTTGAAGCCTTTCTTGTCATGGATGTGGAGTAAAGGAAAGTAGTTCCATAGTCTAAATGCGAATCATATTGTTTTTCTGGTTACAGTTGCGTTTTCAAGCCCATTTTGTTGTTACTCGCTCTCCTTTAGTTGCTTAGTGATGCTTGTTTGCTCGAGGCTCCTCATGTGAGTGTGAATTGTTACTAAGGATTGCAAGCGCCAAAGAAAGTACGTTGCTAGAATTTTCTTCACTATCGTTGCGTTGTTGCTTCCTCTCGTACTTAGTGTAAAAAATTCTCTTTTGGCTTATGGTAACTTTGGCACGCCCTCCTTGTCCTTTTCCTTTCGCGATGGCTCTCTCTATCATGTAGTAGGATACGAGTCCAAAGATTTGACACATGAGAGGAGCTCAACTTTCTTGTAGGCTATATTCTTCTTTCATCTTGCACTCGTCTAGCAATCTCTTGCTCTCTTTTATGTGTGTCATGGTTGTGCATGTAACCTGTTCCATTGAACGGAATAGCTTTGGGCTTGATGTGGAAAACTGTGTGTAGCTCTGCCATTTGTGTGGAATTCAATTTAAGTGAGAAGGGTGAGTTTGATACTAGTTGCCTTCATCATTTGGATGTTGTGGTTGTTGTTTTGTTTTTTCACAAAATCTCCCTCACATTATTGTTTGTTTCGTTTTGTAAAAGCTCAAAGAGATCTTGCTTGTAAAGAATTGAGTATGTAAAGTGGCCTTGCAACTTTCGTGTTGGGTTGCTGGGAGGAACGCAATTCTCTCCTTTCTCGCTCTTGCAAAAGAGCGGTTGCTCATGTGGGCTATCAATAAAATGGATTGATCTTACATGTGACCTTCGACATTGGCACTATGTGGGGATGTCTTTTTCTTCTTTCACGGAAGAGGAAAAGTTCCCTTTTGATATTGTTTTCTCTCATTATGGCGAGACAACAACATGTGATGTAGTGTGTACTTGTTTTGCCAAAATATCTTTTGACAACCTACTTTGTAGAGAGGTTTCCATCAAAGGTATCTAATGCACTTCCGCTTGATACTTGTGTTGTTTTTAATGTTTTTGGTGATTATATTTTACCTCTTGCTCTTCCACTACGGGCACATGGTCTTAAGACACTGATTTCAAGAACATTGTTGCTGATGTAATCAAAATGCCACAATCTAAAAGTTGCTAATGTGTTCAAGTTTTCAATATCTCTTGTTTGATGCATTTTGCATTGTGAATATCCTATGTGACAGAAGGCATATTTCAATGGCACCTCCAGTGCCTAACATCATTGTGAGTGTGCACATATTCAACTTCTACGTTGGGGAGAACTCGATGTTGCTTTGCTGGTGCTTTGAGAGTGTGTACTAGATGAGTCAACACTAAATTGCACACCTCAAGTAGGTGTCTTTATGAACTATAGTGGTTAAGAATTGTGCTACTCACTCATTTGTACACACATGTACCATTTGTATACAGACGTTGAAGACCTTGGATCAGATCATGTTTCCAGAAATGTTGATATCCATTGTACGTCCCTGAACCTTGGTGGAGCTGGCTAGGTCACTTACATACTTGTTGTCCATGTAGATTTTTGAAGCTTGCACTTCTCAAAATTCGATGTCATCTAGAAGGTTCAATAGATAGGACACCACATTTTTTGCTTATATTTCAATGGCATACTTGTCTTCAACAAAGTTGATTCCGATGATTTTTTTCCCTTTTGCTAAAGCATGAAATTGTAACAATCGGAACTAGGCGCACAAAGCCAATGGGCTTTGGTTAGTCCTCCTCTATGCTACTTAAATCTGCATCAAGACAGCATGCTAGCTGTTTGTTGGT
Source organism: Penium margaritaceum (assembly GCA_023375785.1). Classification (NCBI taxonomy): domain Eukaryota; kingdom Viridiplantae; phylum Streptophyta; class Zygnematophyceae; order Desmidiales; family Peniaceae; genus Penium; species Penium margaritaceum. The sequence continues at coordinate 51,041 of SZWC01001227.1, read as the reverse complement.
TTTTGTGCCAAAATACAATGCCACATCCTTGGTCGCTCTCATGTACATAACTGCACGATTAAGCTCCTTGCAGGCTTGTTTTGGGAAGGTCTCATTCCCATGAGGGCAGCTTGTGTGTAGCTTTGCTTATGGCCAATATGAGTGATATAACTTAAGTGCAAGAGTCGGTATCACTCATCATGCTTTCTCCCTTTTGTTTCAACTTTTGTTGAGTCAAAGGGGTTAACATGTGTTGGTTAGGTATGTCATAGTGCTTATAGACATTCGGTAATAAATCACTCTACTAAAATCTAAGTTGCACAAGTTGTGATTGCGCTTGAAGTTCATGTCAAGGTGAAAGTAAAATGTTCCAATAAGTATGATGTTTACCTCATTCACTGTTTTAGCTGTCATCTTTAGATGAACTTGAGAGATGCACACATGATGAGGATTTTTTCCATGTCCTTTAGTTTGTAGCAATCTGGTAGAATTTTTTTGAGCATGTTGGTGAAGGAAGAGACAATTGTTGTAGGCAAAGGGAGGAAAGTCGAGGATTTCCAAAAGTTCTTGCAATTTCTTACAACACAAGGTGGATTTTGGTTCAACATATTGAGGCCTTTGATCAGGTTACACACACCACCAGTTACATCATTCTAGGCCATTACGTGTTGCATGAACATTATATTGTCCAAATCTTTGTGTAGAAAGACGTTCTTAATGCCATGTTGCTGCATTATGTTGTCTTAAATTAGAGTAATGGCAAGCATGAAAATGGTGCTATGTAGCAAAGGATAGAGGCATACGTCTTAAAGAAGTTTTTTCCTTCAACATGTGTGAACCCGTTTTGTAGCAGGCCATGCTTTGAACTCATCGATGCTCGCATCTACTTTGGTCTTGACGTGGAAGATCCACTTCATCTCCACAAGATCTGAATCATTTGGCAACTCATGGGTTGCCATGTTCCTTGCTCCATCAAGATGTTGTAATGTTGATTCATCACTTCTTTCCACGTTCTTATGTTTTCACCACTTAAAGCTTCTTGTCATGTTTTTGGCTAAGGAGGGAGCTATTTTACATGGTGTGAAAGTCTTGTAGCAAGGTGTCTTGTCGAAAATTTGGCAAGGAATTCCCTGTTAACCTTATGAAGGAGGTATGCTATCATTATAAGGTTGTGCTCATCCTTATCATCTTTGTGCAATTGTTACATTATCTTTTTCTACGAATGAGAAAATTGATGTAAGTTTTGGAGTTATTTCTAGTTTAGCTTCCCATGATGCATGCATGCTCTAAAAATTGAGTACATCACATTTAAACTATGCCACAAGGAAATGATCAAAATGATCTTTATTTCTTTCATATGGCAAGCTTGGTGAATGAACTGTCCTTCTATTTCATATTCCATTTTTATTTTGGGGCAAGCGCACTAGTGCCATAAAACCACATGTTTTTGGAGCTTTGATGTCTTGCTTACTCCATGCCATGCTTGAAAATAAAATCATGTTTATAAGTGCTATGTTGTATGCAGTTGCTTACCAAAACTTCTTTGTTGAGCGTGAATGGCCACATGCGGCAAACGTTTAAGCAAAGAAGCATCAACTTGAGTGTCTCCTTAATCATGCGGTTTGCAAATTTGACAACTCTTTTCTACTACTTTGTACTAGGGACAGAAAACCACTGCATAATATTTGTGTCTTGTAGGCAATGCATGAAGACGGTGGTAGTGAACACGTTACCATAAACTGAGCATAAGAATTCTAGCCTTCTTTGCTATGCCCCTTTTCCATAGCCAACCACATGAAAATGCATGTGGGTGCTTCAATTCTTGTATTAAAAGCGTAACACTATGTTTATCGAGTTGCATAGATGATGAACAGAAGAAGGTCTCATAGAGTTGAATTTGTTTTTGCTATAGGTTGTGATCCGTAGATGAGAGTTTGGATTTGCTTGAGCTTGTTTGAAATGTCAAACTAGCTTGTGGGAGGAAACATCTTTTGTGGCGGTTTTACCATCATGTAGTTGCTGCAAGGATGATAGGTCCTTTGTTTATTTGTTCGTCTATAAAATGTTTGCTTCTTCTTCATTGTCTTGACTAGTTGGTAGGGGAAGTGGCATCTACTCTTATGCCTAACGTTGACATTTGCACTATGTGAGAGGTGTATACTTGCAATTGCATAGAGAGAACTCCTAGGCTATTATTGTGAGAGGGTTGAAGTTGAGTATGATAATGGAGCATGGGAGAAGGCGGCTTTCAGCAAATTCTTCTCCTTCACTACCGTTTAAGGTGATTTTGTCATCGTTAATCACAATTTAATCTTCCCTCTTCACCATTTTCCTAAGTGATAGTAGATTGAAAAAATGTTGAAGGATGTAAAAAGTATTTCACCAATCTTTCTCGTAGCCTTTTAGTACCACTCTAAGTTTTCTACACATGGGAACATGCTTGATGATTATGAAAGTTGCAAAGCCCTTTGTGTGAGGCTTAAGATAAAGGAGGGAGGATGTGTAAAATGTGATGTATGACATGCAGCCACTGTTTACATACTACATACATGAAAAGCAAACTAGGAAAATGATCTATGCATATGAGATTTCATAAATAGATGCTTAGAATTCAAACATCTTTTTTTCTCTGGTTACATTTCATCATTGACTTGTGATTATCCTTCTCCTTTGTACCCATCCTTCTTCCCCTTCCTTTTGACTCCAAGGGTTTGCCTTGGTAGCCTTTTTCATTCTTTTGTAGCGCCCAATCCCCAATCCACATTTTTCATTGCGGCCAATCTCCTTGTTGTAGTGAACTTCTATTACGAGTCATGATCCTATACTTTGCCCACTCTTGTGACTTTTGTTGGCATTTGGATTGGATTATACAATGACCACGATGATGGTGAGTATCTCATGGGCTGGATATATAAATAAGGATGAGTTGCGTTGACATTTTCCGCACTTGTAGGAAAAAATGTGTGTTAGAGAAAGGCTCAATCTATTTTTTTGCAAGCTTGCCATCACAATTTTGCGTGAGCAATGGCTTCCTCTCTTATGCGTGTATAAATTGTGTCTCATGCTTAAATATAAGCACGTGTCATACATTCTCCCACTCATCACTCAAGCCACTCCACAAGGAAGTCACAAACATAAGCTTTGAGACTGGAGCATTTCGTACTTCATGTTGATCAGGTAGAGACTTTGCTTTTTTCATGGTGTCTTTGATGTTGTTGAACTTGCTGAGGTTCATTTGCGATAGCTCTCTGAGGAGGTGAGACTTCAATGTGGATTTTGAGAACCTATAGGTCTTGAGGTGATAAGACCAAGCATTATAAGAGCGTTAAGAAGACGTCTCAAACATCCTTAGTGGTTGTTGGATGCAAGGATTCACGTCGCTTCATAACATCATAGAAGCAACCTTGGTGAAGTGATTCAATCTAGCCACCGCTTTGAGTTATGTTCCGAATGGTTGGGTGGATTGTGCTAATTATAGACCTCCCACGTGTAATGAATTGGAGTGATTTGTTTGAACCTATTGACTTTGATCACGTGCATGTGCAAGTAAAGCTGCTGGTTTAGGTTGTGTGATCCTTAGAAGCTAGAAAGGGATTCTTTGTTTATTCATTTGTTTGACTGGGGTACGGATGTGATGCATGTATAAAACTGGATATGGCTGAGTTTTAAGAATTCCTAAGACTACTATAGGTTGAGCTAGAAAGCTCCTAGACTAAGTGTGAGTTGAGCCCGCTTGTATGATGCCAGAGGTGGTACTCTTGGCATCCTTTTAGATTTGGCCATACATTCTTGTTGCAATTCTTTGTCTATAGGTGCACTTTGCTGAATCTACAAAGGGTTAGTTGGTTTTAAGAAGTGTGGAAAAACAACTCAGATAAATGGGAAGAAAATGCTTGTGATGGTTGTGGCAACTTCATTTTAAATGCAGTATATTTTGCTGCTGTTCTTGTTATTATGAATACTACACCACGTGTTAAGCATTATTTGCTGTTGTTTTTTTAGACAAAGTTAGTTTTGGTTCAAGTTGTGCTCTCTATGATACCAACATTACATGTGACTGTAACAACTATATGTATGTGTCCATTGAGCGGCATGAGTTGGCTACTCTTGTTGTTCAAGGAGAAATGGGAATCCAAGTTGGTGCCTCCCTGCAATTGATATTTTCTTCACATCTTGATGCACCTTTGTTTGTTACTAAATCATTGATGTTGCTACAACAACCAAGTGTTGCAATGTTGCTGCTTGTTGTTGTGTATGAACTGCAACATGATGTGGCTTCTCTTATGTTGGCATCAACCATGCAAGAAATATTGATTTTCAAGGAAAAGAGGACTTCTCCCTTCATTATATGTTTCCATGCCTTTCATTTGAATGTTAGTGGTTGTACAATGTGCATGTTCAACTAGAAGGCGAATGCATTGACCAACCGTATACTTCTCACTTGTAGAAAGAGAATTGAGAGAATGTTCATCTATAACGTTTCTCACTTTGTTGTAGTTGATGTAGTGGCTTAAAGCACAATCGTGATTTAATACCATGTTAGTTTTCTATTCAAGGATTCAAAGTACCAAGTAGGCCTTGCTGTTTTATGCCAAGATATTGATGTGCCTATGTAGACATGTACATACTGTCAAAACAAGTGCGCAAGCTTGTATGATTTTTTGAATTTCAGTACATTTGAAAATACAAAAGTACATGAATTACAGTATCATGTACTAGTATCACAACTAAATATGTATGTTATAAATCTCTAACCTTGTTTTTGTCGAAAGCTAGGCAGAATGTATTGCTAGGTTCGTAGCCAAGTGGAAATATTCTTGGCATATCCTATAGGTGGATAGGCCTTTAGGATTTTTGGGCGCTTCTTAGCCAAGTTGGTGATGTTGCAAGGCTTGTTAGGAAATGCATGTAATGCCTTAATGCTTAATTTTCTAAGTTGAATATATGACTGTGCTTGTTGATTACCGTCTCAATGGTCCTAATGCACGTATTGTTCCCATATGCTGGTAAATTTAAGTTCCTTTTTGCATGGGAAGATGTGTTGATGATGGAGTAATTCCTTGAGGTGATTGTGTTCAAGCCAGAAAACCTTGTGTCATCCCGTATAGTAGCTTTGTAACCTCCAACTTACCTTATACTTGAGTTGTCAAGCCTAGGTGAAAAAAATATGGAATTACAACCTTTCTACGGATCTCCACCATAGTTATATACAAAGCAACATTGTGAACATGTTTTCAACAAGTAGAAATCTGTAATCTAGCAACTTGTAGAGTGCACAATTCGTGATAGGAATTTCACGATGAGTCATGGACAATGTTAACAATGTCTTGTGGTAACCTAGAATCATGATCTGATAGTGGCCAATCTTGATGTGTTAAATCCTTTTGGTTTCTTAGAATCATTTTTTAAAGAACCATTATGGTTTTGTTTAGGTAATTGTTTTATTTTATATTGAAGCACTTACATTTATATGATTTCCTCTTTATAACAATATATATGATGCAACCCTTTTCTGGCTAGGCATGAAACTTTCAAAACACAAGACTTAGAGTATATCCATCTTTCTATCAAAAGAAGCCCTATAACGTTTATGGAACCCTTTCATGTATTGCGTGGATAATAAATTCTCTCATTTTTTTGAATATCACTGGTTTCACTCGGATTTGATTCAAAAGGTATATCATTAAAGATTAGAATACATGAAACATATTTGTTGATTTTGTATGATTGCCCCGTGGTACATTCTCTCACACCGACAAATATTTGCATGAAACAATACAATGGATTAGTATGAATTCACAATAGATTTGACTAATCTTTTATATCACTTAACCACATGATAATCCACCTATGTAGTGCATAATGAAAATTTGAAGGCAATTATATTATTTTCTGTACTAAATCTTAAAGTAACACATGATTTTTAGTTTCATCCCACGAATAAAACATCGGAGTTTAATATTTGACTATTTGTTTGCATAAGAATCTCAATAAATGTATACTTGGAATAAATCAATGGTATGGGATTGAAATATTATAGAGCAGAGTATATCACCTTTAAGATGAATTCAAATTTTTGGCTTTTGATATATTATATAGACGAAGTATTTATCTTCCACTCCCTTTCATAATTTGAAAAGTACGTCTAGTAATATCAATTTTGATTTTCATGGGACATACGCTTTGTTTTAATATTAATAATGTCTAGGAAAACATCTCGATTTGAAATCTTGAAACATAAGAAATCTAGAACATGGATGCCATTTTTCTTCATTAGAAGTCATTCTTGACTAAATTGTTTTCTTACCATGAAATGTTATCATGGGTAAGAGTAGTAAAGAAAGCCATGTGAACATCAAATTAGACTCATTTCACCACATTATCACCAAAGTAATGAAAAGGTGAGAATACATGAAGGATTGATGTCTTGATTTGAAAAATATATCCAAATCATTATAAAATGAGGGGATATACAACCTATTATGGTATGAAATTTGTATGTGGAGTAACAATAGTAATGAAAACTAGGTAAAAATCTCATGAAAAGTGGTCACAAATAGGGTTAAATGTTCAGAGATTTATTTTTGTCTCTCCTAAAATATTTTCCACATGTTTTTATCATTGTAGTCAAACCAATACCTTTAAGGTTTACTTGTTAAACAAAGATATCTTTAAAAAAGATATCTCTATGTTGCATGTTTTTTGGAATTCCCAAATTGGGTAATTGTTTTGTTTTTTACACATCGTTTCCTCCTAAAAAGGAAGATCCAAGAAATTTTTCTTAAGGAAATTTTAAGTTTCAAAGTTTGAATATTTGTTTCTCCTTGATGAGTATTGAAATTTTTATTGATGCACAGATTGTTAAATTTGAAAGATTTTGTAATACAAAATGTTTCCCCAAAGCATATTTCTTTTGCTTTTGGCATGATCAATCTTTAGCTTGTATATATGTGTTCAAATTTTTTAAACTTCATTTATAGTCAACAACGTTTAAGGATTCTGTTATGTGTTATGGAATTTTTTTATCCCATTGAGATCTTATGATTTTCTCGGCCATCTTAGGTGCTTTTGAAACTATTGCGCTTTACCAATTCGTTGAACAATAGAGCTAGCCTTCGGCTCGACCACGGCCTCTGGCGCGAGGACCCCTCCTCCTCTGCCCCCTCTCTAGGCCTTATGCTCTAGGCTCTAGGTCTCTAGGCCTTTCGGCCCTAGGCTATCAGCTTTAAGTCCCCCAGCTCTAGCCTCTAGCCTCTAGCATCTGGACTTTGGACTATGGACTTTGGACTCTTGGCCACTGGCCTCTGCTCTGCTATGTGTGGCGTTGTGTCAACCCCCCCCGCTGTTCCTTGTCTTTTTTCTCGGCTCTCTAAGCCCGGGGCTGTCTGCCCCCAATCGGCCGTGTGACCTTTGTTGCGTCTAGGCCTTGCCCTTCCGGCATTCTAGGACCCCCCTCGGAGGGTCTTTTCCTGGATTTTTGTTCTTTTTTCCCTCTCTCTTTCTTCCCTTCTCCCACTCTCTCTCTTTCCCCAATCCCCCTCTTCTTGCTTTCCCTCTTTGATCTCTCTGCCTTCCCTCTTCATTTCTCTCTTTCTTGCTCTCTTGACTCTTTCTCTCTCTCCCTCTCCCTCTCTCCCCTCTTTTCCTCTTTTCCCTCCCTCTCTTTCTCTCTCTCTCTCTCTCTCTCTCTCCCTCTCTTCCTCCCTCTCTTCGTTCTCTCTCTCTCTCTCTCTCTTCCCTTCTCTCTCCCTCTATCTCCTTCTCTCCACCCCCTCTCTCTCCCTTCGTTCTCCCTGCTCTCTTGCTTCCCTTGTGCTCTCTCTCTCCCTCCCCTCCTCTCTTTCCCCTCCTCCTTTTTCTCTCTCCGTCTCTCTTTCCCCTCTGTCTCTCCCTCTCTCTCTCTTGCTCTCTCTCTCTCTCTCTCCTCCCTGCCTCCCTCTGCCTCCCTTTCTCTCACCTCTCTTTCCCTTGCTTTCACACACTCTTTCTCTCTTTCTCCTCTCTTCTCTCCTCTCTCTCTCTCTCACTATCTCTTTCTCTGTCTCTTTCTCTCTCGTCTCTGTCTTCCTCTCCCTCTACTTTCTCTCTCTCTCTCTCACGCTCTCTCTCTCTCTCTCTCTCTCTCTCTCTCTCTCTCTCTCTCTCTCTCTCGTATCTACTCTCCCCTCTCTTTCTCTGTCTCTCTCTAGTCTCACTTCCTCTCTCTCTCTCTCTCTCTCTCTCTCTCTTTCCCTCTGTCTCTCTCCCTCCCTTTCCCTCTCTTTATCTCTCTCCCTCCCACCCTGACCTCTCTCTCTCTCCTTCGCCCTCTCTCTCTCTCTCCATCTCTCTCTCCATGTATCTCTCTCTCTCTCTCCCTCTCTTTCTCTCCCTCTCTCTCTCCCTTGTCTCTTCTCTATCTCTCTCTCTCCCTCTCTCTCTCTCTCTCTCTCCCTCTTTGTCTCTTTGCCTCTCTCTCTCTCTCTATCTCTCTCTCTCCTCCCCTCTATCTACCCTTCTCTCTCTCTCCTTCTCTTTCTTCCTCTCTCTCTCTCTCTATACCTCTCTCTTTCTCTCTCTCTCTCTATGTCTCTTTATCTCTCTTTCTCTATCTCTCTCTCTCTCTCCAACCCCCTTTCATCTCCCTCTCTCTCTCTGCATGTCTCTTTGCTTTCGTTTCTCTCTCTCTCGATCTCCCTCTCTCTCTCTCTCCCTCTCTCTCTTTTGCTTCTCTCTCTCTCTCTCTCCCTCTCTCTCTCTCTCTCTCTCTCTCTCTCTCTCTTCCCCTCTCTCTCTCTCTCTCCTCT
>SZWC01001227.1:4899-38614 GCA_023375785.1 Penium margaritaceum | reverse complement strand
TCTCTCTCTCTCTCTCTCTCTCTCTCTCTCTCTCTCTCTCTCTCTCTCTCTCTCTCTCTCTCTCTCTCTCTCTCTCTCTCTCTCTCTCTCTCTCTCTCTCTCTCTCTCTTTCTCTGTCTTCTTCCCATGCCTCCCCCCTCCCTGCACAATATCCCCTCTCTCTCCGCCCATCTCTTTTCCTACCCCTCTCTTTGCTGCTCTCTTTCTTGCTTTCTTTTCAACTCTCTCCCTCTTCTCGCCCATTCTCGCCCCCTTCTCTCCGAATTCTCTCTGTCTCCTCCTCCCCGCCCCTCTCCCTTTTCCTTTACACCCTCTTTCCCTCTTTTCTTCTCTCCCCCTCCTCTCTTTCTCCTCCGCCACCCCCTTCCTCCTTATTGCCGTCCACCCTCCTCTCTACTCCCTTTCCCTCTTGCCTCCTTCTTGTGCCTCCTCTCCTTCCTCCTCCTGGTTACTCCTTCGCTCCCTCCTCCGCTCTCTCTCTGGTCTCTCTCCACCTTGTTCCTCCTAGCCTTATCTCTGCGCTTTCTGTCCTCTTTCTTCACTTTCTTCGCTCCCCCCTACGCTCTCTCGCTCCCTCGTGCCCCTCCCTTCCTCCTTGTGCGGGCTACCCTCGTACCCGTGTGTGATGCTCTCTTGCTTGCACTCTGTCCTCCCTCCTCTGTTGCATGTGTTCTACGCCTTTCTCTTTGTCTGTCCATTCCCGTGTTTCTTGTTTCCCTCTTTTTTTTGCCTCTCTTCTTGCCCTCTACCCTTTAATGTTTTTTTCTAAATACACACCAAACACCATGGTTAGCTTCTTTCTCCCTTGCATTTTTGCTCCTTTTGTAGTCGCTCATTCCTCGTGTCCCTTGGCTCTCGCTGTACGCCTAGCAGCGTCATGGCGGATCTTGGCCTCTGCGTCGCTCTTGCCGTCGCCGCTGTCGCCCGAGCGACTTGTGACAAAGCCTGGGAGGTGTCGAAGGAGGTGAACCCCCCGCCTCCGTTTACAAATGCATAGTTGATGACTCCCTCTCCCTCTCACCTCGCTCTGTTTCTGAGGCTGCCGTCACTACGACTTTAAAAGTGCTCCGTGCCCCCCCTTCACCACCCCACTGCCATCGATCTCCCACCCAGGCTCCTGCGGCCATCCTCGATGCCCTCGCATTTCGACGTGTCGGTATTATACGTGCCATTCCCCCCATTTCTCCTGTTGACGCTGCCTCACTTGTGGACTTTGACCCTGATGCTTTCAAAAACCTTGTGCATTCTACCGTTGCCCCTGTGGGTGTCATCAATCCCGTTTGTGCTAGTTCCTCGAGTGGTGTTCTTGCCTCTGGCGGTCCTGTAGCCCCTGTGAGTACGGCGATCCATGGCGATACTGGGGTTGTTGGAGTCTCTGTCGCCCTTGGTGGTGGCGTCATCCTAAGTGGCTCAATCACCCCCGTGTCTGCCGACCCTTCTGGTGTCCTTCCCGAAGTCGTTGCGGCGGGCGGTGCCCCTCTCGCTGACGTGCAACCACCTAGTGGCACCTTGTCCAACGGTGGAGCGGCCTTGGCCGGGGATCTCCCTCGAGTCGGGAGCACTCTCCGTGTCGGTGCCCCTCTTCGTGGTGACCACGTCACCGCGATCGCCCTTGCCATTGCTAAGCTCACTTGCCGCAATCTCCGCCCCTCTGCTGTTTTGTCGCTCCCCTGGACTACTGCTATCGCTCACAATTCATGGAATTCGTTCTGTGGGTGGTCAACGCTTTTGTGTCGTGGGCCAACATGCATGGCCACTGGGAAGATTATGACCCATCTTGTTCCCTCCCTCTTGTTCATCCTGATCTTAGTGCCCTTGCTTTCCACCTCCTGTACTTTGCTGCTCCTTCAGACGCCCTTCGCCAGCTTGATTGGTTTGCACCTTGCGACGCTCTTCCCGCTTGCCCCCGCGAGGCCTGGAGGACACTCCTTATCCTTTACTCGTCTGACTGTCTTTGCTCCGCTTCTTCTTTCCTTGCTCATCTTCGGGCTCTCCGTCGCTGCCCCGAAGAGTCCTCGGACGCCTACCTGGGCCGCGTAGAACTCCTTCAGAGCGAGATATTTACTAGAGGTATCTCTTTGTCTGATCAGGCCTTTTTTACTTCTGTCGTCACTAGCCTTCGGCCCTCCTTCTTTGGCGCCCTTAGTGCCTTCCCCCTCGCACTTACACTTCAGGTTGCGTACTAGACTCTCGGCGCCGTTTGGCCAGTTCTTCTGGATGGGCTTCGCTCCTTTCAGGCGGTCTCGCAGCCTGCCATCTCTGTTATTGAGCCTGACTTGTCTGACGCCTTACCCGGCCTCCTCCCTCCTCTGACGGCTCATGCCCTTGCTGTTCGAGCCTTGCCTGGCAAGGGTGGTGGTGGTGGTGGCGGTGGTGCCTATCCGACACATGCTAGAACTACGAGGTTGTCGGTTATTCTCATGATGCGTGCCGGCTCCCTCCTGCCCTCGACCTTTGCAAGCGCATTGCCTATCAAAGCACCCTCCTCTATGGTCAGCCTTACATCGCTCCTTGTGCTCCACCGCCTATGGTTTGCGGCGCTTCCCCACTTGCCACTCCTGTTTGTCCAGAGCCGGCGCCCGTTGCGCCTCCTCCCCTCATCAAGGATGCGATCATTGCTCTCATTCATCGCGTTATGTTCGACGGTGTGCTTGGCGGACCGCCGCCTGCTGGTATGTCTCCTCTGTTTGATCTCCTAGCTACCCCAACGTCTTGTCCCACTTCTCCTAGCGCCCCCTTATGTGACCCGTGTCCGTCTCCCTCTTCCTCCCACACGTTCGCCTATTGTCTCCTCTCCGATGCTGAGCGTGTTGTGGCTTCATCTTGGGTGGTTGACGGTTTGGCGATTGACCACATGTATCGTCTTCCTTTGCCATCCTCACCCTCATGCGCGTCTGCTCCTCTTGAGCTCGTACATGCTGACATCCTTGGTCCTGTTCAGGATGAGTCTCTTGCCATGCATGCCACGTATGTCCTCTGCTTGATTGACGATTATTCTTGTTACACATGTGTCTTCTTCCTGTGGGCAAAGAGCGATGTTACCCAGACTATTCATTCGTGGTATGCATGTGTGGAGCGGAAGAGTTGCCACTAGTTACTACGCTTTTGGTCCGACTCATGTGGTGAGTTCTTTGGTGCCACAACATCATTCTTTGACTGTGAGGGTGTGGTTCATGAGCTATCTGCCCCCTATTCTCAACAGTAGAATGGGGTGGCCGAGCGTTGGAACCGTACTCTTGTCGAGGGAGTGCGCACCATGATGAATGAGGCTGGTTTCCTTGGTCAAGGCCGCAACTTTTGTTCTCAGTCAGGCCACTATTGCACGTGGGTTTGGAACCGGATCACGCATGGTCCCCTCACCTCTGACACCACACCATTATAGCTGTTCTTTGGTTGCCGTGCCGACCTTAGTCAAGCTGTGGTTTGGGGTACCATGGCCATTGTTTTCCTTTCCTCCAATTCCAGTACGGGTAAGCTTGATCCATCTGGGTGCCTCTGTGTCACCCTTGGAGTTGCGTCTCATTCTTGTGCGCACTGCTTTTGAGACCTCGTCGCCCATCGCCTCATCGAGTCTTGTCATGCTTGATTCTTTGAGTAGTTTACTTATGGTGCCTTCCGTGGAGATCGCTGTCTCCCTTCCCCATCCTCTGCCACGGCTTATACTTCTGACCGTCTTGTGGTTGCTAGTGCCCCTTTCCCTTCCTTGCATCCCCTAGAGACCCCTTCTGTGCCTCGTGTGCCTTTAGCCAGAGTCGCACTGATCCCTTTCTCGTGCCCCCTTCGACCGTCCCACCGCCGACCTATGACTCCACTCCCCCCATCCTCCCTTCCTTCCGACCCTCCTCGCGTGTCCCTCCGCCACGTCCTAAGGTTCCTCCTCTTCCTCTTGTGACGGTCCTAGTCTTCACGACGAGGCCTCCTCTCACGCATATCTCCGTTCCTCTTCCCCGTCCTCCTTCGTCCTCCCCCTCCCCTCCCATCCCAACTCCCGCCACTCTGCCTGTTTCCTTCCCTTTGCCTCTCATCCCTCCTCTGCCTCCCTTCCCCCTGTCGCATCGCAGTGTCGATCCGCCACATGTCCCTCCTCTCCCTCCCCTCTTAGCGCCTCCCATGTCGTCCCCCGTCTCCCTTCTGGGCTTCCCCCCTACCCTCCTCCCGTTCCCCCTGCTCGGACCGTGCCTCATCTTGTGGGCTTTCCCCGTGAGCCGTCTCCCCCTAGCAATGCAAACCCTATTCTCCTCTCTATTGAGGACATTCCAGAGGACGCCCCGTCCCTAGTTTCCTCCCATATCGCTCGTGTGGGGGACCTTGTCCTTCTCGTAGTGACCCCATCTCCGCCATCGTCACCCACTACAGCCCCCTCTGCCCACCTCTCGCCCGTCCCTTTGCTGGTTGACTTCCTCTCTCGCGAGACCCTTCCACTCCTTTCTTTGTCCTCTCCCTTCACATCGTCGCCCGTCCCCCTCTCTTGTCCAACCCCTCTGGCAGTTTCCCCTGACCCTTTTATCCCCTAACCGGCCTCTCTTTTCGGTGTTCCCCCTCGCCCCTACTTGTGGATGTCCACACACGCTACTTGGACCCGACCCTTCACTTCTCCTCCCCCTCCTCCCCCTCCTCTCTCCCCTCGTACACTTCCCACCGCTCCCCCCGTCCCTACCTCTTCGCTCTCTTCTGTCCTGGATACCCCTCCTCCCTCCTCCCCTGTCTCCTCTTGCACTTGCTTGCGCACCGCTCGCACCCTTGCCTGCACTTCTGACCCTTTCCCTGTCCTTCCTCCTTGTCCCTTGTCTCTCCTTCCCCTCCAGTCGCTTCTCTCTCACTCGCATCCACACCGCCAGCCCCTACATTGTCCCCTCCCTCCCCCTCCCAGGCCTCTAATGTGCCTCTCTCCACCTCCTCTTCCATCCCACTCTCTTTCACATCGTCCCTTCTCCCTTGCACACTTCCTTGCCATTGTCGTATTGTCACATATCTCTCCCCCACTCGCTTCTTCACCCCCTTTTTCTACCCCCTTGCCCACCGCTCCTTTGTCTCCATCTCTTTCGCCCCCCCTCCAGTAGTGTTTGCTCCCCTCCCTTCTTCCCATACTCCCTCATCTGCTTATGTGCTTCTTATATCACGCCCCTTGTCGCAGTACACCCTCCATCTTGGCCCTGACCACGGTCGTCACTTCTTCCATCTCAAGTTTTCCCATGCACTCGATGCCTGCACTTATTACCGCTTCGTCGGTGTTTCGGCGTCTGCTACTCGCGCCCTCACAATCACCCCCATTGTGCCCTTGTTTTCCTCTCCTCCCCCCCTTGAAGAGTCCGACCCCCTCACTCTGGTTGACGTCCTTGCTCGTCTGGATGCCGTTGCCTGGCACGTTGCTTTTGTTGCCAAACTTGCCAACATGCCTGAACATGGTGTACTCATACTTGCCGACCTTTCTCCCGGTCACATGGCCATCAAGGCCAAGTGGGTCCTATGCAAGAAGTTCACTGCCTCGGGTGCCCTTGACCGGTTCAAGGCTCGCTTCACTGCCGAGGGCTACTCCCAGATCCCCGGCGTCGACTTCACTGACACCTACGTCTCTGTCGGCCGCTTCACGACAAACCGCATTGTCATCTGTCTCGTGGCCCACTTTTGGTGGGAGCTTCATCAGATGGACGTGAACAACACCTTTCTACACGATTGTCTAGAGGAGGAGCTTTACATGGTCCAGCCCGCTGGCTTCTCTGATGGTACACGATGCGTCTTTCGCCTCCATTGTGCGCTCTATTGTCTGCGCTAGTCCCCTTTTTGCTGAAACGAGGAGCTTTCGTCTACCCTCGTCTGTGGCGGTTTCCGTATTAGCCAGTTCGACCCCTCCCTCTTTGATGGTGGCACGACTCTCATGCTTGCCTTCATCCTACTGTATGTGGATGACCTCCTCATCACATTTCCCTCTTCTTCTATGATCTCCGAGGCGAAAGGTCTTGTCTCTTTGGCGTACCTCATGAAGGACATTGGCCTTGTGACCATATTCTTGGGCATGCAGATCGAGCGCCTCCCTGATTGCCTGGTGGTCCATCAGGAGCGCTACGTGCAGACTCTGACGAACCACTTTTCCTTTGTTGTTGACCTCTCTCATCCACTCCGAGTTGCCTCCTTGCCTATGCCAACGGGTACTAAGCTCGCCCTTTCTGTGACTCAGGATGCATTGTCCGGTGCACTTGAGTCCACCGTCACATTTCAGTCCATCATTGGTGCGCTCACGTATCTTGTTGGCACCATGCGCCCTGACAATGCCTACACTATCAATGTCTTGGCCCACTATGCCCGCGAGCCTGGACGGCTCACCTCCAGGCGGCCACGTATGTCCTTCGCGACGTCCTTGGGTCTGCACGTGCTTATCTTGTCTTTCCGGCCAAATCGAGCTACTTCTCCAAGCAAGCTACGCCCGTAGCCGTAGTAGTTACGATGCCCGCAGCCGTAGTAGTTACGTCTTCCTCCTTGGCCATGCTACCATCTCTTGGAGCAGTGGCAAGCAGGGTTATGTCGCTTTTAGCACTGGAGAGGCCAAGCACATGGCCTTGGGTGGTGCTACCGCCGAGGTAGTATGGCTTCGTAGCCTTCTCGGAAAACTTCGTCTTCCCACCTTAGCCATGCCTCTCCACACCGACCGTGAGAGTGGGTTGGCCATTGCCAAGAACGATGGTGCGCTTCACCATCGCACCAAGCACATCAACGTTGAGCACCAATTAGTGCGTGACGTGGTGGTGGCAGGCGATGTCCATCTTAGGTTCATCTCTGCAGGGTTCCAGCTCGCGTACTTCCTCACGAAGGCCCTCCACCAGCCTGCCTTTGATTCGAGTATCATTTTTGTCGGCCTTCAGACCCTGCCCTTGCTTGATAGAGACTACTTCCTTTTCTTCTCTGTTCTTCCTACTCCCCGTGCCTACATTGTTTGGTCCTCTGCCTGATGACCGATTGTATGCTGCATCCCTACCCCCACCCGTGCTCATTGCTTCTTCCCTTCATGTACAGGTTTCTTGAAGGCTGCTATCCATCCGATTTCCTCTGTTTTTGACATGATGTCTTCCGTCTGCCCATCTCCTCTCCTTCCTGTTCTTTCCCCCTGCCCCCTCCCCCCTCTCATGACTTGTTGCTCTCCCAATTTCCATCTGCCTCTAGTCAATGGGATGTAGGTCCTTGATTCTCCTTGCCCCCGTTGCAAGAGTTGGGACTACCACTCGGGACTACTACTAGCTTTTAGCCTCCTCTTTCCTCTCCCCGCTTCCTTTGTCCACATTGTTGGTCCTCTACTTGATGAGCGCGTGCATGCTGCATTAGTGCTTTGTTCTGTGCATTGGCCCCACCCTCCCCTCATGTGTGTATCTCTTGCAGGCTCTCGCACACCTGATCTCCTCCATCGCCGCGTGGTACCTCACGCGTGTCTTTGCCCACACCCGTTCACACCTCTTCCCTTTGTCCCGCCCTCCCTTTGTGTCTCTGTTGTCGTGTGCCTCTGGGCGCTGGGGTGCATGTCCTTGATTTTCTCCCCTAGCACCATTCACGTCTTTGCTATGCGCTTGAGGAGCGCCACTCATGGCCGCATGGTGCTCCTGATCGGATGTGTCCACTAAATCCTTCTCGTCGTACGCTTCAGAATAGGTGCTTCTGGCGGGCTGATTTAATGGTGTGCTTCTAGTGGGGGCATATGTATTCAATGTTTGGCAATCCAATTTGGGTTACTTGATCATGAAGTTTATGTTTAACTAATACTAGGTACAAGAAAAGAGGACCTATGTCATAAAAGGAAAGAGGTAACTAGATACATATACTTCGTACGGTGAGAATGGTGATATACATCGACCTAAAAGATATGAAGGACATGGTTGGGCTTCTTTTAAGTAATGACAAGTTTATATCTACCCGTTGTCATAGGATGTGTTCCTTTTCAAACAATTATGTAATGAAAAAAATGCTGCCTAACATATTTGGAATATGATGAAAACATTCTCGGTTTTGAATTCCATAAACGTTTGATGACATGAGACATGTACATAATGTTATACACTCTTTGATGAAAAAAACAATTTTTGGGCATAATGTTTGAAGAATAAGCAAGTTATCATAGAGAACCTCAAAACTGTACAAACTTGTTATCCTTCACTCTAAAAGTGAAATTTCTGGTGCTGATTGAATGTTAAAATCGTTTTTTTAATAGTTAAAATTTAAATCTTTCATGAGTTCACTATGTAAGATGTATTTTGTTGATGTTACTCTTGGTAGCCTTCCTACAAGAAATGTTTGGTAAGATATCTTATGGGCATGCTCAGATCTCGATTGTATTGATGGGTTATGTCTCAGTTTTTTGAATGGTTTTATTTCACATAAGAGATATTATTTTTTTTAATTTGCAATTGTTTTTGTTAGGATTTGTTTGTTGAAGAGTTCCATGTTGTACATAATACATGACATTAGGTGTTTACTTCGTATTAAATCTCACAAAATCTCTTATAAATTTAAGTTTCATTTAGATGTTTATTGCACATTTTCTTTGGTTTTATTATAGATTGTACCATTGTGCAAGGCGTTGCCATGGGGTTGGTATGGGCATGTCGTTCCATCAACTAGATAGAGGTCATGTTGGAAGATGATCATACCATCACTTTCCATTTGAACCATGCAATTTCACTCACATTGATCCCTTTGAGTATTTTCTAAGTACTCAATTCACCCTTTTAGCAGTCAAAACCCTCCTATAATTCACAACTTTTGATAGCTCCACCTCCTCTATGTGTCTCAAAAATTGTCTTCATCCCTTGAAAAATTCAAGACCCTTTATCATTTTTTGTTCAGTGATGATACGTCTTGTTCACATTAATGTTCATCTTATCCCTTCCTTTTGATAGCTCCAACTCTTATCTATGTCTTTTAAAGTGTCGTAATCCCATTCAAAATTCAAGAGCCTTACTATCAGTTCGTTTAATGATAAAACCCGTTGTTGAGAATAAGATTTGGCCATGTATAAACTATATTAACAAGAAACATCTTTGGGAAAGGTAAAACTTGAAGATAAGATTAAGAACGATTTCTCATTTATGAAACAGTTCTTTTGATTAGCTGTAGTGGAGATAAAACTGAAGAAATTGATTGTTCCTAATATTGTTTTTCAAAACTATTATAAAAAATAATCTATTTTTTTAATTTGCCATACCTTCTTGATTTTTGTATTGGCATTACACAAAACTTATGAATCAAATCAAACATTTGTTTGTGCTTTTCCTCTACACCAAAAGTTGTTTTAATTCTTATTTTTGGCCCTTCTCTATTATGATAATATATGCATGGAAAGGATAGAATAATTGGTGACTAATTGATTTACATTGAATAATGAAATAAAAGGTGTAAGGAATCAAATTAAAGTGAAGATTTGAAAATGATGGAAATAAAATGGAAATAATTGTGGAAATTGAATTTTGTATGGAATTACGAAAAATGTTTTTACTGAAGGCGTCATTATTGATGCATTAAGAAATGATTTTTTATGGTCACGCATGAATGATATTAAGTAATTGTTTTCTAAAAAATGTACAGAAAGGGCCTGTAAAAGTTATCTTAACATGTACAATTGAGTTCTTACGTAAAAGTTTAAGCATAAGATTTTCACAAGATATGTAAATTTGGTGAAGCGTACTCACTACAGTTTCTAGGTTGGAAATTTTCCTAAATTTACATTTATTCTTATCAAGAGTTGTCCATTGTTGTCACCGTTGGTGAATTGAGTACTACGTATGCTTATGCATCTTTTATTTTGAAACGAGGAGTATGGTTCCAATGATGTACATCACCAAATGGTTCTTAAATTTGGTGTCGTTCTTAGCGTTTCAAGGAAATTATGAATGCTTCTTCCAAGCAAAAAAGAGGTTATCATAAAAACCAATCTTTTATATAAATAGGAAAATGTAATTCTCTACGAAATCCTTGTGGTTTTGATGGAATCGTATAAAAAAAGATGTATAACATATTGTTTTATTAAACCTAAGATGATGTGTTTTTTTTTAAATCAGCATCTTTTCATTGCTGACAGTCCCTTTTGACTCGTTTCATTATTCCAAACTAAAAATACATCATTGCTTTTAGTATTCTCATGAGTCTTATCCTTAAGTTGATTTTTAACCCTCACTTTCCATCTCCTTGATTATAATTTGTTCAACCTCCTCCATTTTTTCTTTATTGTCATCCTCCTCTTCTTCCCTCCTTTTTGTGATGTATGTTCTCCTCTTTTTCCTTCTCCTCCTTTTCCTCCCTTGCTTCATCCTCATTGTCCTCCCTTGTCCTTCTTGAACACCTTTTGCTAAACTACATCCTCTTTTTCCTTTTATTTGTGATTTGACTTCTCCAGTGAATGCCTTTCCCTTTTTATCCCCTCCAAGGATCCATTCTGTATCATGCATGTCCTCCTTTGTTTCCTCGTTGTTTTCCTTTTCCTTCACTTTCTCCACACTTCCTCTTATTCCCCCTTTTCATCCTCCATATCTTCCTTGAATATACGCTACATTTCTTCCCCATTAGCACTTTAACCTCTCTATTTTCATTTATCTTCTTCCCCTATCCTCCTCTTTATGCACATCTCATTGCCCCTCATTTTTCACGTAAGAAACCCTCATTTTCTCATCGTCTTCCTCTTCCTAATCTCTTGCTCCTCTTCCTCTTAAACCTTATCCTTAACCTTTCCTCTCCCAAATATGACCCTTTTATTCCTCATACCTCTTCATTTTACCCACACCTACTTCTTATGGTCCGCCTTCTTCCCCTCTCGCTTTTCTATTTTCTTGATGTTTCCTCGTCATCCTTTCCTTGGCAATTTTCTTGTACTACTCCTTTCCATACGTTATCTCACCCTGTTCCCCCTCTTTATCCTCGTCAACTTCCCATTCATACCACTCTTACTTCCCTTGTATTATATCATGCTCCGCACTTCTTCATCCTTCCCCTCTACCTCATCGTGAATCTTCTTACCATATTAATTTAATTAAAACTTTTACACATATACATCCCTTTCCTCTTGCCTCTTATTGTTATCATTATATTCATGTAGAACCCCTTCCGCCTTGACCTCATACTTTTCATCGTTCCCTTTCTTCATGTCTACTTTCTCCTACTTATACCCCTCATCTTTTTCTTACTCTAGGATATTCTTGTTGCTTTTATGTTCTATTTTACATCCCAAATTTCATGTGACATAGTGTAATTCTTTTGTGGATCACTTCCCATGGCATCGAGGATTTCTTTATGAAACATGTGATTGACCTTTAGCTACATGAACATGCACTCGTGGGTAGCGCCCATGTTGGTATCACAAGATGAGCATTATGACATCTATTAGGATAGAGGCTTTTCTAGCCTAAGCATCAACTTTGTTAGTATCCCCCATAAGAAAGAAAAGTTTTCCCATCACATGAAAAATGACCACGAATACACACGACGTGTTGTCATACATTCAAATTCATTTATAGGCTTGTTATGTGTTCTGTAGTTCATTTATTGTTCTCAAAACGTGATCGTATGATGTGACGCTAAACTAGACTTGTATTCGTAGAAAAAATTCATTTATAGGTTTAAAGATGATTTGAAAGTATGCTCTACTATGAATTCCATCACTCGAAGCCTTTTGTGCAATGATTCATGGTGATGCAAGAAGAACTAGTCAAGTTATGCTATCATGATGAATTAATCGGAGCCAAATCTGGATCTTATAACATGTGTAATGTATAGGCCATATGCTATCATGTTATTGTCATTGAAAAATTCAATGAAAGGAAAATGATCTCTTAAGAATACACTATGGATCCACACGTTTGTTACCATTTGATCCAAGTCCATAGCATGGTCATGATCGTGCTCATGTCTTACCTTCATCGTTATATAAAATTTGTATAGTCAATCTTAGTTTTTCCAATAGATTATAGTACTCAAAATAATGTAGAAAAGAAGTTAAAAAGTTTTGATTTGTTTTCACAAAAATACTAAAGCACTTTACACTGTCATAACACGAAGCATTATGAAGTTCCATGTCTGATTTCTTTCATGCACATAAAAAAATCAATGCTTTTCTTCCATCTTGAAGTTGTAATGTTATGATATGTTTATTATGGAAAGTGTATATGATGTTGAATATCAAGATATTTACAAGAGTTAGTGAATTTTCTGTATTGAAATAGGAATGGAATGAGTTATTTATGACGTTCATGCAAGTTTGAATCATGTATTTTGAATAATTCCTAAACTATAAGATGTACAAGTTTTCATTTTTTATCATTTTTATCTTAACTTGGCTTTGAGAATTGGTGTCACGTGGAATGGTTTACGTGATGGTGTGCAAATGTTTGAGGTAACTGAAAAGATACGTGATGAAAGTTTTAGTTTGTGAAATATTTTCATCATGTTTATCATGATTTCAAAATTAATTTGGATAGTTTTATTTTTCAGATTATGGTTTTAAACTTGAAAAAGTATTTAAAATCTTGTGGAGGAACACCCATTGGTTTTATCTGTTTTAGTGTATGAACGAGAGAAATATTATCTTTTTTTTCATTGAGATAATTCATTATGATTTGGATTGGTGTTGAATTTATTTTGAACGATTAAAATGAAATTAAAATGAATTATTTTAATAAAAAGCTTAGAATTATTTTCGTTTTTTTGACATTTAAATGTTTATTATTAGTTTTTTTTGTTAGTTTGAATAATAATGTTTTATGTTTTCCACTTTCAAAGGTCCTTTTGGTGAATAAGCTAATGTTTTGCATGAGATGATCTTCTCATAGAGCACCATCTTTGAAACCTTGGTTTTCTTAGAATATTGATAAAATAATGGATAATCTCCATTTGTAGTTAAACATCTACATTTTCTCTCTAATGATGTCCAATAGGTAGATATTACACAGGACATGTAAGGATTGTGTAGTAATTTATTACGTCTTTGTGAATGGTGAATTTGGAACCTTTGTCCGCTCAAGAAAACCCCATTTGAAGACTTTTATAAAGTCACACATCATTTTTAGACAATCATCTGGGTGTGTTTACATGCGCCTTGCTAAGTAATTGATGTGGTTGCATGTAAAGGATTTGTCTTCCATGACCATGATGACAATCATGCTTATAATGATAGACCATTATTTTCTTCATTCGCAAGATGATGCGCTCATTGAAAAGAAAATGATGTTTTATTTCCCTTTGGTACCCACAAGTTGTTGATCCCTTGTGTTTGTGGGAAATTACTTACTATCTATTTGCTCTCCAACCAAATTTTCCTTACTCAGGGTTGTCATGACGCAAGCAAGGTAGTGTATTAAGCCAACCTATTGAAACCAAAATGGTTCCTTGTTGGGTAGGGAAGGGGCTAAAAACTTCTACGCAACATGCTTGCAAGGTTGTTTGAAGATTTCATTTCCATTTGAACTCTTGCTACTATAAAGTAAATGTAGCATTATTGGTCTTGTGTAAGATGATGTAGAAAGCACATTTCTGCTCCAAGATCTCTTTAAGGGCCCTTCAGTTTTTAGATTATTTCCCGCCTTGCCATAGTTGGGTAAATGCTGAATTTCTGTGAAGAAGACTGTTGTCCCTTGCAGGTGTTCGCTCTTTGTCATGCAGTTTTTAGGTCTCGTAGTTGGGTAATACAATACCATCCCATGTCTTTTTCATTGCCATTCCGCTGATGTGGGGAAAACGATTCCCTCTTCCTTGGTCGACACGAGCTGTGCATTTCCTGTGATTCTGACTCATCACCATTTAGCGCCTTTTTCTCATATCGATTTCGATGCGTTCCACAAGACAACGGCGAAAATTGTCTTGGCGATTCCAACCGTAAGCGTGGCCGAGGTTCGGGTGCAGCTGACTTGCGAGCTTCTCCTAGCCGAATCGATGCAATTCCAGGAAAACGCTTCCTAAACGATCTCGAATGTTACAAATATTTAGAGATTATAATTGCGAGACATTTCAACCGTTTTGAGGTCGCTGACATGATGCTCAATTCCCCCTTGGACTTGTCGACATCTATGCTACATGTTTTTTCGGAAGTTGATGAATGTTTCTTCGGAAATACCTGCACGATGAAGGGCTTTGTCGGAAGACAATCGGATTGGCGTTGGCCACGGCAGGGAATGGATTAGTGGGAATACGACCTCCGCCGGCTCATTTTATTATATCACAATGCGAGGCTGACGGAAGTTTCTCACACTGAAGCTAATGCAACAGGGCGCGCTCGTATGCTCAGCCGTCGCCCTCGCCCATCGCTGTCCGCTATGCTGGACGACCGAGCAGTGCCGAGCGTAAAACAGCCTCAACCGGACACTAGTAATCAACTGAAGAAGCCCTAATAAACACTCGACTGAACTCAACGCATTAGTTGTGAAGGAATGCGAAGGAATGCTTTTCGACTAGCGGGTTTGCATCGAACGAAGGTGTGAAAGGAAGGAGGCTAATCTTCGCTTCGACGTAGCGAGGATTATGTCCACCAACCCAACTGCGCGCCTTCGCCCATCACCATCCACGAGCGTCGGTGGTTGAGGAAAGTGGAGGCCCGGGATAACTTGCATACTAAACACTTTCCCAGTTGAGGCCGTTGTTTGCGCCAACAAAAGCGAGCAAATGGGGACCATCGATTACTATGGATCGTTTCACTCTGAGACTTTTACCAGCTGGATCCAGGTTTTGTGTGTAACGCCGATGTAACGTGAACTCTGCAGCTTAAGATTCTCATTTGTTGAATGTAACGGAAAAGAAGGGACCACTCCAGCGATCTTACCGAAAAAGGTCAAAAGCCAAAATAGTTCCTTGGCGCAAACTAGAGAGAAGTGCAATTGGAAAAGGGCATTTGCCTGCAAGTGGAACACGAAATTTTGACATCACGTGGTTGAGCCAACTACAGCAACGAGTTGGAAAAACCTAATATTTCTATCAACTAAGAAACATTTATGTTATCACTTATGATTAAAGGTAGATTCCATGACTGATTTCTATACAGTACAAACATAAAATTCATCACATAAGTGAAAGTCTAAATTATTCCGATTGTTGACATCAATAGAAGTCATTTGACTAAAAGATAGAAAACTTGAAACTTCAAATCAACGTCATTTCAATGAATGAAAATTTTACTTGGGGAAAATTTTCTCATGCCATCTTCTCAATAATATTTTCACCTAAAGAACTATTATTGAAAAATGAAGCCATGGCCACATTCATTCGATCCTCTATCCTTTTTTTTCTCTTGTTTGGTTCTTGTTGAAAAACAACACCCAAGCAGTCAATTGGAAGAAAGAGAATGATGTTCCATAACGATTGATGAAGCACCAAATTAAAAAAACACATCATTTTTATCATTCAAGGATAAACATTGGAGATAGTCAAAAACATTTCACTATTAAATCTATATTACTAATTGCATTTATCAGTTTTAACAGTGGGAAGCTAAATGATCTAGTCGTTTATAAAAAATTTCACATTGAGGATTAGAATACTCAAAATATTTCATTTGATCGGGAAAATTGTGTCATCATCATTTTAAACATAGAAATCCCTGCTTCCATACCTAGTAATATGAGTTTAAGATTAGGTCGTATGAAGGAAATGCATTCCAATTTCCATCTTCAACCGTTGATAAATTTTCTATGTAAACCACCATGAAAACAAGACAATAAAGGAACAAGATTGAAAACAACTGAACGATATATTTTTGTGATAAGCTTATAGAAACATATGAAGTTATGATGTCCTTGTGTGCTGTGAAGATAACCCCATAAACACTTCTCATTTCATGATTATTTTTAGCCATACGAATTTGTGTGCAAATAAAAAACTTCATTGTGTATGGGAAATTACAGTTCATCACATATGACGAATTACGTACAAGGAAATTCTAAACAATCAATTTTATTATTATAATTTTAGGGGTTTAATTTATGTTACAGTCATAACATCATGGATGAATTCATGTTTCATTACATGATTTATGACATACAAGCTGATGATGTGGTAAAATGTTCGTGTAATGAAGCATGAAAGATTAAGAATGAATATATAAATGGACTTATCATATATAGCTTTAAGTGAATCATGAAGAAAAGCATAAAGGACACCATAAGTGAATGATGGAAACATACACATACATTATATAATTAAGAGGATTTGTGTGAGAGAATGTTTTCACATGCCATAAAGTGGTGTGAAAGGAAACTTTTAAATTCCATGACATGTAAGTTTCTCATAGTTCTGTTGCCGCATTGTTCTTTAATGAAAATACACTCATATAAAATAAAATTAATTTTCCTAAAGTTATGAGATATGTAACCGTCTTTTAATATGTGAATTAAATTTATTGTACATTACTATCATATTAATTAGTTTTTATTCATTTCTATCTTTTCACTCAAATTGTTATTTTGAATTAGATTCCATAATAAGGGAGGTAAATATCCCATTAAAACCATAAAACAAACCATTTAATGGAATACCTCAAGTACTCCATCATCATCATCTTCATCATCATCATGATCATCATCATAATGTTCATCATAATCATCATTGTCAACATCATCATCAACTAAAGACTAATGTTCAAAACTTTCCATTCGAAATTTGATGAAAAAACCTAATTTTTTTGGATCAACATGCATAGAAAGACTGAATTTTATTCAAATTATTTAGTTTCTTTGATGTGACATATTGAGAAATTGTCTACAAATCCGTGTGATATGACATAATTTGGAATGATTATTACATTTCATGTACATTGTAGAATAAACCCTTAAAGAGAAACATGTTTCAATACCCTTCATTCTACAAAGTTTTGTAAAAAATATAAAGCGGCATTCAGTTGTGGTTTACAAAAATATATATTTTGTATTTCACTTTTTATAACATCCATGAAATGAATTTTTTATTTCCTAGCAAGATAATCATTTTAAGTTTTCCTCCTTTGTTCTTTGAATTAAAGAAGGAAAATGGAAAACGATATTGATTTAAATCCATCACGTTTAAGGGTTTCTAAACTCTCAAAACTATCCATCAATTAATGCATTTTTCCAGAAAAACGTACCTTCTAATATGAATCCGAAATTTTGAATACATCTTGAATTCGCAAATGAATCATGTTAACTGGATTGACGGATCGAATTACAAGTTTGTGTTATGCAAGAACATGTAACATCTCACTAACTTTATGGACCTAATGAAGAAGAGGTGAAATAATACTAACTTTGCATGTTTAATGCATTTTATGTTTAAGCACCTTAAAATAATACACTCTTGATAGAGTTTACATGTTGAGTGTATGCATTCGGAAACTTCATGGTAACTACCACTTTTCATCCATACACTTATCTTTTTTTATCCTTGAACACACGACATTTGTAACAGTTATTTCTTTGAAAAAAAGGACGTACATTCTTACTTAGACGTCAAAATTGATAGTTTTGAAACAAATTTCCATGGGATATGGAAGAATGAAGGCTCTTGTAATGCCACGTTTAGGTTTTTGGTTTAGATTGTTTGTTTTATCAAGCTCTTGTGTGTTTTTGCAACAAGAAAGCGAAGCAAATTGCCCTTTATTTAGAATAGAATTCAGTGACGCCCTCTGGTAGGACTTGAGAACATCAAATTAGTTTCATGACCTTTGATTGTTGTACAAGTTATCAAGATGTGTTCGTGAAGAATCTTCTGTGCATGCAATAGACGATTATTTAATTCTCCTCCACTAAGAATGGATACAATGAGTAGGTACAATTTTTTCATACACGTAACTACGGGGATGAATCCTCATCCCATGCTTACCACCTTGATATCTAGTAGTGTATCAGTTGAGTGCTTAAGATACGTGTATCGCATGGACATGTGAAAAACTACACTAGTGTACGTCATACACCGGTGTATGGAAAACCTACATATATAATACGAGCATTGAAAAAAATACACCAATACAATATATGATTTGGCTTCAGAGTACATATGGTCAATTTTAAAGTCAAATCTACCAATATTTGAGGTTTGCAATTTGTTCACCATTTTTGATCGTTCATCATCCATCTTTGATCATCAACCATGTTTCGTTTTGTATGGGTTGATGATGAAGGTCCTTGATCCTCGATAGTTGAATTCCATATACTTGTGGTTGAATCAAAGATTTGAAAGTGTGTTGTTATTTTTCACCTTACACAATAATATCACCTGTTATGAATAATTTAGAAAGACACATTTTGGCACTCTTGAGGGGTTAGATGATTGAAAACAATGCTCATCCCTCGTCTAAATGTGGAAGTGAATTAAGATAGTGGATATGGACTATGTATCTCATGGGCATGTAAACCATACTCTGCTGTATATGATGCACTAACGAATAGAACTATTTTTAGTGAATACATGCAACACCATTACTACCTTGATCCAAATCGTGCTTTGAGCAGAGGGGTTGTGAGCATATTCTATTCATTTTTAATTTGGTTTTCCTTGCCTTTCCAAGTCGCCTATCAGTTTTCAAACGTGGAATCTTATATGTTGATCTTTGATTGTTGATGGTTGATGATCAGTTGTGAATTCAGATAGTAGATAATCTATTGTCTTTTATTCAATATTTAACTACAATTGTGGTATATCAATTATTGATGAGCAAAGATGCATCAATGATCTATTTTTTTATCCACATTAAAGAAATTCATCTCGCCATAACACTTCACTAAAGCACTTTACTCTTCTGGAGGGAATATTTGAATGTCGTGCTGCTCGTTAAGATTTTGGTTGAGATTGGAGTCAAATGGACGGTATGCTCTACTCTAGCAACAAGGTCCCTTCCTATTATAAGACTTATTTCGTCTAGCAAGCATGCCTAGTTCAATGTATTGAAATACAAGAAAATTTAAGTGTTGAATTCAATATTCTAAGAAGAAAAAGTTTTGCACAAGGAATACTAGCTTAACAAACAGTTTTGTAGCATTCTTGGACATAAGTATAGGCGTTAAATTGAAGCGTACTGCCATATTAGGCCGTCAAGGCCTTCACACCAATGATCTCAACACATTCACAATATGAATAATGAAAATCCTTTAAAATGCAAAAGCATCCTTCACCAATGATGGTGAACCAGGCTAAGCTTACAAGGGCTTTAGAGTGTTTAACCCACTCCTAGAGTGATCGAGATTTCAAGGCTTATGCATCTCAAGCATTGTCCTCCACCAAGGCTCACACATATGTCTTACGCTAAGAGTAGTTGTAAAGGGACCTTGAACAAGATGGTTAAGAACTGTTTTGTAAGGCATGAGGTCCTCCACGTGGTGTTGGAGATTGTATTGATGATACTTTTGTTATCTTGATATAAACAAGTTGGCCATCTAAGGTAGACGATTTCTTCAAGAAATTACGTGTTTACAAACTCTCACTTACTTATGACAAGCAATCATCCAATTGAAGCTTCTTGAAGTTGTGGGCTTAGACTTTCACATTTGTTAATCCAAGGGGATGCTTCCTCCTTGAGGAAGTTGTGTTAGGTTTTAAAGCGAATCTTTGCTTGAAAGCTGCTCTCATCATGTTGTCCAATCAAAGCTGCTGATGATACCATGATTGAACATGAGGCGCATGGATGAAGGTGTTGTTGAAGGCTATACAAGATCACCCCATGAAGATTGCAGGGTGTGAGCTTCATGTATGGTTGAGGTGCACCAGTGTTTCTTCACCTTTATGTTTTATGTATACAAATCTTAAATGCATTTCTACTAGGAGCATGCCCTCTCATCATGCACATGATTTTCCACAAAGCACTTTTTATACCCATCATGACTGCTTACTTAAGAAGACGCAGTCTTTTCTCGAATACATTTCTCAACTAAGTGGAAGTCGAAAACTTTCACCAAAGAATATGAAACATCCTTTTGGAGATTTTGATTGAAGCGTCATTTGTACTACAATGAAGTAGAAAACAAGCATAATTATTGCTTACACAAACATTATCCCGTTATAATTGTTATACTAAGAAAGATATTTGTAGACTATTATTGAGAGGGTAAAAGAGGAGGAACGAGGTCATTGGACTTCTTAAATAACATGAAAGGTGCTTCCGACTATACTATGGTTGAACCTTTTAAGTGGGAATGGTTTGTGCTAGCGTTTTAGTTTAAAATGTTTATGAATCACCTATTTGGCTCCTTCGAGTCTTTTCTCAAGTTCAGAGCACATAGTTTTATCCTTGTTTTTCCTTACGCTCTCTCGACTACTGGATTTATAATTAACAAAGCGACATATTGACGCTGAAGGTCAAAACAAGCTTATATGAAGGCACATAGCGCTACTGCGGTCGGATTGACATTAGTGACGAGTTGAATTCTTGCTACCACCATGATGTTGATTACGCGTGCTACATGATGGTACCCTTAGGATGATAAAGCTTTTAATTGCTCTTGCTCTTTATTTGTGTAAAATGCGTACCATTTCTATGATTCAATATGGTCTTGATATATTCACGGCATGTTTTGGGGTTTTGAGACTGGTTTTCCAAGACGATTTCGTTCATAAAATGTAATGATATATAGCAGAACGTCTAGGTCAACTTTAGTCCACAAGGTACTTTTGGTGTGGATTTGGAGTGAGAAGAGTGTCTCAATGGAGTTTCCATAGCGTCACTCCTCCTCCACCTCTTGAGGAAGAATAGGGCATGGATGGGAAAACATGCATCCTAGCCTTATCTTCCACGTGATAGTGCCACGTGGAAGGATAAAGACAAAATGCATGTTTGCCATCCATGCCCTTGATGACCATGTTTGTTTTGTTGTGACGCTTCTTAGGCAAAATGGCTGAGGTGACCACTCACTTAACCTTCCTGGATGACTATTTTGAGGGCCTTATGTTTGGTTCACACTTAGTCACAAAATGGTCAGTGTCCTTACATTGGCATGAGATCCAAACTTCTGCAAGTTCTTTGGTTTTTAAAACACATCGACAGTTACTTCCTAGTCAAACCCGTCCTTGCTTGTAGATTGAGAAACTTCAATAAAAGAATGGATAAAAATCTTCTCAATGGATTCAATGGACTTGGTATGGACCAATTGCGTGCTTGTTATCGAAGCGAACCTCTAGGAATAAGCTAGCTTGCTCGTTCCTTTTCTTGCTCGCTCTCTCAACCACCTGTTTTGTTGCCAAGCTAGAAAAAAAGAAAGAAACTACCTTGCTTTTCTCCTAGAAAATATGTCTGAGCTGGCTAGCTTGCTTGCTTTCTAGGTAAGGGAGTAAATCAACGAGGTCACTCATTGGCGAAAAATGCCCACCAACAAACGGTGAGAGGTGAGGTCTGACTACCCATGCAAAAAAGGGGAGGGTGTAATCCTCCGCTTTGCCCCTTTATTTTGGCACTGACGACGCTGGATGGGGAGCAAGGGAGCGGCCCTCCCCACCTCCCCATCCTCTTAGGTGCAAACAATGCTTGATAAGGAGAAAATGAGTGGCGGTCCCTTCTACCCCTCATCTTAGATGACGACGATTATGGAAGGGAAGAGTGGGAGCATATCTCCCCTCTCCCTCGTCCTCTCAAGAATTGAAACTGTTAGAAATGAAGAGAAGAAGTGGAACTCCCCTCTTCCCATTATGCTCCCTCTCCCCTTGGAAGGTGAAATAGGGAGCAGCACCCCAATCTTCCCCTACTCACAAGGCGAATGATAGTATGAAGGGAGGGAAGGAGTGAATTCCCCTCTCATTCTCCTCTCAGCCGCGAACTTTGCTAAAAGGGGAGAAAGGTTGTGGCAATCCCCTCTCCCTCTCCTTAAGGCTTTGACAGCGCTAGGAAGGGAAGGACATAACGGCACATCCCTCTCCCCCTCTTCTGAGGCATCAACAATTCTAAAATAGAAGAGAGGGAGCGGCCCTCCCCTCTCCCCCTCCTTTCACAAAGTGACTGTTCCAAAAGGAAGAGAGGGAGTGTCCAATCTCACCAATGAGGAAGATCCCCTTTATGAGTGCTACAAGCAAAGATGCTGGATAACACTCTGTAGGGTGAAAGTATGAATATATAAAACAAAAGAAAATGAAGCAACATGTTTTGTCTTGACTTGGTAAACATTATCCATGATTGGTTCCCGAATGGAATTGTAGAAGGTGATGACATAAGTAATAAAGCACTTTAAATGTGGATGTTGCACACTCACCAGATATGATTAGGGAGTGCGTCCTCACTATCACATGGAATTCACATGCAAAGGGTGTTCTTCCAACTTTTATTGCAATGATTCTAATCTTGGTACACTCGTTAGGTGAACATCATACAAAAATCACTTGGATAGAATCCATTATCGTCAAACCTTGTTCAAAAGCAGTGTGCTTTTTAGAGAGAAGTGATCAACATCATACGATGCCCATTTTATAGACAAATGAGGGGATGATGGATGCAACCAAGATCATATAGGTTGGAGCACTCTTGTGTCTAATGATAGCCTTTGTCAGAAATTGAGTATGCTTGTCGGCCAATGTCGCCTCTTTCAAAGATGTGTGCAACCTTTGAACAAATAGAGAGTGTGCTTAATAACCATGTCATAAAATCTTGGTGCATCCAAACCTTGAGAAAAAGCTTGCATGCAACTTGCGTGGGCTGATTAATGCTTTTTTTAGTTTAACCAACCAATCCACAATTACAAAAAGAGGTCTAGTGTGCCTACGCTTGGTCATGAAAACGTGGTTGCATACCATTAGGACTGATGTCTGAATCTTTTTGGGAGGTACCACGTTGGCAATAATCATTAGGAAGAGAACCTATATGAATGAAATGGAAAATGTTTCCTGAACCTGTAATGTTTTTACTTGAATGCCCTTTTAATTGTTTCAAGGGAGGATCCTTGCAAAGACGGTGGAGGCTTTACCATGATAGCTTGTTGGACACGTACCACACGACATGTAAAACAATGTCTATTTCAAATTCTCTTCCAAACTGGTAGTTCAACATTAAAATATTATTTTCCAAACAACATTCGCCATGTCAACAAGTTAGAAAAGGTGTATAGAGGTATTACATGCGTTGTCTTTGCACGAGCCAAATGATTGCATGGTAAACTTGAAATTTTGCACGCAAATGATCAAAAATTTGCAAAACATGCATGTGCATGGTTGATTATGCGTGAACGTGACGTAATAATGTTGTTGTTTACAGGAGTTTACAACAGTGGTATTTGTTATAGGGTTTGCATCTTGAAGTACGCAATGATCAATTTTCCATGAGCAAATACAAACCAAGACGGTTGGAAGCAAAGGAGGAGGAATATAGCCTGTGGACCATTTTCTTGATTAAAAATGGTCTTGATAAACTTACGGCATGTTTTCAGGTTTTGAGAGTGGATCCCCAAGGTGTCCTTATGCATTGAATTATAAATAGGCTTGACTTTAGGTCAATTCCTGTCTAGAAAATGCATTTAGTTTGGATACGGAGGGAGAGGAGTTTCACGATGGAGATTTCATTGTGTCACTCCTCCCCCTCCTCTTTATTTTAGGTGAGGCTTTGTTTCCACATGGCTATACCACCATGGAGAATTAAGCTAGGATGAATGTTTTGACATTCATGCCGTATGAAGACTTTGTCTATTTTGGCGTGACGCAATTGAGAAAAAATGAGTGTTGCCTCATCGCTCCCCTACTTTGACGATTATCCTTAGGGCCTCTTTTTCTCACACTTCGTCGCAAAATGGCTTGTATCATTACATTTTGACTTTATGAGAAAATGGACGGAAGATTCCTAATTGTTTTGTCATTTAATCACAAATGTTTTTTTCTTGTTACCAACAGAGTTTTAGTACATGAGTCTACTGCCAACACACATTGATTCCATGTTTAGCTATGTTTTCTTTCATTGCATTATGCAGGACATTGCATGGTGACCGAACTACTTGGTGTACATTGTCCTTTTAACTTTGTTTCACCTCATTTTGTGTGGTGAATGGAGGGACATATGGAGCACCATTGACAGTGTGCCAGGGGTGGCATTGTTTAGGTACGTTTTGGTTCATGAGCTTTACAAAGTTAAGGTGTATCCACATTGAGTGGTGAAGATTGTTGCTGTGATGAAAACATGGCTAGTTGCACAATTGAAGGAGGGATGTCTTCAGGGAGATTTACAAATGATGCTTAAGAACCATGTTGAAATTGCACTTATTGTTATTGTTGCTACTTGTGATCATAATGCCTTTCATGATATTTTTATAGCTTAGTCCAAGCTGAGTATTCTTTAATTTTTTTTATTTTTTCTTTAATGAGTTCCATTTGATTGTTGTAAGTGCTTCTCACTGATAATAGGGCTATATGTGTAAACGTCTCTTTCCTTATTGTGCCATAAGTTGCTCTGGAGCAACGTGTTCGTACATGAGTGTCTCCATGGTTCACTACGCAAATTGAGGTATTGCAACTTTATTCAATGTGAAACGTATCACCTCTTTAGATAAGAATGATGCCACTCTTGCGTAACATTTTGTGTGGTTTGTGACGTTGCAACCTTGCTCGTGGCCCCTATGCAATCTATAGAAGAAAGATTGGTCATGAATTAAAGGAGAAGGTGACCTATTGTGCTCCTCTTCCATCTTCCTCTTCGTTGTTTTGCAAGTGGAATTCCACCAACGTTTATCAAGTAGTGTTTCATCCGCCTTTCCCTTGGTGCTTATGTGAGGATTGTGGAGAATGGCTCCATTAAGAACATTATCGGTTGCCATTGTGATTGCTTAGCTTTGTCACATGCTGATTTTCATACAAGCGTGCACAATGCTTTGGCCAAGTGCCTTTTACTTTCATCCCCTTTTACTGGTTCTATTACATAAAATCTATCATTAGATGACAAAGACAATTTTGAATGCATAGATAGAAAATGAGATGATCCAACATGAGCGTTTCCTTTTGTTTATCTTTCATTGTGTTCTTGCCTTTCCACCATTCACGTTGTTTGAAACACTTGACATCTTTACCTTTTCTTATGAAAGGTTCACTATAGAATTTAGTATGGGGGTCTTCTCTTGCCATAGATTGTTTTTGCTCATCAGTCATGCATTTTACACTTAGTTGAGAAACGAGCAAAACCAAAAGAGGTTTTTACATGTTTGAGTATTTCACACGAAACACGTGGTAAACAAACAACTCAACAATATGCCTTCACATGAAACATTGCCCTAACCTAGGATTCAACGCCTTGTTAGGCCGTGAAGATTTTCAAAGCAATGGTTTTGACACAACCACCATTGCAATACGGAAATCTTTTCAGAATTGTAAGGTGTATTCCTCACAAGCAGAAAGGCTTTGCTTAGCATAATGCGGACTTGGAGGAATTGAACTTCCCCGAGAGTATTAAAACGTTTTTTTGGATTTTAGGGATCATGAATCAATTTGTCCCATCATCCTCCACTGAAACTTTCACACAAGTGTTTGGATTCCAAAGGTCTTTTAAGGACCCTTCTAAGCATGATCAAGGACTCTTATGGTAAGGAATGCAAACTTGCACGTGATTCAAAGATTGTTAATCCGGAAATCATGGGAAGTATTAAGTTTTCTTATTTTTTTCGTTCAACATTGCTGCCACTTTTTCTTTTCTTTAGGGAAGCTTCTTTCAAAGGAAAGTTTGTTTGTTAGTATTGTGTTGAGACTTGCACCATTGTTGGTACAAGGGGAAACTTCCTCCTTTTGGAAGGCGCGTCGAGTATTTAGGTGAAATGTTTTGTGAAGGTTTCTTTTTCAAGAGGCCTTCTTAAGATTGTTTACATGATTATGCTACAACTTCAAGCGTACCTATTAACTTACTACATGATGATTTTGTTATTTAATAAAAATTTGAAACAACAATTTCTTTCACTCGACTACAATGTGAAATTTGTAGGGGCTAAAAAAAATATAGTTCAATAATTCTGTCATGTTACTTAAGGTGTTTGGAAGTTTGTTTTTCTAGGCATTGTGATTGATGGTATGCCTTGATTTTACGATGTTTTGCTCATGTTTGGTGATGTCGTCCGCTTTAGGACAACGCTACTTGCACGTCATGTGGTCAAACATTGTGCACAAGAGAGAAACAGTGAAGGCGAGAGAGTTAGAGGAAGAGATGGAGAGATCACAAAGACGATTACCTTAAAAAAAACTAGATAGCTTAACGAAAACAACAATGTCCTCATCCTCAAAATACTGCATCTCTGGTACGATCACGAAATTCAAGTGGTTTACCGATGCCGCAGACACAACGCGGGGTCATAAACCTTGTCTAACCTGCTTTGTCGCCATGCGTTCCGGACAAGTTTGCTGTTCACGGCCTGACGACCTCATCCAGGCGCCATCCATCTTATAGTAGCATCTTTCATGTGGAGCATGCCGAGGTTAACGGTGTCGCTCTCGGATAGCCGCACGCTGACCCAAGAAATGTAAGCACTGGACATTTCCACCCTGAACGGACGTTGGAGCCTAACGCTCCCCAGGTGCAGATTTGAGGTACATATTGCAAGGATGTACAAGAGCACCAACCAAGGAAACAATTTGCCTACCCATGCTCGAAAAGATTCGTATGCATGGGGATGGCATGCATCGAGGCTGAGGAGGAGTCGAGCATTGTCTGAGGAAAGACGCTGGTCCTTGCACTTGGAGATAAAGTACGGCTCCAAGATCATGTGGAACCACTCTTTGGTGGTCTCAACGCTTGCCCATTGATTGTGTGT
Source organism: Penium margaritaceum (assembly GCA_023375785.1). NCBI lineage: Eukaryota > Viridiplantae > Streptophyta > Zygnematophyceae > Desmidiales > Peniaceae > Penium > Penium margaritaceum. Next base: position 11,945 of record SZWC01001227.1, on the reverse strand, counting down.
GTGTGTGTGAAGTGCCACTAGAGGCGGTGAAGCGCATGCCCGGTATGCTCGCCGCATGGATGGTAGGCGTTAGTCTTGCTCGTGCCAATGACTTGCACGGGAAGCATCACCCCATCAAGGGAAGATGCAATCACTGGAGTCATTTGCTGCTTGTCCTCCTTGACGCATACACAGTCCTCCTACGAACCTTTTCGGGCGTCTGTATAGCGTGGGGCAAGGACCAAAAGCACTCTTTGTGGTTTGCATTCACGACAATGAAGTTGTGCATGCGGTTGACGCGAATCAAGAACATGGCACACTTAAACATTGGCTTGGAGCCGGTCTTTCAGTCTTACGGCAGCTTTTACGAAGCTGTTGTGCCGCATCTCTAGGTCCATGCAAGTTTGTCGATCACGAACTTGCGGCACCAACTCCGACTGGTCAAGTCAGACACATCACAATTGTTGATTGCATGGACTACGCGCTTGTTGATAATAGCCTGGACTTTTTCACGGATGGAGATGCTTGAGAGGGGAGTTCCCACGTCACGCATGCGGACGAGGGCACGCACAAATTTATATTTCAACTTTGGGTGTTTCACAAAGTAAGATTTACGGCCGCGACTTCCTTTCACACGCGTGCTTGCTTTTGCAGCCTTTTTGATGGGAATTTTTGGCGGATGTGCAAGCGTGGGAACGTAGATGACATGTAGACGATAGGTCTTAGGCTCGTACCAGCCTCAAACTATGGATGGCGCGAGCTACTTGTAGATTGATGGCTGGTGTGGAAGGCTTGGGTGTTGCAAATGTGATTGATTTCTTTCTCCAGGCTTTCGGTTCCGACGACGGCGGCATGGATGATGGGCACATTGCCCAAGCTGTACCAGTCCATGTACTTCCCACATTTTGCAATGGAGTCGGTCGACAATGATGACGCGGGTGATGGTGGATTTTGTGGCAACTACAAAGGTTTGGTGATGGTGTGAGTGACGATTGGTGATGTGTGGGCTACCACATTGTCTTGGAGCTCGTTAAGCTAAGCATCAAACGCGGCACGTTTGACACCATCACGCTTGTTTTGAGAAACATCACTTTTCGCAATTTTGCATGTTTTTGTAATTTAGGGGGATGCGCCAATTGGGGCGGGTGCCGCGACAGCGTCAGCTTTGTTGGCTTGCTGTCGGACATGTCATTTTTGAATATTACGCGTCTTCCCTTGTGACGAGGGAGACGCTCCTGGATGTTCTCATACGGGACGTCGACACCGTTTGCATCCGTGGGCACGGTGGAATTAGACAAAGCAATCGATGAGGGAAGCATCGGGGCCTGCTTCTGAGGTCTCCTAGGTCCTTGTTGACTGCTAAGAGGAAACGTTGGCTTTGGTGCAGCAAGCGCACGTGGAAGGCACTCGCAGTGCTCCTACTGTAAAATCATTTTGAAGAAGGATGTGAGGGTCGCCATGGCCTGACTTTTGCTGTCAATGTCAGCAACCATGGTCGACGCGCGGCTCCTATAGGCCGCATGGCGCATAGACAAAACAATCGCAACCGCGTTGCCAGATGAGCAGCTCTTTTGCGAACAAATACACAAATGCAACAATTGACGCGCAATTGTTGACCGTTGTCGTGAATTTGTTTGCGATTTCAGACTCTCAAATCTCTCAAATTGTGCGCTTGCCGGATGTTGAGCCGGGCTTCTCACAAAAAAATGGGGAAAAGAGACAAAATCACAACGGCCCAACCTAATTTCATCCTGAACAATAAAACTTTATTATTTACAAAGGAGGGCGAATCAAGATTACACCATGAAATTAATTCTGGGAAAGGAAATCATCAGGCAATAGGGTAGTTGAATTTAAGCATTAACTTGATAGCCATATCAGTATTTAAGGGTGAATGACATATGGATGGTTGAGGTGATGTTGTGTCGGTCTCTGGTAGGTCGCATGTTGCTTTTCCATTCATCAGAAGCTTGTCTTAAGTTGAGTGCTGAGATGAAACTATGCATGGTATCGTCAAAAGCATGCACTGTGACCATGTAAAGTAAGCATTTTTCAAACCCTTCGTAGTCTCTCTCCAGAGAAAATTGGGTGTTTTATCACTGTGTGAGATTTACAAATGAATTATCATTAAAAGGTATTCATTCAGCTCCTAAGTTTTTCATTTTTTATGGACCTATGTTACATTTTTTTAGTTTATTTTTATTCCATTTTTGATATTCATAATGAGGTTCTCAGATTGTTTCTAGACAAAATGTTTTGTTTTTGTACAAGGCCATGCTTGAAGAAACATCTGGTTCATGTAGTGTTATTTCTTTCTGAATCCAATGTATGGAATTTTTACACTTCAAAATGGAATTTAAGAAGAATTTAATGCGTTTTTTTTGGGGTTAATCGCATTTGTTACTATTTTCTTGAATTTTAGTTTGTTTTGCATATTGAAATATGTCAAATTTAATTCCAACAGATCAAAATGATAAGAATCGTTGGCTGACATGAAAAATACTGTATATATCATTAGTCTGAATAAGATTATAAATCAAGAACAATGAATTATAATTAACATGCTGCCTTATAGTGATTTTTATTTATTTATTTGAACTCCTAAAGATTCTGAAAAAAATAAAATTTCTATATACATACTTTTCTAAGATAAGAATTGTATTCCCTATTGAAAAAATGATTGCAAAACCCGTTTCAAAGAGACAATTGTTTCTCTTGGACTACTTAGTCAGGTAAATGTGTCATTACATTTTCAAAATATCATTTTGCCATAACCATTGTCTTTAACATTATAATGGGTTATGTCTTGGAGGGAATGTAAAGCATTTCATTTTTTAAAAACATTCAATTTACGTTTACATTTGGGTATAAAAAGTTGTGAACAAAGGGCATGTTCAATACACATCTGTGATGAGTTTTTGTCTTGTATTTATTTTGCAGCTGGGCAATGAATATCTTCTAAACTGCAAATAGGAGGATTGGTGAAAAATTTAACAGGTATAGTTATGAAAAGTTGCATTGTACATATTTTGAATGTTTCTTCAAAAGAGAAGCCGGAAAGCCAATGTTGCCAAAACATTTGGTTAGAGAGTTGAGTGTTGTTTTTGGTTACCTATTCATGTTTTCGTTTCCATATTCAAGGCTCGTGAAAACGAAAGATAAAATGAGATTATTGTATCTTTGTGAGCTAATTGTTTTGGTTAGAATAGATATTATGTTTGTTTATTGTTTTCTTTTAATGAAAAATATGGTTGGAGTTTGTTTTGTCTTTTTGTCTATCCCTTATGAATTTTATCATAATATGGATAAGCTATTTTCCAGTGTATTACAGGGGTAAAAAAGTTTTGATCCACGATTTTCAGGAAGTTTCAAATAAATTGATTTTTTTTCAATGTTATTCACATTGGTTAATTTTATCTTTTTCCTTTTTATTATGAGGTGTAGCTTTCATATGTATAATTTCATAGCAATCATAGAATTGGTTTGCTAACATTTACTAATGTGTTCTTTCTTAACCCATCATGCATAACCTGCATTTTGTATAAGGATTGTCTAAATATTCATGACTTATCAGTTTGTTGTTTTGTTTTTACTCATTCAAATAGTTTTGAAAAATAATTTTATCATTAAAGTGTTTAAGAACTTCATGATCGAGGAAATTGTGTGTTCAATGTATTGTTTGCATGTCTTAAGTTGATACTATCTTCACTTTTTAATGTTAGTTTTATAACATTAATAGATGGTTTTTTGAAATTTGTGCATCATAACCAGTGAAGGAAGCGGAATTAAGGAATTGTTTACTAAATTGATGAACTGCATGGAGAAAGCTAGTAGATAGTTTCTTATTCTCAATTGGAGTACATGTCACAAAGATAAACTTTGAAGTTTTGAGTACATTAGTTTTTCCATCCACCTATTCTTTATTGTTGATGAGGAATGTTTTATCATTTTTTATAAACAAGTTTTTTACTATCACATCTATTTACATGAAAGTTGTTATGTTATTCATTATGTATTGATGCTTTTGGTGTTTTTTTACTTGGTTGGATTATTCTTGTGTTGTATTGTATAGGCATAAATCATGAAAGATTCATTCACTATTACATTATCCTTGAATAATTTGCAATTGTTTATTGATTTTGAGATTTATGTTCGGGATGCAATGTCATGGATATGTTGTATTCCTGTTTTGTTTTCCCAACGAACTTGTCACATAGTCGTTTGTGTATATATTACTTGATTTACGAATGGGGAGGTTTGGAAGGAAACATTTGCATAGATTGATATCAATTTTCTTCACTCTTTTTGTTTTTTTTTTCATTTTTTTTGGTTTTTTATGTGACTATTTTACAGTGATATGTTCTATTTTTTTTGTTTTGTAGATGTTTCTTGCTTAAAGTTGATGATGAAGTTGAATATGGCAGAATGAATTTGAATAAGATCGAGCAACTTTACACCAACCATGTCCAAATTGTAAGCTGGGGTGCTCGCACCTACTAAACTAGGAATGGCATATCGTGTATTGACCAAATCAAAGCTGTTACATAGAGAGTTCAAAAAAAGGATTGTTGTATGTGTAAAACTGATATGACATCGTTTCATGAAATATATCATTTGTTTTGATATAATGATGCTCCTTGAACAACAATCCCCTCTTTTGAGGTGTTTGTAATTGTTCAATGGAGTGGTTTGCGTGGGGTTTGCATGGGGGGTTTGAGGTACGCCACATTTTGTAAGGGAATATGCTAGGTCTTGCAGTAGCCGGATTCAAGAGATCCCAGCGCAAAAAAAAAAAAACCTTGAAACCCAATTTTATCTAGGGGTTGGGCTTGAAAGTATTTTTGGCAAACCACGGCTTGTTTGTGTGCCATGAAAAAGGCGTCCAAATCTTGAAATTGGCATTTTCGTTCGATCAAGATGTAGGGATGTCAATTTGGTTTTTTTTGGACATGCAATCTCCCTATTAAGACATAATGTTGTATTTGTGTTTTTTGCAGGATGTGTTTGTGTAACGCATACAAAATTCTACATCATATTAGCGGGTTTGCGTATGAAAAAACAAAAGGGTTATCGCCTATCGTGATCTCGCAAGTGATTGACGGATGTGATCGAGCAAAGGTCACATGACGCTTGTTGTCATGCTGAATCAGCGACGCATGTCGCTGATGTAGCATTGCGAGCGAGTGTAGGCTACGTCGTTCCATTTTGAAGAGGTCGTTATGCCTTGTTTGAATGTGGACTATTCGGTATTCCATTTCAATAGTTTGCGTTGTTGGGGTATCCGAGCTTTTACGCCCATTCTCATAAGCACAATTCAGTTTCTCTAATTCAGAAGTGTACAACAGTACGCCGGAAGGTAGCTGTGAGCCTCTCTTGTGTTGGTTTGAATATTTTGACCAGCGCTTTCCACTCGCTCCCCTAGTTGTCCGGTATTTTGCTATGTCGAAAGCAGACACCCATGCTGGTCGGCACCACGTTCGGCCCTGCTCGTCCTGATACGGTCATGCTGCGTCTCCTCATCTGACGAAATGGTCGATGCCTTCGTATCTCATGTCCATCTTTCCATAATTTTTTGCATCTGGACCGGTATCGGTCGATCTGGCAGCTAGAGTGTTTCCTTGTTCTCGTTTCGGTTCCGGTCCTCGGGGTGTGGACGGAAAGTTGAGACTATGAGGGGCAGAGGAAAGAGAGTCTTGGGAACTTAGCAGCTGTTGAGGCTCGTGGTGGACGGAAGAAGCATTCGGCAAGAGGTCCTGTTATCTCGATTCCATTAAATTTCCATTTTCTGTTCCGTGCTGTCCTCATTTTGACGAGCAACTTTAAGGCTGGCCTTATCTGGTGGTTTCTTCCGTTCCGAAACACTGCACCTTTCTCTTTCTCCATCTTTCTCTAGATAACGAACAGTGCACTTAAGAGATAATCCTTATAATTTGATGAAACCTGTACCCATATGCAATTGAAGCCGCCCGAAAATTCAAATTGACGACGAGCTCGCCACTGAGCATGCACGGGTGATTGCATGTGGACCAGCAAACTTGTGTCTTTCCCTTTTGCGAGTATGCCAGTGCACACCTTCGGAGAAANGAAACCTGTACCCATATGCAATTGAAGCCGCCCGAAAATTCAAATTGACGACGAGCTCGCCACTGAGCATGCACGGGTGATTGCATGTGGACCAGCAAACTTGTGTCTTTCCCTTTTGCGAGTATGCCAGTGCACACCTTCGGAGAAAGGACTAGTCACCAAGTTGCGTCACTTGCCGAAACAACGGACGCGAAGATGAAGGGATACTGAACTCCGATTGATGAATTTATCGTATTTGTTGGAGCCAAAACTTGACGCAGTAGAGGAGCAGCGATGCGACTCCCAACAGCACTCTTGCATTGATAAAACGGTTCCGCGGGCTACGTCGCTCTCCCTTTTCTTCCCCGCTGCTACTGAGGACAGCTCCTGTGAACTGACAACGAAATGCACCCAATCCTCCTGTGACATGTGGGCGGACGTTTTGGCACATTTTCACACCACCTGCTTTTCGGAAATGTCGCCTTGAACACCCACCATTCTGAATCTTGCTCATACCCAGCCCCCAGCATCAGCTCATCTGGTGTCATGATCAAAACATCGTAACCTGAGGAAGTAAATTTTTTCCAGTGCAAGCCCGTCACAGTCCCTGCCGGCTGCAAATTGCGGAAGCTATATGACGGCGACACGAGTTGCAGGGTCCACGCTAGATTGCACTCATCCCCACCACATAACGGTTACCCTCCTCCCTCCCGCTGTCGTTCCCCCTCTATCCCTGCCGAACTCCAGGCGGCCTTTCCCCTCACTAGGCCCCCTCCCCGCCTGCCATCCGGAGCCCCCGCTACCTACTTCTCTGCGAGTTTTGCCCCATGCCTCGCTCGATCAGAGGTGCTTCGTTTTGCTTCCTTGGCACTTTCGCGCGTGCGGCATTTGACTGCATTCGCATCGCCCTGCTTAGTGCCCTTTTGCCTCGATTGCTCTCCAGTGGCTCCGTGCCACCGTTCTGTCGCTGTGTCGAAGAGCGGCCCCAGCCCGTGGTATTCTTC
>SZWC01001226.1:226950-243041 GCA_023375785.1 Penium margaritaceum | reverse complement strand
TATCTCTCTCTCTCTCTCTCTCTCTCTCTCTCTCTCCCTCTCTCTCTCTCTCTCTCTCTCTCTCTCTCTCTCTCTCTCTCTCTCTCTCTCCCTCTCTCTCTCTCTCTCTCTCTCTCTCACACACACACACACACACACACTCACTCACTCTTTTCCTCCATTGATCTCTGTCTCTCAATTTCTACCCCCTGCCTCCAAATATAGTATTCTATATCTGTGTTAACCATTTTGTCTTTTCAACGCATGTTTTCCTTCAGAGATGTTTTTGTTTGTTCTTTGCATCATGACTAGAACACATTATCTAGTAGAATGCCTACATTACTCTGAAAATCTTGTGAGTGCGGTACGTTTGTATAATTGTTTCTTATTCTTCACACCTATATCAGTCTTTGTCAGCTACCTGTCCGAGAAATCAGTCGCCTTCGCTAATGGGGCATTGAGCGCAACTCAAGTGCAACCTGGCCAAGTGGCCGACAGGTCCTTGTCTCGCCTCAAAGAATGACGGCCGTCAGTATCTTCCGGCTGTTAGCTTGATAAGCTGACGCTCCGCTTACCCGATTGCCGTCGGAAGTCCGATGGAATACTTGCCCGATTCTAGGACCCCCTAATGCGAGGCAAAGTGTATATTGGTCAGTGCGATGGATTTGTGTGACAAAGTGCACTTACAAGACACTCTGTGTGCGATCGTGTACAGCTCTTATCCGTAACGGTCTGTGATTTTTTTATCGAGGAAGACACTCGGTTTGCGATCATTACCACTTCGCATGTCAAGTTAATGATTCAGCACGTGAATAGCCTTCGTCGTTTCGGGCGAGTTGGCAGCAATTCCAACCGGAACACAAAACTAACTTGTTTTGGGAAGTGTTTTGCCATAATTCACACATTTCTTTTACAGCTCTTCTGGAAAACATCCTTACCGACATCCAGACTGTTGGATTTGTTTGAACTATATGAATGGAACTTTGTGGAACATTTATGGAACTTTTAATTGGAAGTCAATTAAATGTTTTCATTTTCACCTTGAGAACGATTCAATCATGGGCTCCTGTTCACTTCTATGTAAACATCAAATTGACATTTTTTCAATAGTTTGTTTCTTTCCATTCAAGATCGCATATAAATGAAATGATATGTCAGACTTTTTTCTTTTTGTTCTTTGTTCCCAAAAGAACTTGTAGTCTTTGCATGAACAGAACGGGGCCTTTGAATACATCTTCCAGGTCGATTCTCAAATCTCGCTGCAACTAGGTTTGCGGTATGTCGAAGTCGATCTCAGGTACCAAACATCGATGGTTTGCCTTTGAAGTGCAAGATTATTCCTCGCGATGAAGCAATTTCGGAATACGGCTGACGCACACTGAGTGTGTGAAAAGTGCACTCTCACACTCGTTTCAAGCACACTCGCCATATGCACTACCCCTGTACACCGGGGCCATCTCTGGACCATTTTGCGAGGACTGAAGCAAAGAATCAGTTGTAACTGCCGGCTACGACAAATGTATCTTGGAGCGATGATGTGAGACTGCCGTCGGAAAGTAGACGGCCATCGGAAAACTGTGAAAAGCTGCTCGGAGCAATTGACTGGACGTTTCAAATGGACGAAATCGATAGCAAAAGAAAGAAACGGGTTCCGTAACAACAATTTGACATGTACTAGAGCAATACCTGAAATTGAATACATGGACAGATCTACATCGCAAAGATGAATATAACTGTTCAGGCTACAAAAAAACACATAGAACATAATTCATGCTGCTCATGATTTCTCTCATCAGTCTTCACATATGATTAGGTTTTTCTACAAGGAAAATTTTTTAACCAATCAAATATTGACCATAGAAACACACTTTCATAATAAACAAAGAGATGAAATTTCACCTCTTTATGTTCCTCTTAAGAAAGTTGTTTATGGGCCATGTAAAACAAAACTCAGAATTATATTACACACATGAGACAAATAAACACACTGAGTGCGCTCTTTGTGTACATTTATATGCTGACAGAGAACACTTGTCACATACACTAACCCCACGCATTGGGTCCTTCCTAAGAAGAGATTCAGCTGGCCATATAGGACAAAACATTAGGTGCACTTAGACACAAGAGACGAAATAAGTGCACTGAGTATGCTTTTAGTGTACATTTACATGGTGAGTGAGCGCAATTGCCACATACACTCGCCCCACGCACTTGGGTCCACCCTAAGAAGATAATCATTCGGTCACATAAGACATACTGCAAAGTGCGCTTCAACACATGAGACAAATAAGCGCACTTAGTGCGCTCCTAGTGTACTTTTATATGGTGGTGGAGCGCACTTACCACATACACTAGTCCCACACACTAGGGTCCTTCCTAACAAGAGAATTATTTGGCCACATAAGACAAAAGCACACTCTTCCCTTACACGATTAAACAAGCATAGTCATGAGCGGAAGGAACTCCCTTTGAAGAGATCACACTCAAGGCGCAAACTAAAAAGGGAGTGTATGAAATGACCACAATTAACCATACCTCCATGGGACGCCTTTCGCTGGTTTCGCTGCCGTTGTTGACATCCTTGTTGGCGCGTGTGGAGTTGCGCTGGCTCAGCCAAGGACGGCTCTCGGATTGGGGCACCATCTGCCAAAGACAGATCATTGTCCCATGAAGAAAGGACCCAGCTACTGATTAAGGCTAGACACAATGTTCTTCTTCATGATATGAGATTCACACTCACTCACTCACTCACTCACTCACTCACTCTCGCTCACTCACACACTCAATCACTCGCTCACTCACTCACTGTGAAATTACTCACTCACTCACCCATTCACTCACTCACTCACTCACTCTCGCTTACTCACACACTCACACTCACTTACTCCCTCACTCACTCACTCACACACTCACTCTCGCTCACTCACACACTCACACACTCACTCACTCACTCGCTCACTAAATCACTCCCTCACTCGCTCACTCACTCACAAACTCACTCATTCACTCACTCACTCACTGACTCACTCACTCACTCACTCACTCACTCACTCACTCACTCACTCACTCTTGAGGCGGCTCACACTACGATGGCAGATGGTGGGCATGTCATGGCATACTTGGATGACACTTTTATGATGGGGTTGGCGGCTGTATTGGAGGACGGGTTCATGGCGTTGTAGGTTGGGTTGGCAACGATTGGGATGGAGGTCCAGCCCCACAAGTGCCACATCTTTCTTCCGGCATCTGTGGAGCAAATTCTGGCTGGCCATGCGGGGGTCACCAAGGTGGTGGAGGACATGGTTCTTTTGGTGGCACCCTTGGGGACGGAGGCCCTTTTTTGGGAGCGATTGAAGGAGTGTGTAGGAGCGGTGGAGGCGTTGATGGAGTCGCTACCCGACCTGCTGGATGCACAGACAGCCTTTGCAGTTATTAGCGAGTGTGTCATGCAGCGCTTATAGCACCTCACACGGCTGACACCTTCAACAAAGTGGTGGCTTACTCGACTCCAGGATTTTGACAAGCGCGTGGGGGTGTGTCCCCGACGATTGGTCCAGTTGGAGGACGTACGGACGCTACGGTATAGACGAATGGTGGCACATGCAGAGCGCTAGGCCTAGTTGCCCATCCGGCTCGATGGCTTAGGTCTAGGCCCCCAGGCAATACTAGCTCGGCTCTCTTACATCTGCAGCCGCCTCCAGACTTGGCACGATTTACGCCAGCTCCTTCATGTAGCAAAGCTGGGGGAGGAGGGTGTAGAGGCGTAGCGGACAAGAAAAGGATGTATAGAGGGCCCTTTGAGGAGCTGCGGGAGGAGACGATGCGGAGACTACCGGAGTCCATCAGGACTGAGATCCCAAACCTAGTGGCGTGTGAGCGGGGGAGCCCACACCGACTGTTCCAGGACTTGACCTCACGGCTACACGAGTGGCACCTGACAGTCTTGCGAGGGACAATCTCTGCAGACTTGGGAGTGGAGGAGGCCCTTCCACAACTACAGCGCCTCACAACAGTTCAAGGGGATCACAGCGAGGATTGGATGCTGGCTCATCCGCGGTCGGTGGCAGATTGGTTATACATGGCACCGGAGGATTGGCGTGTGGCGTGCAGATTCCGGCTGGGCGTGCCGCTGGCACACCTATGCCACACCCCTAATTGTGTCTGCCCAGCTGGTGCGCCGCTTTGCCCATGCGCGCCACAGCACGCGCTGTGTTGCGCGTGGGGTGGAGTGCCAAAGGCTGTTCATGACGCAGTGGTGCGAGAGTTGGCTACGATGATGCGAGAGAGTGGCATGGGTGGCGCAGAGGAGGAGCCAGAGGGGGTTTTGCCAAAGGGGCCACATATGACCAATCAGCTCACACGTGAAACTATGTATTGACAAGTGTATTGGAAAGTAAACATATGAGTTAACATGGACGTCTAACAAAATTAAGTGTATAGTAGATATGATCCATAATATGTATCATCTGATATGATTTTTTTTATCTGGGCTCTAGAGACACGAATTGATGTTGGTGATTTCTGAAAAATGTTTTCATATAGGAGTTCACTTTTTGATACACCACTTGTTGAGTGTATGAATTTGGGGTGATTAAACATTACTCAAAGGGGCGGCCGGACATCACGTGCTTGTACCCAGCCACGGGACATCGGCTCGTAATGGACGTGGTCATTGCAGATCCACAGCGGCCGTTCCTGGGACGGGCATCAGCTCTCTAGCCATGGGCAGCATTGGCGGAGGCGGTGCGTGCAGAGCAACGAGTGGAGGAGTGAGGCAGATCGAAACCGGCTTGACTTCGTATTTCCTGCCCTGGAGACGTTCGGCGCTTTTTCTTGTAGCCTAAGGGGAGTGTTATGGTCTGCTACTGATGCGTCAGAGCAACGACTGGCAAGACACGGCGTCACAGACGAGGTGGCATGACCCCTTTGTGCCCTGCTGAACCAGAGGGTGGTGGTGGCCTTGTAGAGAGCGCAGGCACAGCAGATCAGACGGCGCGCATTGGAGTGGGCCCAGGACGAGGCGTTTGAGGCAGATGTGGCCCGTGTCCGACAAGCGCTACTCGACCGTTCCGAGGGCCCATCAAAGACCGACCTATGCTTTGTGGGCCGAGAGTAGAGGAGTGGTCTGCAGGGTCAGGTTGTCGGCATCATTTGAGTGTACGGAGTATGGCCTTTAGAGTCCAGGGGAACTCTGACTATGGTGCTGATTATCAGGAGCGCGCGTATATTTGGCCTTGAACCACCTTTCTTGTGGTCCGGCATTCCTCGGTTTTCCAGTCCTCTGCCTTCTTCTAGCTTGTAGAGTCATTTGAGAGTCCAAACCTATCATCTTGCCCTCGTATGTACTATTTCAATTCATCAATGAGTTAAAACCCACTGACTCACTCACTCACTCACTCACTCACTCACCCACCCACTTTCTCACTCACCCTCGTTTTCTCACTCTCCATCTCTCTCCCTCGACCTCTTTATTTCTCTCTGACACACTCACACTCACTCTACTCTCACTCTTCCTCTCATTCTCACTGTCACTGTCATTATGACTCTCATTCTCTCTGTCTCTGTCCACATCACAATCACTGTCACTGCCACTGTCAGAGTCACTGTCACTACCACTGCCACTTTTACAAACACTGTCACAATCACTGTCACTATCACTATCACTATTACTGTCACGGTCACTATCATTGTCACTGTCACTATCACTGTCACTGTCACTGTCAATGTCACAGTGATTGTCACTGTCAGTGTCACTTTCACCGTCACTGTCATTGTCACCGTCATTGTCACTATTATGGTAACGGTCACGGTCACGGTCACAGTTATGGTCACTATCACTGTCACTATCACTGTCACTGTCACTGCCACCGTCATTTATAACCATTGACCCCAAATCCATACACCTGAAAAGAAGTGTACAACTCTCACATACATATGACGTAAGTTTCTAAGAAATAGCAAGTTCGGTTTGACACTCTTTCTTTGAACTTTCTCGTGACTAGATTAATAGAAATACCCTTTTTCCTGAATCTCCTAAGAAACTTCTATGAAAAGTATGTATACTATAACATACGGTTTAAAGGACCATCATGTGCCCTACATAGTGTCTGAAACATTCACTTCATCATTTCTGCAATTGATTGATTGACTACTTCTGTCACTAACCTTGACAATGTGCACATTAGGAGTTCCAGAGATCTGTCTCCTCCAGAAGGACCCCTGTAAGTGCTTTTTTCCTTTCGCTGTTCTATACAACGCGGAAGAGAACGCCCTCGTCATACCTTCATGCATCGAAAGAAGAAATGTACTATAGGTCATTTTTAAAATACCCCCTATGTGTGTTGTGTTCTGTCGTTTGTGATAACCTGTTCACAAGCCGATGCCTGATGGACATGGATCTGCAGAGCACCACTCTCCGTTTTGCGCCTCTCCATTGTGCACACCGTGCGACAGGTGTGCGCATTGAAAAATGCGCGTGTCCTATCGCATGATGAATTGCAAGTCTGAAAGCCGAGAGCAATGCCTTTATTTTCTAACCGTTGTTGCATGAACAAGCGGAAGAAAAAAGAACTGTAAATTTGATCTGATGCCGTTAGATCTATTCATCAAACGGATGGTTGAAAACAACTACCAAAAAGAGATAATGGTATGTCTATGTTTAGCATATATCTCTTCTTATGACTTGCACTTTGCAAAAACGTTTACAAAGAGGGAAGTTAGAAGTTTTGTTGCAGAGAGCTAAGCACATATGAGGATATCTATGATCGTTGGATGCGACGATCCGACGTTGTCCATTTTTCACTTTGTTGCAAAATCAAAGGGAATAATGAAAAGTCTCTTTGAATATTATCTAGCAAAAACTAAGCTAGCCTTCTTTTGTCAAAACATATAACCCGTATGAATAGGAAAAGGCTACAGCGTATCTTGTAAAATCAACTAAAAGACAACAAGATTCCTACTACGTATCTGGGAGTATCCACTCAACGTTCTGTGCACAACGATTGTGAGCACAATGAGCTACGTGTCGTCTTGTATGCCGTTTTTCTTTTCACGCACAATCAAGAGATGATCTCCTGTGTCTCGCATTTTTTTTACACACGTCGCGACAAGCCTTTCGACAACCGTCGCGAGGGTCGCGACAAAACGACTCCAACAACGAATGGTTGTTTGCTTGACCCACGCGTACAATCAGCGCGAGCCGATCGCCATGGCAAGTACACTAGTGTACGAATTTCTTGTCGGTTCCATACTTTGCAATGTAAACTACCACATACAGTTTCCTCACACGGTTTTCCGCACAAGGAGGTGGGGGGTGGGGGGGTCTTCTCACCATGCCAAACTATACAAATATATTAGGTGAGTGCATGAGCGTGTGTACATGTGAATTTATGGATCCGATTGAGAAAAATACACAAGTGAAACCACTGTAACGGGTCGAGTCTCCAGCTCCTACTTTGAAGTCGTCGTCGGAGTTTGCAGAATGGCGTTCTCAATCCGCGTCAGGGGCTTACCCCCTTTGCAGGAATGAGGGGCAATCGTCATCAACAACCTAGAGCAGGGAGACTAGAGTATCTTGAGTCTCCGGGGGCCCATTTCCGTTTTTAACCAAACCCCTGGTTTTGGGACCCAAACCAAAAGTTTTTACCTTGAACTCGTGTGTTAACACGAGTTATTTTGTTTGTTTTATGTTGAAGTTTGTCGCAAACGAACTTCGATTTATGTTTTGTTGTTCTAGCACGAAATCGTCGCGTGCGAGGCACGCTGGCAATTTCGCGCCAGTCCCCTCATCCTCACCCTCGCTCCCCCTATCCCTCGTCCTCGCTTGCTTGTTTGCAAGGAGGGCAAGGGGGTGCGAGGGCACGAGGCCACGCGGCCTCACCCTCGAGGCCCTCATGGCCCCTCAGCCGCCGATCGGGCTGAGGCCGCAATCGGCGGCTGGCGGCTGGCCGGCCGGTGGCCGACCGGTCGCTTGGCCGGCCGCCGGCCGTCTAGCCGGCCGGCAGCGAGCTGGCCGGCGGCCAGCCAAGTGCTGGCCACTGGCCAGTCCCCGCTGACGCGAGGGGTGGTGTGCAACCACCTCTCGCTTCAGCGAGGAGGGAGGGCCGAACCGGCCCTCCCGCTACATTCCTCCCCACTTATTATGAACCGTCTCGGTTCATGAACAACAAGCGAGATTGTCAGTTAGTGAGTCATCAACATCGTAAAAGAAAATTGATAATTTCAATCACCAACTAGATATGAACACGTGCATGGTACTTGGACCTAAGCTACAGCTTGTAGGTCAACACGGCTAGCGGTCTCCCCCCTTTAGGCTGGAGCGTCCGCGCGACAACCATGTTGGGCGTCCCCAACCTCCTATGGTCGCTGTCCATGAATGCTGCCCTGTGGGAATGTTGTTCAATTTCTCCGCGTTCAAGTGGTACCTCCTACCACGCGTTGATCTGTGCGAGCTGCAAGCTCGCTCCAATACTCTTTGACCACCTCTGTGGGCAACCGACATTCGGGCTCCCATGAATTATGTTACGGTGCACAATCAGCCCAATGAACGAGGTACTCGCTAGCAACGCGCGACCGAAGAGTACGCTCTCGGTGCTGGAGTAGGCAGAGGACCTTGTATTGGCCGTCGGCAGAAACGATTGCTGGCGGTGGCTGAACGGTTCCGTCTGCCGTGTATGGAGCCAGTAGGCTCACATGAAACATTTCATGTATCTTCATACTCAGCGGAAGTAGCAATCGGTATGCCACTGGCCACATACGTGCCACAATGGGAAACAGCCCAATCCACTTCGGTAGACGTTTTCTTGCCCGGCGGCTTCAGCCGAAGGTTTTTAATGATAAGCAACACTTTGTCACCAATGTCAAACGAGACCTCCCGGCGACCTTTGTCGGTATATGCCTTTAATCGCTGCCGAGCTGCTTGAAGGTGACCCTTCGCCTCCTATAACAAGGAGTCGATGCGCTCGGCAAAGGCTTGAGCGGAAGGAACCTGCCCTTTTGTACTCCTACTCTTCGCCAATGAAGAGGGTACCACTGGATGCCGACCACTGTTCAACACAAACAGTGTGAATTGTGTGGACTCGTTCACCGAGTTGTTCACCGCAAATTCCGCCGGGGCTAGGAATTCGTCCCAATCATGCATGACAGGGTCCACATACATGCGGAGCATCTGCTCCAGAGTGCGATTCATGCGCTCTGTTTGTCCGTCAGTTTGAGGGTGAAATGCTGTCGACATTTGCGACTCATCGCCGAAGTACTCGTGCATCTTTTGCCAGAACTTACTAGAAAATTTTTGATCTCGATCTGAGATAATGCGCAATGCCAAGCCGTGGTACTTTACAACACCCTCAAAGAAGAGACGCGCGGTCTCCTCTTTGTCAAAAGATCCACAATCACTAGAATTTCATTGTGGTCACGGGCTGTATCCGAAAGACCAGTAATGAAGTCCATGTTGACGCACTCCCATGGAGCCCCAAGAATGGGAAGCTGTTGGAGGATTCTAGAAGGCTTCTTGTTACTAGCCTTAATCCAAAGACATGGATCGCATGTCATGCAATGTTTACGGACATCGACACTCCATCCTGGCCACCAATAGTGGTCCGAGAGTGCCTATTCGGTCTTTCGGGGTCCCACATGACTTGCAACCGACGGGTCGTGGAACGAGGAGATAATTTTTGCTCGAAGGTCTCCCGAGTTTGACACAACAACTTGTTCTCTGCGCCTGAAGATTCATGCGACCTCCACCAAGCCATACTTGTCTATATTTCAAGAGTCTTGAAACCAATAATCCACACAGTATCCCATTTGGATCCTGTTTACACAACCGTTGTAATGGATAATCTCTCGTGGTGATTGCCGCGAAGGTATAGGGGGATCTGGTGATTGTACTGGTACTGTTGCAATAGCCATAAAACACCCACCGACCTCGGTGGTTACTTTAACTTCCACATGATGTCGGCTTGTTGGATCTGCCACATCGATGCGTCTTGGTCAATTATCCCACGTGAAAGAGATTCAGCTCAGGTATTTGCTCCAACGCGCCTGTCGTCTTGACAGGTTCGGTTGCGTTTGGAAAAACACCAATGGATTATGGTTAGTCACGACCGTCACACCCCCTTCAGCACCCTCGAGGTAGCAACGCCACATCTTGAAGGCGAGTACTATCGCAAGGAGCTCTTGATCCCCAGTTGTGTACCGTGTTTCCACGGGGATGAGCTTCCGGCTCTCATACACAGCTCGGTGCCGGTTCTGCATGAGGACAGCTCCGAGTCCTACTACCGTCGCATCACATCGCACCTCCCACGGTTGCGATAGATCCGGAAGAGCTAGGACGGGCATCATGGATAGAAGCTCTTTGAATTTGAGAAAAGCGTTCTCGCAATCAGATGTCCATTCCCAACGCACGTCTTTTTGCATGAGCCTGGTTAGTGGTGCTGCCAGGGTCGAATACCCTTGCATAAACCGTCGAAAGTAGTTTGCAAGGCCAAGGAAAGACCAAATCTTCCCAACATTTTTGGGGCGTGGCCAGTCCACAATGGCTTGGACCTTTCGTGGGTTGACACGGATGCCGTCCTTGCCGGCGATGTGTCCAAGGTATTCTAGCTCATCTTGTGCAAACTTGCACTTGTTCACTTCTGTTCACGAATAATTGCAAGAACTTCGCGCAGATGTTCTATGTGCTCTTCCATTGATTTGGAGAAAACCAGGATGTCGTCCAGGTAAGCCAAGATAAACTAGCCAAGTTGTTTGGCAAACGTTCGGTTCATTTCTCCATGGAAGGTTGCCGGGGCATTTGTAAGCTTGAAGCATAACAGTCGGAACTGATAGTGTCCCATGTGCCTTTGAAATGCGGTTTTGCTTACATCATCTTCCGTGATGCAGATCTAATGGTACCCTTGGGACAAATCCAAGGTCGAAAATACTTTTGCGCCTTGGAGTTGGTCAACAAGGTCCTCAATTCGCGGTAAGGGGAATAGATTTTTCACCGTCAGCTTGTTCAACGCCCGGTACTCCACGCACATGCGTAAACCACCGTCCTTTTTGCTCACAAAAAGAATCGACGCACCATACGGCAAGCTATTGGGCTCGATCCCCCCTTTTATAAGGTAATCATTGATTTGGCATTCGGCCTCTCGCCTTTCTGCTGGACTAAGGCGATACATGGGTCTAAACGGAGGAGTCGCCTCCGGTTGCAGCAGAATCGTGTGGCCTATGTGTCTTTCTGGTGGAAGCCCAGCCGGTGGATCTTAGAATACATCCGAGAACTCCGCTAATAGAGATCCGATCTCTTGTGGCATGTCTTCCTTCACGTCGTCCTCTACTTTCTCTAGCTGAGCCAAGAAGTATCGACAACCTTGTCGAATACGTCTCTTGACGTGCATTGCAAACAAGCTGGCATGGACTTTGAGTCTGGTCAGTAATAATTCCGTACACAAAATCAACATAAAGCGCCGTTGTCCTTTTCGGATAATCAAACGCTTTGATTCAAAGCACATTAGAGCCTTGTTGTTACGGAGCCAGGGATCACCTAGCACCACGTCAAACGGGTCAAGAAGGTTGAGTACCTTCAACGTGACACTTTGTGTGTACCCTTGAATGCAAGTTTTCGCTTTACAAGAACCGATCATGGGTATCGTACGGTTTTCACCGACAAAAACTGCGCCATTCGATGACTCGTACCTCAGGCCAACCTTTTGGGTAAATCCAAGGCTAACAAAAGAGTCGTCTCCTCCAGGGTCAGCAAGTACGTTCACAGGAGCACCAGCTGACTCGACGAAGGCAAGCCGAGTTTGTGATAAATACGGAATTTGTACGACGGGCGTCGCAACTCCCATGACTCACGCACTCAAGTCCACATCTTGTGGGCACGTGGGAATTCGGCTAGCACCTTCCAACCTTTAAATTTGACTGGGTCGAAATTGTTGACTAAAGGTACTACAAACGTGATTGAACTCATTGCTTTGAGGGCGTTTGCTTCAATCACTGTGTCACACAACTCTTGCACAGTGGTTGGTGTCGCCACCACTAAGCATGTACGATCATGCATCTCGTCTGGAGATGCAAGGTTTAGTGGGCAGTGTCGGTCGGCAAGTGTAGAATGCGGTTCAACAAGAGGAGAGAAAACAGCAAAGAAATTTGAGCTCGTCAAAAACTCAAATTGTTTAACAAACTCATGTGAAAACATGAACCCACACTCGTGATCCAGTTTTACCCCTGAGTGGTCCCCACTAACGTCACTTAGGGGTTGGGAAAACCCGCCCCACGGCCTTGTCCGTTACCACGGCCGAGCCCATTGCTGCAACCGCGACCCTGTCCACGGCCTTGTCCGCGGCCTCCTACTGCACCATCCCCACAAGGTACTACTGCTGCACGTAACGCCGCAGCCCCTTGTCCACCACCAGTAGCTTCAGGGCACTGAGCCCTAAAGCGGCCCGGCTGCATGCAGCTGTGGCAAAACCCCTCCCGAAAGGATGCGTTGCGACGCTCCCGCGCCGCCTGTAGCTCGTCATTCTTGCGGCTGCGCTTGTTGTTAGGGCCCTTGTATCCACCAGCCTTCTTGGCTGGAGGGTTTGTAGGATGCTTGCTCTTGGCCTCGCCTCGTTGTCCAGCTGCCCCACCAGCCCCTATAGCATCCATGCGCTTGTCGCGGCCTTGCTGTGCACGCGCGTTCAGCCGTGCATCATAGTAGTGCTTCGGGTTCGCCGAATACACTTCATTCATGTAGTCACGCAACGCCCTCCAGATTGTCTAAGCTTGGCCAGTGGGTGTCGTGGTGGTCTTGTCCTTCAACTTCTCGCTGGTGAGACCATCACGCAAGTACTCCAGCAGCATTCACTCTGGATACTTGAAGATCTGAGTCCCATCGCCCTCGGTGAAGATTTTGGCTTCCTCCACAAGTGCGACAAACTCGCTCAAGTAAGATTCAAGTGAGCTGCCCAGCTGCCTGAATCCCTTGATCTTGTGGAAGGTACGCTACGCCTCCTCACGTTCGGTGCACTTCTTGTGCATGATCGTGTGGACGGCCTCCCACGGCATAGGCCGCCACTCGAGGTGCGGCTGTTGCGTAGTCCACTCCTTGACCACATACTTGAAGAGTTCGTCTTCAAGCCGCGTCGTGGTACGGTCGCCCCACTGGCTGAGTGGAGCCTTGTCAAGGTCGTTGCATCGGCGGCTTGCCTCATGGGCGACCAGGCACTGCAGCTGGTGATCACAATCGAGGCCCGTGATGCTCTACCCGACGTGGGCCAATAGGTTGGCGAACGCGAACTTGAGCTCTGATGTCATTAGAGCATCGGTGATAGCCTCTGGGGCCTCGCGTTGTCCATGCACCCTTTCCCACTACAGGAGGGTACGATTCGCGTACACGCCTCCAAGGAGTCCCACCTTTTGGAGGAGACTGTCGTCGGTGACGACGCTTGAGTGGGCACTGCCTTGCCCCATTGTGGCCACCTCGTATGAAGGGGGGTCCGCCCCCATTCCTCCAAGTGGTGTCGTATCTCCACCGTCGGTGGTGATCCTGAGTCGGCCTACCGCCTCAGCAGCAAACTCCGCGAGCCTACGACGGTCATCGCGAATTGCCTTGGCGCCGACGTCGTGCGGCTTGTTCTTGCAGGAACTCCCCGTGTGGTTGCTTTCAGCGCTCTTGCTGCTCTCGGCAGTCTCGCTACCGTCGGCAGCTTCAGGCGATGCGGCGGGCGCCTTTCCCTTCTCGAGCAATGGGCTTGAGTTCGCTGCACGACAATGGCGATGATCGCAATCCTTGTCGCCTTTGCCATCGTCGGCGTCGAGCTCTTTGTCGGGGTCCTCCTCCGGGGGATCCTCCTCCATCGCGTCGTCTGTCTCGTGGGGGTCACCCATGTGCGCGCCGACGCTCTCGTCGAGCAACTTTTTGACCTCTGCACGCTTCTCGATATCGCTCAGGTTGGCGTCAGTTGCCTTTGGCGGTACGGTTGCCTTTGGGTTGGCAACCGTGCTCACGGAGGCTGCTCCTAGAATTTGGAGTCCGCCGAGAGCTCGTGGTGAGGCCGTCACCACCTTGCCCTTGTTGGTCTTGGCTGGTCCGGCACCCGCCATCTCATCGCCCGTGCAACTAGCACGTGAAGACCGTTGTGAGGATCACCCCACAACGTTAAGGAGGAATCGCCTCCCACAAACCCCTTGCTCTCACGATCGGTGAGGCAATTATAAACTAGTTTTGTATGTTCCTAGGCCGCCACTTTGGAACAAGGTTGTGTGTTTTGAAACTAGTCCTCCTAAGCTGTGACTCACGGCGATTGGAAAAGACTAGTACCTAGGAAAACAGAAAATTGAAATGCAAGGGAATGAAAAAATGAATATGAATGTCGCTCGCAAGACAAAGGCAAACAATTGTAAAGAGTTTCTAGTAAATCCTAGAAACTCCTTTACTCCCTTTTCATACTTCTCCTCCTTCCTTTGCCTTCTTGTCTTCCTTGATCTCCTCTTGAGTCTTTGCGCGCCTTGCACCATTTGGCGGCATCTTCCTTGCGCCGGTGGCGTTGAGGAAGCCGCCACAGTCTTGAATGTGTTTTCCTTCCTCCTTTCTAGGTGCTCTCAGGTCGTGAGAGCTTCTTGCCTTGGGAAAAAATGTTGTCCCAATTTTTTGAATGAAGAAGGAAGGAGGGAACCTTGAAAAAGGGAAAAACTTGGTGGTTTGGGAGTGGGGACTCCCCATCCCGTCCCACAAAAATCCCTTAAGTCCCCTGGAGGTGAGGAGAGACTGGAAGAAAGAAGCTCCCCAAGTAAAGCTCTTTTTCAGCTCTCCAACGTACTTAACGGCAGTTTAATCCGTTAGTTGTAGATGTCGTAGTCCCTTCTAGCCGTTTTGCTGCTGCTTGCAGCTGCTGGTGGCGTTTTATCTATGGCATAGCCGCCGTTTCCATCGAACTGTTGGACGCGAGGGTAGTCTGGCTCTGATACCACTGTAACGCGTCGAGTCTCCAGCTCCTGCACTGAAGTCGTCGTCGGAGTTCGCAAAACGGCGTTCTCAGTCCGCGTCAGGGATTTACCCCCTTCGCAGAACTGGGGGGCAATCGTCATCAACAACCTAGAGCAGGGAGACTCGAATACTTCGAGTCTCCGGAGGCCCATTTCCGTTTTCAACCACACCCCTGGTTTTGGGACCCAAACCGAAGGTTTTTACCTCAAACTCGTGTGTTCGTACGAGTTATTTCTTTCATTTCATGTCAAATTTTGTCGCGAACAAACTTCGATGTACGTTTTGCCGTTCTGGTGCGAAATTCACCTTGCCCTGCATCACACTAAGCACATGGTAAGGACTCGTAGGATATAACATGAAAGGCATATTTGTTTGAACGGTTTTGAGGAAAATACAACCATTGCACAATGCACATCACATTTAATCATCAAATTACAACTCATAGTAATTTTCATAATTAGGTTTAAGGCTTCACAATATTCATATACACATCTTCAAAAAATCTTTTAGTTTATACACATTTATCTCTCTCATTTGCACTTATAAAAAGGAATGTATGTGAAATCATGATACACGAGTGTATGAATAAAGGTACACTTCTACCTAAAGAAAGATACACTACCACATACGTTAATGTAAACTTAAATGATCACTCACACAAAGGAACATATCTAATTATACAATAGAGATGTGTATGAAAATGATACACTTACTACCCACACGGTGATACACCAACCCCATGCATTTACCCCATACACTTTCCACCCCTTCCCCCCATCAGTGATCAAACACACCAAGGAACATACCTAACCGTAGAAATACACATGTGTACAAAAACAATACACTTACTACCAAGACAGTGATACACTACCCCATACACTCTTCCCACCTCCCCCCTCTCCTCCCCTTCCTGCTAGTGATCACTCACACCAAGGAAGACTTATACCTGCACAATACAAATGTGTATTAACATGACACACTCACCACCCGGACAGTGATGCATACCTCATACACTTGCCCTATACACTCCCCCCCCTCTCCCTCCTCCCCTCTCACCAAGGAAGACTTCAACCTACATAGTACACATAGTATTAGTATGATACACTCACCACGCAGACTGTGATACACTACCCCATACACTCACCCCATACACTTTTCC
>SZWC01001226.1:195766-225419 GCA_023375785.1 Penium margaritaceum | reverse complement strand
CCCCCCCCCCCCCCCCCCCCCCCCCCGGCAAATACCTTAAATGTATTCGGAATATGTATGTGTTAGGTGTCTCTGATGGACATGAAAAAAAATCACTAGTGTACATGATACACTAGTGTCCAGAATAACGTTTATGTGCCATACACGCACCAGCTACACCTCCCCAATACATTCGATGGTTTGGGGGGGGGGTGGAGGAAGGATCCCGACAACGTGGTGTCCGTTTCTTACGTCGTATGTCCTGAACTTTCAAAGTCGCCTATCTGTCGACTATTGACGATCGGTGATCGTCGATCGTCGATCGTCAATCATCGGTCGTTGATCATCGATCATCGGTCGTCGATCGTCGATCGTCGATCGTCAATTGTCGTCTATCCATAGATATCTGTACAGTGATCTCCGATCCTGGATTGTCGATTGTTGTAGATCTGTGGTTGACGAGCTGACATACATTAGTGTATGGTTAGCTATTCTATAACATGAAAAGAAATACACCTCCCAGCTTCACTATGCCAATGCATTTTACCCTTTGGGGGGGGTGTGGTCAAGTCGTGCCCACCCCCCCCCCTAGGTCGAATTGTATTGGAGGAGTGTATATGGAGGTGTATTGGGAGAGCGGAGGACTTCGTGAACAAGTGTACAAATACACTTGCGTCTGTTTCCTATTCCCTGCAAGATACTCCTTGTGATACACTCTCCTAATACATTCACCGTGTCTTGCGGGGGAGGCGGTGTCGTTTCTTTGCACGTATTCTAGCACTCGCTGTTGGGGCGTTGTTTCTATGCTCGTTCCTATGCTCGAAATCCGGCACTTTGTCGTGAAGCACGGAAAGAAATGTGTGGGCATAAGTACCTTAACTCCTTATCTTCTATAAAGGCCGTCCAGATCGATAGATCGACGCTCGCAGATCTACTTAAAACTTATACTAATGAATACCCATGTGTATCGTTCAGGTTCTATATCCGCTACAATCACGGATACACAAACCAAATACACTTCTAGATTATAGGGGGGGGGAGGAGACTAGTCGTACCCCCCCCATCTCCCCTAATCATTGTATTGGGTGCAGTTTACTGAAAAGTGTATCTGGAGGGATCTGAATTATCGCACAAGTGTGTGCATGCACTTTTGTATGATTTTAAGCGCGCATACGATACAAGCCCCGATACATTCGTGAAATACAATCGAGGAGTTAAAGGGGGGGGGGGTGGAGGCAGGGCGAGACAGGAAAAAACCTTTGTGTACGGCTTTCACAATCTCCACGATACAC
This sequence comes from Penium margaritaceum, assembly GCA_023375785.1. NCBI lineage: Eukaryota > Viridiplantae > Streptophyta > Zygnematophyceae > Desmidiales > Peniaceae > Penium > Penium margaritaceum. Next base: position 224,148 of record SZWC01001226.1, on the reverse strand, counting down.
TACCCAATACAAGGTCGAGATACAATCGGATAGATAGAGGTGGGGGGCGGGGGGAGGGGGGAGCGATTGGGGACAACAATCGACTCCGAGAGAATTACATTCGCAGCAGTTGCAAAAAGCAACCGAATATCCTGTTCGCTCTCAAACGACTTCTCTACCTACATTATGGGTTTCGAATACACTCTGCATGACCGAGATACCCTGATAAACATTTAAAGACAGAAATAGGTTAGCACGAAAATTATTGAGTATTTCATCAATTGAAACAGAGATTTTTTAGTAGAAATTTTTATTGCTACAATGGTCACTTTTACTGTAGGGAAAATTATAGTTGTTCACTTAGAAACCAATGATTTAACAAGTACATGAATGCTGGTAAACTTCTAAGAAGGGAAGATAATGGTGGAGTAGTATACATAAGAAATGAAGTGTATAAAAGTGGGACGATTAACCATACCTCCCACCTACACAGTACACATGTGTATCAATATGATACACTCACCACCCAGGTAGTGATACACTACTCCATACACTTGCCTCATACACTTTTCCCACCTCCCCCCCCCATCCTCCCGTTCATGTCAGTGATCACTCACACCAAGAAAGACTTCCACCTACACAATACATGTGTATTAACATGATACACTCACCATCCAAACAGTGATACACTACCCCATACACTCACCCCATACACTTTTCCTACCCCCCCCCCCAATTCTCCACACTAGGAAACCCCCAAGAAACTTCCATGAGAACAAGTAAGCTAATACAGAGGTCTACGTGTGTATAGAAGGACATCAATCAACTATACCTCATCACCGTCACCGTCAACGTCACTGTCACTGTCACTGTCAATGTCAATGTCACTGTCACTGTCACTGTCACTGTCACCATCACCGTCACCATCACTGTCAACGTCCCTGTCACTGTGACCATCAATTTTGCATTCAAACACGCACTTCCACACGCACTCATGCTCCCACTTGCACACCCACGTGCTCTCTCTCTCTCTCTACATCTCTCTCTCTCTCTCTCTCTCCCTCTCTCTCTCTCTCTTTCTCTCTCTCTCTCTCGCTTTCTCTCTCTCCCTCTCTCTCTCACTCTATCTCTCTCTCTGTTTCTCTCTCTCTCTCTCTCTCTCTCTCTCACACACACACACATAGACATACACACACACACATAGATACACACACACCCATCCGCATACACACATACATACACACAAACACAATCACACACACATGCACACACACACACACACATACACATGTACGTGCACTCGTACATGTACTGCTACATGTACATGTACACACACGCACGCACACACATGTGCGTGCACTTGCACACCCACGTACAGGCACATGTGCATGCACACACACAGGCACACAAACATGCACGTGCACTGGAACTTGCACTATCACTCGCCATTGCACTCTCACTTGCACTCGCATACCCACTTTCACAAGAACTCACACTCTCACTCACACTCAGACTCATCCTCATGCTTATGCTTACACTCACACTCACCCTCAAACTCATCCTCACCCTCACATTTCCGCTCACTCGCACTTGCATTCACACTCACACTTATCCTCAAACTCACTCACTGGCACTCACTCACATCTTGACACTCAAACTAACACTCTCACACTCACATTTGCACTTGCACTCACACTCGCCCTCTCACTTGCACTTGCACTCGTACATCCACTCACAATGGCAATCTCACTTGCAGTCACACAGTCACACAAACTCATGCGCATGCACACATGTGCATACACACACACACATACGCACACACACACACACACACACACACACAGTTTCATACTCATGCGTGTATGCACGCACTCATAAATGTGCAATCACACTCATGGCCATGCGCACTCTCATGCTCACTACCGCTCATGATCATGGTCATGCTTACGCTCACGCTCACGCGGACACTCACGCTCTCGCTCATGCTCACTCATTATCACACTCACACACATACTCACACACTCACACACTCGCACTCGCACTCCCACTCAAAATTGCTCTCATGCTCGTACTTGGGCTGGCACACACATGTGCACTCGCACTCACACTCAAACACACTTGCACATACACACACACTTATACACACTCTCTCTCTCTATCTCTGTCTCTCTCACACACACACACATACACATACACACACACACACAAATACTCACACACGTACACACACGCACACACATACACGTACAAACACACACACAAATACACACACACACACACGCGTACGCGCGCACGCACGCATGCGCATGTGTGCGCACGCACGCATACACATGCATACATACACATACTCATGCATACATAGACACTCATTCACACACACACACACACTCTCTCTCTCTCTATCTCTCTCTCTCTCTCTGTATCTATCTCTTTATCTCTCTCTCTCTCTATATATATACATCTCCCTCTCCATCTCTCCCCCACCTCCGCTCTTCCTCTCCCTCTCCTTCTTACTCAACCTCCTTATCCCTCCCTCTCTTTCTCACTCTCCGTCTCTCTCGTTCTCTCTCTCTCTCTCTCATCTCCCTTGCTCTCTCTCTCTCATCTCTCTCTCTCTATCTATGCATTCATCTCTCTCTCTCTCTCTCACACACACACACACACACACTCACTCACTCACTCACTCACTCACTCACTCACTCACTCACTCATTCAATCACTCACTCACTCACCCACTCACTCACTCACTCACTCACTCACTCACTCACTCACCCACTCAATCACTCACTCACTCGCTCACACTTGCATCATTGCACTTTGTCATCGTGCTTGACCACCCTATCTCTGCCATTGAACCATCGCATGTTGTCCTATGTTTCAACTAGTTTTTTCTCCTCCATGTACGTGCAATAAAGTCTTCAATCAATGATCATGATCAAGGAGAAAGGGAAGATTATTCATCCAATGCTGCTGGAAGTTCATCATGCTGAACGTTCATTTGATTTGTTGTTAGTTACATGTTTTCTATACAAAAATGAGACCCCCCCCATCCGCCTCAACTTCTCTCTAGGCCTCTCTCTAGCCATGTTTTGCCTTTTCCATGACCCATGCTTGTCCATACATACTTCCATGAGTGCTACACAACTACATTAGGAAGCAACCTCTGCACATACAATATTTCAACCTCTTGGCTGCTTAAGGAATGCATACCATTGCGGGTTTTCCGGGGTGACGATTTTCCCAACCCTGGCCCTTGCTACAAGTGAAGCATCCAGAAAGGCATAGCAAAGCTAAGAGTGTTCTAGGGACCATCAAATTGGGGAAACTATGTAAAACATTTCTTGTGATTTTTCGTCACTTTTTTACTACAAGGAGTACTTCGTAACCCAAAATTTCACCACAAGTACAACTATAACTACAATAGGTCATTAAAAGTGCAAGTGTCTAGGTCCTAGTAGCTATATGGGTCACTCAGTCATCCGAATGACACGCCAAAAGAAACAAGAAATGTATGAAATCAAATCTTACGCACTAAACTATCGTCTGCAGGTCATGGGGGAGTGTTGTGTCTAACACAACACTCCCCCATGACCTGCGGACATCAAACACCACAAGAAAGCAAAGGTCAGAGGGCAACACTGATAGCTGCAAAGGAGAAAGAGCACAGGAAAGAGCCACACAAGGAGCACAGGCACATAGAATGGGAGCACTAAGAGTGGAGCAAGAAACAACCAGAAGCAGAACACTGTGGCAAGATTCCATAAATGCGCACGGCAGTTTTAATTTGTCGATGCAGAGCAAAATCATGATTAGAACCACTCATTGCTGCTACGTGTCAACACCAACCGCAAAAATGTAGACATGTGGAGATTTCTTGCACAAAAATGGACAATGCCGATTTGCTTTGTGTGCATAAGACACATGCCACTGTGATCAGCGGGTGCGGCTTGCGGCTTTTTTGTCGCAACAAATGGTGATGAATTGGACAATTCGGCATAGATTTTGTATGAGACGGTACAACATGAATCCCAGGCAAACTTCATTACCCAGGTTCACGTACCTAGCCTGGGTGGTGATGCACACAACACAATCCTACTTTCAACTCTTCATGAGACTACATTACCCTCGATGAAGAATATGTAGCTTGAACATAACATAATCCTGGGTCCACTCACTTTCATTGTACCTGTGAAAACCACAAAGGGTTCCTCTTGAAATAATGAACTCAAGTTTGTGCATGCTAAGTAGCCTCCAACTGAAGCAGACACGGATGATATGAGAACCGTAGCAAAAAAATCCACAACGAAAGCAACATCCACACTCATTTTGATGGCAAGAAACATGTTGGACCAGATGTATCAGATGTAAATCTCGACATCATTGGGCTCCCCGAGCCGAGCCAGGTCTGCTGATGTAAGAAGCCTCTACCCATTACGTGTAAAAGACGTATATCAAGAGGGTAGTTTGGTAAGCAGGTCTGCATAATGTGCTCCTAACGTCTTGTTTTAGCAAGCTTAATGCATGTGTAACATGCAGTTCTGACAACCAGGCTCCATCTCCATACCTAGGAAGTCAGGGGTAGGACCGAAATCCATCATTTTGTGCACAAATCCCTTGCACAACTTGGACAATGTGACGATTTTGGGACGTGATCAAGAGATCATCCACTTTGACTAGGACAACAAAAAATGGTACAAATGGAGATTTCAATCATTGGAGGGTGGAGATTTCATTCTTTTCACTTCCGAAAGAAAACATTTCAGGTCAAAAAGAATACAGTTTAGTAATTCAAGGCTATGTCATGACAATTTCAAGAGATTGGGAAATCTATGGTCTATGATAAATTTGCTGGCTCTTTTTTTTGTTTTTGTATTTTGTCCTTGGTTGTGTCCCTAGGCACAACGGGTATTTCCTTGCCCTTCCATGACCGCAACGCGTCATAGGAGGGACTGGTTTTGGTAGAGCGAGCACATGTGCAACACACTCTCTGTACTCATCAGCTAAGATCTTAACAAAAACCTTGGTGAATATTGCCATAGTCATGTGTAAGAGATTTGCACTTGCACGGTGTCTTCCATGCAGGTAGCATTTACAAAGCATGGTGCTGCGACAGTGCACGGCAACGCAAGCATGAGTCATGATCCTGCTACCTGTCAGCCTCCTCCAAGCGCAACTGCAGCTAGTCGAACCGACATGACCAGTTGCTCTGTCTTTTCATCACATTGACATTTACACTTTAGATCTGTTGACACTTGATTCCAACATGCCGGTGACTGTTTGTACAGTTCATGAGCACAAAAACAAAAGTGGGTGTTCGACCAACTGACGCACCACAACCAACCAATTTTTAAGAATCATTTGTTGATATGGATCTTGAATTGTCCGTCTTAGTGCACTCCACTGAAGTCGAACACATGTCTCATGTAAAAGAAAATGGCACAAACAGACAAACATATAACTACACTTGTGCACAGTGAAACAACAAGAAAAAAACGAAAGGAGGGAAAATCAAGGCAACAATCCTCAATCTATTTAAAATGGCAAAATCTCATGGCAGTACGGTAATGATGATGGACTGAACGCAGAGGCGGGACGACGTGAAAAGGAGAGGAGGAAAAAGGTGAATTATAGTGAGGGGAACACGGCTCTGATCCGTGGTGCTAGAAGATTGTGCAACAAGAAGGTGAGAGTAGTTGGAAGATGTATGAGGATGAAGGTGATGCTAATGGTGAAGGTGAAACTGTTGTGTTAGTTGTGGGAGTGAGATGAAGTGAAATTTCTCTGAGGGATAAACGCTCTTAAAGAATCAGCAGCAGAAAGATGACATTGCAACAAAGTCACGAGGAGGCATGTTGTTGCATATGTATTGAGAACTTGAATGCAGAAGGACTGCATTAGTTTTCAGCAATGCAGGCAGGTTTATGAGAGCAGGATATTGATTGAAATTGGTACAAAGCTTCGGATGAAGCTACAGCTGAGTCTGGCTTAGCTATTGGTGTGATCTATTAATGACTGAAGGAGTTGGACGTCACCACAAGCATTCAACACTGGGTGAATTCACTTTGAGAGTTGACGTTGAGGCTGAAGGAGCGGTGCGAGCACACACTATTCACGTAAGTTGTAGCTCAAGATGACGGATGAGCAGGCAAAGCAAAACAAACACTGGGTGTTTAGAACCAATGCACGCATTTGGCTTTGGCTTAGGGTAGACCCATGAGTACTGGTTTGCAAAGATGTTGAATTAGTAAGGCACGAGCGGGAATTCTGGTGTAGGCGGTGAGGATGGCAACAGAGCATGTTGGGATAGCTCAGGCGGAATGAGGTGCTACTGCAGATGATGCGCTGACTCAGCCAAGCAAAACCATGCGATGTTATCTGAAGCCTTGATAGAGGAGTTAGCCAGAAAAACAAGAGGATAGAGTGCGAGGTTTGAGGTAGACGGGGACATGTTGGAGACAAGCTGAGGAGTACACGGAGACAGCGTAAGAGGAGTGACATGACGACGATGGTCACAAAACCAAAGGCAGACAGAATGAAGAAAATCTTTGTGGGTTAAACTGGAAGGGAATAAACATCATCTCTACATATAGCATAATATGAAAAGTTATGAACAAATGGCTTTTCTCTGCTAGACAAACACATCACAACATTGTCAAGCCATGTAAGGAAAGACTCCAGACTAGAGTCTCATTGCTGAGGTGGTTCAGAGTAATACATGAACCTTAATGAGACCTTAAATTGAACAACGGATATGATGTGACTTTTTCAGATTAGTAAACCTAACAATGTTGGCTATATCATCAAAGGTGAGACTAAATGCTGAGGAGACAGGCTTGTCGTAAACATGGAACCGGTATGATGAGCATGCAAATCAAGTGATTCACCATTTTGTGTCCAGATTTTGAGGTCTTGTGTACATTTCACACGTATGGCTTCAAACTTAAACTAGTACATTTGAATCGTCAATTGAAGGTACCAGGAACATGAGTGTTCTCATTGCCTTCATGGCGCTTGCTTCAGTCACCATGCCACAAAAATGATGAATGGTGGTTGGTGTAATCACCAGCAAACAAGTTTGATCATGTGTTTAATTGAGAAAAGCAAGATGTGACGTGCACTAGTACCCAACAAGTAAAGACCAAGTTTCAATGGGAGGATGTAAAAAGTTACACAGTTTGAACGTATAGAGAACTTGAATTGTATCATGTTATTGTCAAAAGGCATGAATTCACAGTTGTGATCTGCCTTAATCCCTTAGAGTTCCACACCTACTTCACTCAGGAGCAAGGAAAATCCACACTACGGCTTGACCGGACCATTCCCACTGCTACAGTCATGGCCACATATTTACAAACCCACCTGTTGCACCCTCTAACCATGGTGTGATGGCTGCAACAGATATTTCACCATCACATCATCTCTACCACAAACATCCCTGGGACAATCATACCTGGAATGTCGAGGATACATGTAGTCGTGGTATTGTCCCTCGTGGAAGGCTGGGTTGTGACGCTCATGAACTGCTTGTAGCTTGTATGTCTACGCATGTTGTTCAACACCTTCTGTCCTGAAGCTTTCTTAGTTTGGGAGGCTTACATGTTGCTTATCCTTACCCTCCCTTTGGCTGCACAAGCATCCAAGCACAAGTCACGGCCGAATTGCACATACACATTAGAGCATGCATCCAAAAAGTATGATTGGCTGGAGAAGTATACATAATTTTTCTCAATATAGAAATCCCTCCAACTTTTCTATGCCTTGTTCATTCGGGATAGACTATCGAGTAAGAACCCTAGAACTAATCACTTAGCCTAATTGAGTTTATGCATGCTATTCCCCTTGGTGAAGCTTTTGGCTACCGCCAAAAGTGTGGCAAACTTGCTCAAGCATGACTCGGTTGAGACATCAAGCTTCTCAAAGTCCTTTGTTTTGCAAAAAGTGAGACATCCTCCTCAGGTTAGGTGCACGTCTTGTACGTGATAGCACCCAAAAGAAAACATGGCACGGGCGGCTAACTTTGGTGTAACATATGTGCGCCTAACTCCTTGAACATAAACTTGGAGAGCCTCTCATTAAGTCACATCGTGGAATTGTCACCCCAGTGAATGAGAGTGGCCTTCTTTATGCACAACAAGTGCTCCATCCATTTCAACCAACCTGTTGTCTGAAATGTATTTAAAACAGACACTATTAGTAAACATGTGTTGATGGAAGATCTTGAAACCATCAAGAGTAGCTTGGCAGAACCATCACTTGCCTCGGTAGCTTCAACCACCATACGAGCCAGGTGTCCAACACATTGTTATAGTCATAAAGATTAATCATGGCTTTAATTTTTAATATGTGTTTAAGTTTACGGACACGGTGTAGATGTGCGACGTCATGTTCAGGGTGGGAAAGCATGTTGACGAACATTATCTTCAGCTCTGATGTCTCCAAGGCCTCATTGATAGTTTTCATGACCTTCACTTTAGCCATGTGCCTGTTGCCACTTGCGGAGGGTCCGGTCAGTGTACCCCCCCCCCCCTGGAAGGCCAACCTTTTGGAGAAGTTTTTTTTTCTGCCACTACGCTCAAGTGGCGACACCAGATTCTCATGGCCTCCTCATCATAAGGAGGAGTTTTGGCACTTGTGCTTACATCGCATGCGGAATCACCACAATTTATGCCGTATTCAAGGAATCCAACCATTTTGAAGGTCATATCAAGAAGCTTTTGGCAAGTGGCGAGAACCTCATGCTCATGAGAGCTTCAAGAGGGTTTTTTTCCAGTGCCTCTGCCTTAATGATAACTTCACTTTTTTCAACGGTTATCACCTTTGGTAGTTCATGTGCATTTTCCAGGTAATTGGCTCAGGTTCTCCTTGCAATGATGATGTGGCTCACGATTTTTTTCTGTCTTCCCTTTGGTCCATGGTTATTTCCACATTTGAGAAGTCATCCAAGGTATGTTTTCCATTGCATGGCTATCACCCTCATACATTTTGGATTGCTTTTTTTGTACCTCCTTATCACTAGCCTCCTTCTCAGATCTGTGGTGATTCACACGCATTTTCTCTAGGGACATGTTGCCACTAAGTTGGCTAGAATAGTTGCAGTTTATATAGTACAACATCTCAAGGAAACAAAAATGTTTGTATGGACTGCTTAAATAAATCAAGGAGTAAGAAAAGGGCAACTTTAAGCTGATGTTTACTAAACACGTATGTTTGAAACTCCTTCCTCTCTCTCTTTCTCTCTCAATATCTCTCTCTCTCTCTCTCTCTCTCTCTCTCTCCCCCCCCCCCCTCTCTCTCTCTCTCCCTCTCTCTATCTCTCTTTCTCTCTCTCTCTCTCTCTTCTTTTCTTTTGTTGTCTTCTTGCATCCCCACTTGGATTCCTATGATCCTTTTTAAGGTCTGTACTGGTGTTTCCACTGTGGGGTGGCATTCACGACTCTTTGATAAAATTTCCTCCCTTCACTTGAAGTGTGGTTGCTCAATGTCTTCTCATACACGAAATTTCTATTGCATCCTTTTACTGCGTGATGTTTTCTTTCGTGAAATCTTGTATGTCTAATTTTATTGGAGGTCCAACGTGTGTGAATAATGTGTAAGGATTGTGTATTCAATTCCTTCAACAACAAAAAAACACCAGTTAAATATCTAGTGCCTGGTTTTTTTCTTACACGAAACATTTGATTCCCACTCCTATGAAGGTGTTTATTGTGCAGAGCTATTGTATAAAGACAATGTGTCTGTTCTGTAAAAAAACATACTTCAATCATGCACGTATTGTGTGATTGTGTTCTACATGGAACCTTGGAACCCCACTCCTATGGTGAAGTTCAGTTTATTGAGCTCTTTTACAAAGGTAACGTACTCATTTCCCACAATAACATCTACTAACCATACACCCCGTGCATGATTTTGTCCTTCGTGGAACTTTGGGCTCTAACTCTTCTCGATTATCCATTACGTGGGGCTAGTGCATGCACTCAAACGATGACTGTTTCCCATGCAAAACTTAGACCTTCACTCCTATGGAGTATGTATCATGCGTGGGGCTAGTGTGTGAGGGTTGTAAAATTATTCTCCATGCACAAATACACTAATCACGCACTCAATTTGTGACCACATCCTAAGTTAATATCACCATGGCTTTTATGGAGGGATCCATTGCGGTGGGCTAGTGCACTAGGGAAGTGTGCTTTCTCCTCGAACAATAATGTATTGATTATGAACTCACTACATGATTTCATCCAACATTGAACCTTGGACCTACACTCCTCTGCAAGGGATCTACATCGTGGGATTTTCCATGTAACCAGTGTTCCCTAGATAAGATTTTATTAATCACATACTCAATGTGTGATTTCACCTTTTGTGACATTAAATATGGCTTCTATTGGCGATTTGAGTGTGTCGAAAGTTTTTTCTTGTTCCTTATACACACATAAAACATAATTTGATCACACACTCAGTGCGTGAATTTGTCCTACATAGAACCTAATTCCCCATTCATATGAGGGTCTTTTGGATGGAGCTACTATATGAGGAGAGTTTGCTTATTTCCCACAAAATCATACACTAATGATGTAGTCAGTGTGTGATATTGTCTTACATGGACCCTTGGACTCCATAACATATGGAGGCATCCAATGCATGGATCTAGTGTATGAAGGTGGTGTGCTTGTTCCCTGTGTACAAGAAACAATCGCATGATCACTACGTGATTTCATCTTAGTAGAACCGTGGACCTCAAATCCTATGGCAGATCCCATGTTTGGGGCTAGTTTGTGAGGGGTGTATGCTTGTTCTCCACACAAAAATCATTAATCATGCACTCAATGCATGTTGTTGATCTTTATGAACGCTTAGACTCCCACTCCTAGTGGGACGAGGGGGATCCAATTGATTGGGCTAGAATATGAGGGCAACGTGTTCATTTCCCATGTTAATGTACAGTTACTGCATATTCAGTGTATGATTTTTTCTTATGTGTAATGTTGTTTTATGGAGGGCCCTTTATTTGAGGCTAGTGTATGAGGGTAGTGTACTTGTTCCTTCCACAAGAACACACTGATCATGTAGTCAACTAATGATTTTGCCCTTTGTAAAACCTTAGTCCCTCACTCTATCCTAGAGTTCTAGTGCCTAAGTTGTTTTTATTCAGGTGGTGTTCATGTTTCCCAAATAAGATTACACTAATCACGTACTCAATATGATGTTTTTTTCCTACTTTCCATTTTCAACTACGGATCCATGGAGGTTTCCAATGGGGCTAGTGTGTGGTTGGCAATGAATTTTCCCTGCATGGAACCCTGGCTTTCCACTCACGTGGGAGGGAGCCTAGTACCTTGGATAAGTGGATGAGGGCATTGTGCTTGTTCTCCACATGAAAACATACTTCTTAGGCACGGAGAACGTAAGGTTTGCTCTGTTAAACAATGAAATATAGCTCCCTTGGTGATTTCACCGCATGGGACTTGCTTACAAGGACAGTACCCATCCTCTCCAAATACAATATACATGTACGCAGTTGGTCCATTCACTGCTACAATGAACTCAACTTTGAATGTGCTTGCTTATTGTGAGCATACTATCGGAGCACACACCAAACACCGCATGTAAATTGAACAACATTGGATACACATGCTTGTTGTTGTGCTAGTCTATAGTCTACGACATTCCTTTGGGTTGGAGAGGGATCCTCTGCCAAACCTTGGGTAATGGGTTGCTATAGTTCTAAAGAGAAGCCAAAAGTTGATAACAATGTACTGCAAAAACAATTCACCTATGGTAACATTTCTGCAAGCACAATTGGATGACTAGGACCATGGAGATATAAAGAATTTGAAAACGATACTGTACAATACTTACAACTGTCAAGAATTCATGTCACGTGTCTTCTACTTGCCACTCCATCCTTTTTGCTAACGTTGGAAATTTTCCAACAAGGTGATGTCAGTTTAGTTCAAATCCTTTTGTAGCAGACAAGGTCTTTATCTCTTGAACCTGGTTTTCTTCAAAATTCACACCATGGCATCAGTAGCTTATTGGATGGAAATTCTCCTTTGTGTCACTCCGTGGAATTTTTCACTGAAAACATTGTGCAAGGACTATGTAACATTTTTATTCTCTGCAAGCTCGTAATCGCCTTGATATCCCCTCTTCTTCGTGGTCTTGAGTAATAGGGATTATAACATGGAATTCTATTTTTGCAAGCTTTCTAGCTTCAAATGTTAACTTTATGCTTCTTTCATTTTCAGATAATCTTAGTTCAATGGATGAAGATCACTGTGTATGCAAGACGAGTCACAATTTCATGTCTCACCAATTTCCTCCGTTAATGCTCTGTTAATGTGGGGATATCAAATAAGTGGGTTACGAGGAAGTGGCGGTGGGTGGGCTCCAAATCATGCGTTGAGGGCGGATGGTTTCTTGGCCACTTGAAACCATCTCTATTGCTTCTCTCTAGTTTATCTCTTGCTGCTTCACTCTCTCACTTGTCCTCTTCCCTCCTTGTGCTCTGTTGCTTGTTGGCAAGGAGGGAGTGAGATGAGGGGCTCGAGCCCATAAGCACTGGTCCTAAAGAAGTCCAAATCTCATATTCGTATGTTGAGCGGCCATAGCTCGATTGACAGTCGAGTAGGTGGGGCAGACCACCTTCCAGGTTGCCAGCCACCGAGCCAGCCAACACAAGGTTGACTGACAAATAGAAAGAGGTTGGTTCTTTTTCGGCCTTTGACATAGCAAGGAAGAGGAGAGGGAACTGCCCCTATCAGACTATACACCTGGTAGATGTGTGCCATGTACTAGATATGCAACCAATGTGTAGTTTTTGTGTCTAGTAAGTCATGTGTTGAAGTTATCTATGTCTTTTCTTTGCAATACACGAGTTATCTAGATTGGAGGTAGAACATGCTATTGTTGTAAAAAAATGTTGATGAAATCCAAAACTATGTCTTCCCATGTCTATTTGGAAACATGAACCCTTTAAAGGATAGATGAAGAGCCTTCTTCATTTGTTTTTTAGGCACTAGCTCATGTTATGACCTCAATATGGGTTGATAAGTGCCATTGATTGTGTGCTGCCAAATAATGCAAGTTATGGCACTTGTTTTTTTTAGCACAAAAGTTCCCTATGCTGTGGTTGTTTTTGCACTTTGAGTTATGCGTCTAAGCGGTTATGGGACCGGAACGACCTTCACCCGATACAATCCATGCAACCGTAGGAATGAAACTACATTTCACCCATGAAGTAGGTTACATAAAACAAAAGGATGACATGCATCATTTGTAATACCCCTTCGTGGAATCTTGCTTCATTCTGTTCCGAGTTGAAATTCATCATGTTCATTGTTACCTCTATTGGTGGACCACTGGCATGTGTCCGTTCATAACGCAATGTGGAAAAATGCATCCCCTCTTCTAAATATATCCATGGCCATGTCTCAGCGTCACTACACCCACCTTCCATTTGCATGCGCCTTCAATAATGTATGGCTAAACAAGGCATAGATGGGCCGATCCTCTATCCGATGTGACCAATGTAATAAACTGGCGCCGTGTGGGTTCCTTTACAATTAGCATCCTACAAGCACGGTAACACGGCTGTTCCCACTCCTTCCACGCTCCACACCTATATGTCCACCACACTAGGTTCACTCTCTTTGGGCTGATGTTACGTCCTGTGACTTTGGGTAAGTAGTTGTCCTCCCTTTCTACCTTATAATTGTGTGGAAGAATTGTAAAAGTTATGAGCCATTTTGGTGGTGTAGGAGCTAATGTGTTTGTGCACGAACAAGCTAGCTTCTGATTTCTTACCAATAGCCTCCGCATGCAACTATTCAAAGACATAAATCTTCTAAAGAAATGGACTTTCTACATACTCATATCTTATTATCAAATTTTCTTGATTTGATTTGAGATAGTGTGTCTCCAAAACTGACGAGACGGTGGATGCACGTCTACTTATCCAGTGGAATGCCACTCTGACCATTGGCTCAAAACAAGTACATTATAACCCCATGACCCTTGTATTGGAACATATTCTCACAGTGTTTCCACCTTGGCATGCATCATTGCATGTAGCAAACCATACAACCTGTAATTGGCCACCTTACCGTACCTGTGATGAACATTCTAATTCAGGTGCCGATTTCGTAGTGTGTGATAGGCCCCTAGGCCTTCGTAATGTGCATCAACTACACTCGATGATTGATTTCGACTTTCTTTCCATGATTAAGAGCACCCTAGACGTCTCATCTCCCGTGGTGGCAAAGCTCTGGTCATGCCGTTGAAAGGCATTCGAGACTGAGTGGTGGACGTGGTACGAGAGATGGTTACCAGTGGAAAGGAATGCAACGGGGGGGTGTACCAAGATCAATTATTCATTGCATATTAGTGGACATATTGCATTCCAACGTCATGTCTCATGCATATATGTGGCCCTCAAGGACAACATCTAAATCATGTGTTGAATTTGCGAGGAGACATTTGCACATGCACACATTTAGATGGGACAAAAATGGTTGAATCGTTTTAAAAAAGGAAGTTCATGCGCAAGACAAGGCAACAAAGACGTCTTACCTATGGCCATCCTCGCACTGAAGCCATTGTACATGTGTCAACAATAGAATTTGTCAGTATCAAGACTACAGCTGACAAAGGCTGAAATGGTTCCTAAGAGTACGTGTTCATTATTAAAACCCCCATGTTATAATGCTGAGGTACATGAGAAATGTGGAATCAATCCCCAAGCTTATGAAGAGAAGAAGTACAAGTGATGACTCCTGGCAAAGATGCGTTTTCTTAGCCACAAATCTTTGTGGAACAAAACACAAACCCACCGGCTGTGTTAAAATTTAGATGTCATAAAACTACATAAACAAAAAATGGTTCCTAAAAATCACCAGCTTTTACAATAAGTTAACGACATACCCAAATCATGTCATAATGCACGGATTGTAGATGGCGAAAAAGTAGAATTTGTAGAGTAAAAGACAATGAAACGAATTTGGATGCTTCGGTAGTGGAGTCACCTGTAAGCATACTCCGATGACAAGAGTCAAAACTGTCAAGGGCATGCATACAAGAATTGAAACAAGAGTCAAGTGTGCTTGGGTTTAAGGAGCTCAACTCGAGCAAAGTGTGCGACCTCGTGTCATGAGAGACTGATTCGACAAACTTTGTTAAGAAGCCGAGGGGTTTCCAAATGACCGAGGCCAGTTTTGGTAAAGGTCTAGGTTTGTGGAGACGCCAACTACTTGGTTTGGGAAGAACGCTGTAGTTCATGATTGTTCTGATGAACCTTATGGTCGAGATTGTAATAACCTGAAAAAAGAACATTAGAGGTTGGGGTTGTTGGTCCAAATGCCTTTCGCCAAACGATGTAAAGGTTTTGACACCAACTCACAATGGGCTTGAAATGTAAGGAAAGAAACATCCTCATGAGAAGTTTAGGGGTCCCTGCATATCATGGACGTAAAAATGGATAATAGTAAGCACCACCTACTCGAATCCTCATGAAATGATTGATAGTTGTGTGGTTATGATAATTGTATGAGTGTTGCTATAGCCGAACATGGAAGGTACAAATGTTTGAGTGAATTGGCCGAATGATCCATATGTATTCCATTTTCTTATGAGAGATGGACTCAAGGTGCAGATTTCAAGCTTTCAGAACTCCAATTCCCGACTCAACAACGACCATATCTTACTGACCACGTTTCAAGTTTTAGGCTGGCTTTTGGGGCTCGGCGGTCATTGTCACACACGTGAAACTCTGGCCGTGTTCTTCTTGTACAATGCGACACTTCTCGGCTTTCATTAACTGAGAATGCTCGGTTAACACTTTGACACCGGTTTGATGAAAGGTTGAGTTTCATCCTTTCTTATTCATAGGCGAGTGTGAGTTTTAACCCAACGAAGTGCAGATTTTCCTATAAACAGCTTCTATCTTTACATCTCGCCGTTAGGGTGGCCTCATGAACTGGGCTT
The DNA here is from genome assembly GCA_023375785.1 of Penium margaritaceum. NCBI lineage: Eukaryota > Viridiplantae > Streptophyta > Zygnematophyceae > Desmidiales > Peniaceae > Penium > Penium margaritaceum. The sequence continues at coordinate 208,188 of SZWC01001226.1, read as the reverse complement.
TTCTGTCTGTCTCATGGTCTGCTGATAATGCGTCTAACCGTTGGACGAATCCAATGTTCAAAACTGACTCAAAACTTTTGAAACATAGAATTTAATGATATGAGGTCACTGTTTCCTCATGAATACATCATTACTGAATGTGAAGAAGACTGCTTCGGTCGTTGCATCGGGTAAGATTGGCTCGAGGGCCCTTTGTTCGAGGCTAGTGTATGAGCCTAGTGTACTTGTTTTAAGGTCCGCCTGCCTCTTCAACTGCGGAAAAAAAAGCAGCAGGATATTCGTCCAGCCTCAAAGTGGAAATTGAGCGGCTGCACTAGAAGACAAGGTCGTTGTTTTGGCGATGTACCTGGGTGGCCGCCTCTACCTGGGTGGAACCCGACAAATACGTACAGGCCTAACAGCCAGCTGTCCTGTAAAAGTGCAATCACGGGACGGCAATTGAAGGAAAGCTAATTTCGATTCCTTTCTGTTCTTGCAACCACTGTCGCTTCTTTTGGTTTGTTCACGAACGTAAAACCAGCGCCTTCATTGATCAGGCAAAAAACCAGAAAACGACCAAACTAACGACTACTATGGTTTTCCTTTCGATGAACAGTGTTGTGGGAGATGCTCTTGTCTCAATGCCAGCTCTAGCGGCAGCACTAGTCTCGATCGCATCCTCAGGCCGGCTGGGCCAACCTGTGGAAGCGATAGCGCTATCTTTCGCGCTCAATTTCTGCACTTCGTCGAAGCGGCTATGGTTTTTATGTTCGAAAAGGCAATGATAATGGCATCTTCGTGAAGGCTGCTGGAAATGAAATTATTTCGGCTGCAACTGGATTCGACGGAGGTATCAAACAGCCATCATGGACACAGAACAAGAGTCGATGGAAGAGAACCGGTTCGACGAAAGCTCCACCTTTCATTTGTGAATGGAAGCGAATGTGATCTCATTTTGTTTTCCTCGAGGGTGGCTAATTGAACAATCTACCTAGGAAGCAAGACTTTTAAATATCTCACATAAACAATCCTTGCTTCATACATCTACATACACCTAAAAAATACATTCCACTTACATCATACATTATTCATCAATAAAATTTATGGCATGATTTGACAAGAGCAGGTACTGGCATTTTTTATTTCTTTAATAGACAAAATTATAACTTTCATATCTATATTCACGAGCATGTTGAACATATGCCTTTGAATTTTACTACCTTCCAAAAAAAATCATCCTAACACTTGTACTCATGACCAAGCTAAACAATCACGGGGTGAGGGCAAAACATATCAATCTACATGCATGAACATGAATGTAAGAATTCTATTTCATTATTATCATTCAAAACAGTATATGTAACCTCATAATGAATGTTAAACATTATTGTATCCTGAACAACAAAACGTTGTTCATCCATGTGTGAGGTGGAAGGAAGATACATTTATGTTTGTTCACCACAGAGAGAACTATGCAAAAAATTTGAATATCGAATAATTTAAGCGGTATGGTAAAGCATGCTGGAATGTGGTCATCAATACAAGGGATTTACAAATCAGGTTTAAGCACATTAAACTAGAAAAATATGGAAAATTGGTGGAAAGTATTCGTTAACATCTTTGAATAAACTTCTAAGGGTAAAAATTGCAATTGAATAATATCACTGACATAATGTGGGTTGGTCACGTTTCTTCTTTGCATTTGTAATTTTTTTAACTTACTCAAATAGATATACACAATGAAAAGTATAGAGGATTTTTGATAGATGCATAGATGGAATAAAAATAGAGCCAGAGGCAATTAAATCAAAAGTTTCATTGGTCAAGCAAGCATGCCTCTAATACGAGCAAATACCTTCAATGATGACATGGCAATGTAACCATCCATCCAATCATTGCAATTAATGCACATCATGACATGTTTACGTTCACATGGAGATTAAGAAATGCCGGATGGGGGACATGTTAAAATATGACCCCTTGCTAAATATTCCATGGTAATAAATGGCCCTCCGATTATATGAATGGAACACATTTAAACCAACTTAAGACTAAGATACACCCATGAAATTCTCTGTTGAAAAAAATGATCAACAACCCCTATGTCTATGCGACATTCCCCTCCTCTCTAATATATCAACGACATGTATCATTGATTCAGAATGGATTAACGACTAATGTAGCTCTTGATTACATCCCTTGTAATTAAGAGTCCTAATGACATGGGGGATTCAAAGATAAAAATTTTGTGAGACAGAAATAACCATGCAAACAATACATCAATAAACTACACCAACCCTCCAATGTCATCTCCAAAAATACCTCATCACTCACCATCCAAAGGGTTCAAATCAAACATAATGTGGTCCTTCTGGGTAATGCGACAAGGTAAAAATGAAGGCCATCTGTTGGCTAATGTATAACATCTGTAAATCTTGCCTTTCCTTTGATTAAGGAGGTTCAGAAAACCATTTTTGGCTTCAAATAATTGTTTTTAAATCCAAACCTGATTGACAACCCTCCTATCATCATACCTAACGTCTTGATATTTCATCATGCTAAAGGCATGTGCAAGAATTTCCGCTAGAAAAATCAAGAAGAATCCATTTCAGCGCATGGCGGATCTAAGACTACATGAAAAGACCCAGTGAAAAAGTCACAAAAACAACCCTTGACATATGAGTTTATCACTATAGTTTAACTAATAACAAAATTTCTACTCAGATAGAACATATGATGAGAAGTCCACATGCCTACATGAAAAAACACTTTTGTTACTTCATATTTGTTTGAATCCTTGATCTTGTGGTTTAGTTTCAGATTGGATGCACTCTATCGTTTTGAGGAAGGGCAACACATGTTCTATTGTCCTAATCTAATATCACCCGGAATAGTTTGAATGGTTTGAAAAAACAAAAATAGAGTTGTTACTTTTTTTCCCATAAGAAAAGGGTTGATATGTGTTCTATCTGTTACCTCAGAAAAAATCAACAGAGTATGTTTTATTATGCAATATGACATTAGGACAGTCTTTTAACTCAAGACCATGAAAAGGGTTTGGTATAATAAATCCCCCAATTGTAAGCTTGGATGTTGTCCAATGTTTATCCATCCCTCAAGGGTATTTTCCTTTCTTTGTTTACATTATTTACATTTTATCAACTTTCTCTTATGCCTACTCCAATACGTTTGAAGATGTTTTGTATAGTTATTATGTCTTGTCTTCTTTCTTCTTTATCATAAATGCCTTCTGTATAAAGTTATCTTTGTTGTTAAAAACAAAAAGAGTATATTCTTCATGCGGTTTTGAATTTAGTTGTATTTTGATTGCGTCCTCCATGCTTGTAGAGGTGGGGAATCCATGATGCACCGAAGATGACTTTGCTATTACGCATGATTGATCGTCTTGGTGAGTACTTGGCATCTTTGTTTTGAGCCTTTTCCATGGAGACGGATACTTACACGTGCACCTTCAAGAAAGAACTTTACAAGTAGACCGTTGTTCCACGTGGAGTAACCACGGTGGGGGAGGTACCCCAACGAGTCATGTGGGAGTTGCACCCCTCATGATATCCTTGTAACACTTGCGTAGTGGAAGAGAATTAGGTGCAACTATACCATTTTCTGGGCCCATTTTCAAAATCATAGTCTCAGAAAGATACTACAGACAGGGAGAATGATTGGTTATTTGGCTCCATCTTGGAAAAACCCGATCTGGTTAATGCACATGTTAACACTTGCCGAAAATTTGTTGGGCACAACAGAACGTACATTATGGCGTGTAAGGGGATTGACTTAGAAAATGCCTTCAGGTATGGTTTGATAGGGTCATTGGATATAAAATTGCATCCCAAGGATAAAGCCAAGATTGATGTAGGAGAACTCCCACAACGTGGACCCATACAGGGCAACTTTTCTTCTTGTGGTTAAACAAATTAGGATGGAGGTTTTATGGAGACTGGTCGTGGAGAAACATTTGTAGTTTCACATCACAATGTTTTTCATGTTTATTCGCTGATCTATTCTTCACAATGGCTCCTCTTTGTGTCACTCTGAAAAGGCTGTGGCTCCCACTTGTCCAACTTCATAAACGCTCACCCCTAGACATGGACTTCAGCCAATGTGCAAGGACAGTCATAGTAAGACACAAAGCAAGGCAATCACTATGTCTCTTACTCCCACACAATGTCTTTTCTCGTATCCACAACATTTACCCTTAAACCTTGTACAAAACCTAGCCCGCCCTCTCTTACCACCAACCACACATGGGATGAAACAAAACCCACTACACACTTAAAGTCTGATTACTCATCCCCGTCAACTTTTCTCCCACTCCTTTCTTGTCTGAATTTTCTCATAAAAACCACCCCCATTGAAATCCAAGATCTCTCTCATCCTCCCCTTGACCCCTTATGTTTTGACCCTTTATTCTACCAATGATTTGTTTTCCAAACATTGCACCTAGATGGTTTTTTAACACACCAAGCCCCCCTTTTCCCACTCTCCCTTGAGTCCTTTTTAATTATAAAAATGACCCCAACCCCTAAGAGAAGGCTCTTGACGTTGTAGGCACTATTTATGATATGGTTGCCTTTGAGACCCAAGATGCTCTGACACCGTCTGAGCCCGTGCCTAAGGTTATGCATGTAAGAAAAATTCACTTTGTAAAAAAATGACTCTGAACCACATATTCTTTTTGTACTTTCATATTGTCTATAACGACTTTACATAAGATATCCACCGTATCTTAAGGTTTTAGATTAGAAGAAAAAGTGATGTTTTGTAATGACATGCCAAACTTTGAATTCATCATCTGTAAGGTAAACTGGAACAACACGTGGCACATCAAGATGATAGTGAAAATCCCAAATTTCTATGATCTGATTCCCTGGAGCGCCTTGCTACCCCTTCGTTTACATCTTGGATCAAGTAATTGTTTAATCATCGATGGAGTGCTAGTCGCAAACCCAGATTTCATGTGTTCACTTGTCACACCGAACCACCTCCATGTGGTATCTTTTTAGAGTTTCCATCGCATTTCACTTAGAAATAAATCAAGGATATGCTTTGTGTACAGTGCCTAAGTGCTTGCCCCCGTCCCATTTTCAAGGACATGGCACACCTCCACTATTTCAAGGACATGATCGTAGGCGCCTATAGTGTCACCCTCGAAGGCATCATTATCCCACAAGATGGTTATGCCTTCCTTGACCTTTATTTAAAACGCATCACCATATTCAACCAAAATAAGCATTTATTCATCAATTTTTATCTTTTCAAGTGCAAATTGTACAATGGCAACAGCCGCAACTACGTCCACAACATCTTCTACCTTCTCCATCACTCCAACATGGGACACCTTGCCAAGGCCTACGTACTTTGAGTCCATTGGACATATGATACATGTAGCATATCATGTTTTCTCGAGTTTATTCAACCTCATGCCCTCGTCAATCTGAAGTTACCTCCTTAATACTTGTACACATATGTATCTCTACACACGATTGCCTTTTCTAATTTTGCATAGAAAAGATGCTTCTTAAAACCAAGTTCATCTTTGCTTTCTTAGACGACCTTGACATCATGTGATTGTCAATCAAGAGGTTGATGGAGAATAGTTTTTGGGATTCTCGGTTACGAAACCAGGCCAATACGAAGACCATGTGATCTCCGTGATCATGCATGTCAAGACATACACCTACCATAATGCAATATGTGTGGCTACCAAAACTTGCCTCAACCCACCACTCTTTGTCGATCATGTAATGGCGATGTTTCCGTCCTTCATCCTCCTTCTCAAAGACCGTACTATGAACTAGATTGTGGTTACCTAAATTTTAAGATATTCCTTCGGGGAAAACATGATCGACGCTTACTAGTGGATCTAGATGACAAAATAGGTCAGCATATACATATAATGAGATGATTTCCCACCTCCTCACTACTATCTATTCCCTATAGGTTAAAGCAAAGATAACAAAAATTACTGAGTGCGTCCTCACACAAGTACATAGCTCATTATCATTGGAACACCACACATAGGAAAATACTAATGAATGAAGGAGAAGAAGCCTAAATGTAGGATAGAACAACTCCTTATAAAATCTTCCCTTGTTTGATTACCCTTTTGAGTTAGCATGCTAATCTATTCATAGAACTCTCTTGAAGCTAATCTCACTAAATGTCAAATGGACTGTCCTCCTTTCACACCTCCATTAGAGAGTTTCTAGCTCTAATTGTAATCACTTGTACACCACCCTCGAGGTCTGATCAACATGTGAAAGCCCACCTCAATCATCCACACAAAAATACCTTACCCCACCTACCTCTTGAACCTTACACCCCGGAGTTATGGATGTAGAACAAGCATTAGGTACCACATCCATGTTACAATCTTGTTGATGCCCTCTACTACTCACCTCATAAGGCATTCCTCCAACGCTCTCACCAATCCCTTAACTGATTCAACTGTTCATACTATTGCAAGGAAATCTACTAGCAAAACTTCCTCTTGGTCCCTCCACAATACCTTGTCCATCCCAAACTCTCGACACGAGTGCATATCCTACATCGGCAACACTTGTGGTTCAATCCTTCATAAGGTACAAAACGCTAATATGAACATTTCATGATTTGAAAACTAAAGAAAACACTCACAATGGCTTGGTATCTTCCTTTTAAAACCCTATAATGATAATGATTTCCCTATGATTTTCCCACGCATCCACCTTTGCACGTTGAGTTAAAACACAAAGAAAATCCTTCCCTTACTATAGTCAGTGGGATCAAAAAAGGCCTCTACCTAATCCCATCTCGTGAATAATCTCACCATAGTTGTATTGAACCTCAACAACCTCAACCTTAAAGGAAATGGGACACCCTCTTTGTTTTCGTGAGGTACCATAATGTTGGCATTCTTGCACTATATGACACTCTCCTTTCCTCTCACATTGTTAAACGATTAGTCACATTGAGACTTTAGGCATGGATCCTAAAAACACATACTCTGGGTGGCTTGGAAATTATTCTTTTCTTTAAAAACGACATCCACGTTACATAATCACGTGTCCACAAACAAAGAAGAATACCCTGAATATATTTAAATTTGTAGAGTTTCCCCTTATAGGTCAACGATTCGTACTTTTCTACCCAATCATAAGCATGAAATCGTTTCCTTTAACACAATTTCATTTACTCTCAGGGATTTATATGACCCCCAAATTATCCTTGCAAAACATTTTGAATCTGTGGAGAATCCTCTGGATGGCTCAATAGGACAAGTAGACTTTGGAGAGACCAACCATTTCCAATGGATCTCAAGTAAGCACATGCTCAAAGATACACTCTGTGAGCATAATCAAACCAAAGCATCCTAGATCTTTTTATCCATAAAAGGTGGTGTATGAAGGATCCATCGCTTCTACCGGTCGACAAAATTAAATGCCATTTTCTCCTTGAGCTCCCATTTGGCGCTCTTCCTTGGACTCTTACCTCCCCACCAATATGTAATCCTTAAACTAAACCACCTAGTCATGCTTCATCGTGGCCGAGGATGTTTGCGGTTGAGCAACACCCTTCTTAGCAAGCGAAAGGTGCCAAAGCTCATACCCCATCTGACATCCACCCTAAACCGGTTCACAATCAAGCAACAGTTAAAATATTTCTTTTCATCATACTCTAAGTTGAAAAATCAGTGGCAAAAAATACCTAAAAAGTTTTATTTGGAGAACTTAGCTTGCAATATATCTCTTCCATCAGAATTTACTTCAACAACACAAAAACATGGTTTAAACTCTTTAAGCTCACCTTCATTAGTTCATGGTGCACGAAGAAAATTTCCTTATCCTTAAGGCCTGTATTCTGGCCCAAACTCATGGAGAGATGAATTTCAATTCTTAACCAACCAGATACACAAATTCATGAGACAACTACTATATGCTCAATCACCCACCAAATCATAGATTTGTTAGCGGAGGATGCCATAAGAATAGTAATATATTCTTTGTATTCCCAGTTATGTAATGACAACCCAACATCTTAGCTTCCCATCCATTATTTTTTGTTCTCCATACATTTACCTTTCCTCATCTAGATTACGACTTGATCAAGAATTTATGTGAATGTAAAACCAAAGACGTACTAAACTGTCACCCTTTGGCTAATTGCCCAGGCCTTGCTTGCCTCCCAACCTAATTTTGTGTCTCCTTCTTCACCTTCCTCCTTACCCAGCTCACGGTATTGGTAAAGAAGATCTTCTCCACTCTAAACTCCATGAGTGTGCTGATGAGAACCTTAGAGCCTCCATCACCACCCTGATTTACAAAAACGAAGACAACCATTTATCTCCAATTATCACCTTATTCGAGTGTAGAAAACATACAAAAAGATACTTGCAAAACTCTTAACAAATTGCCTAGCTGAAATTGTGCCATCCATCATTCACTTAGACCAAATTGGTTTTATTTGTGGTCAAATCATGAAACATACAATCTAAAATCCTTAACATTAAAAAATAGGCAATCAAATCAATTCCCAATGCAAGTTTGATCTTTGTTATTTTTTCCAAAGTTTATGAATTTTTAAATCAATCCTTCCTCTTCCACACCCTCCGTCCCATGGAAATTTCCCCTCTCTTTGTCTCATGGACAAGACCTCTACAACATCTCTCTATAACAAGCATCTTAGTAAGCAATTGCCTTACCGAAGATGCCCTTGTCAAGTCGAGGGTATGACATGGCTTCCCACTTGCCCCATACCTCTTCATTTGTGCTATGGGAATCATCCTGAATACCATTCAACATGAACTCTCGAGAGTATGCATGATGAAACATCTTAAAAACCCATTTGCAGAGTACGTAGAAGATGCCACCATTTTCTTAAATCATGAAAAAACAGTTAACATGGAAAACTCCTCCAAAAACGAAGAAAAATCATAAGACATTAGGTTAATCAAGAAACGTCTTACTTTGATTCCTTCTTCATCCTTAAGGGCATTGGAGGCTTGCCTGTGTGTTCCCTCATTGGGCAACAATGACATCATACTGGTCCTTGGAAACTGTTCCATTCATACCCATGACTCATAACATACCTTGGAACCTTTCATGACATCACTACAAAAAGGATCCAATAATGGAATCCGACTATGATTAAAGACAAGGTGTTGTTCTCAATTACATACCTCCAACCTTAGTACCGATATCACGCTAATGTTGTTCCTCCCCTAACCAATGGGAAACGTGTGCTTCCCACATCTTCTCTTCCTTTGTCTCCTCCCACCACTCACACAAACGTAATGTTTCCATCTCACTCAAGCTCATCCCCCTAGCAGTATCCACAGACGAGGTGCAAGACGGGGGACTTAAACTAGTCCAAGCTATTTCAAAAACTTCATATACTATACATTATGTGGATGTAATCTCTCGTTACTCCACCCCTCTACCCATGGTAAACACACTTATCACTTTTAACAATTTCAACTACAAATCTATCCTCTTTACCATGTCTAAAGCCTAAACATACATTCTAATCCATCTTTGAGATGGATGGAAGGAGTACATCCATGCCTTCATTGTAAAAGTACTTAAAATCCATCCTCACCTCATGTGTCATGAGAGCATGTTACAAGAACCCCACGCACTCAACAGATGACTCTGCGGGCCGTAGAAGCACCCCACCAATAGCACCCTACTAGAAGCACATTTCCTAAAGCACCCGGCCGAAGCACCTTGCTAGGAGCGCCACTATACTACAAGCAACAACCCAAAAGCTCCTAGCAAGGAAGGGAGCTCGATAGTAGATAGTCAAGAGCCTACACACCAACACCTGGAGGCACACAATAACAAAGGCACATAAAGGACACCAGGGGGGAGAGGGGGATAGATGGGACAAAAGAATGGACAAAAATAAATAGTTATAGGCACACCAGTAGAAAAAGGCAGCGAGGGTGGAAGAACCTTTAAGGGATGATCACACGAAGGAAAGAAACCTAGAGCAGGGGAAGGAACAGAGGCGTAGTTTACAAATTGTCATCAAACAAGGGACAAAATGACTAAGGTAAGGGGAGTGAGGAGAAAAAGGGAAGGCTTAGTCCAACGGGGGACGGGTCTAAAGACCAATAGAAGTGAAACTCGAGGCAAAGGCTGGCTGGTGAAAAGCCTTTGTGGGAAATTTTGCGAGATGGAAATTGGTAGAGATAAAGCGTAGCAAGAAATTGCATGCTGCGACAACACTACGCACATCTTGGTGCTCAACATTGATGTGCTTGGTGCACCGATGAAGCACATCAGAATTCCTGGCAATGGCTTACCCACTCTTACTTTTGTGTAAGAAGGCACATTCTGGGTGGTAAGGCGATGCTCCCCAAGAATGGGACAAAGACACACTCCCCCCGTTGCAGCATGTCCGAGAGCCATATACTCACCCTTCCTAGTGCTTGAGCAACATGGACGTACTTCTCGTTGTGCTATGAGACAAGAGCAGTACTAAGGAGAAGGACAAATCCACTATGACTAAGAGTGTTGGAATCACGGGCATGATCTTTGTGAGCTTAGCCCTCCAAAAGTGGCACGCCTGACCCGGCCTAGAAGAGGAGGCTAACGAGGGCAGACCAAAAGACGTAGTAAAGGACGTATAAGGCGGCTTGAAGGTGAGTCGTGCGGGGCTCATGGGTATTCTTGGCGAGGGAATCTATCACATATGTGATGTTTAAACATGTGGTGCTAGCTAGGTATGAGTGCGCACCAATGTTGGATAGAATGGCACACTTTTGCACACTCGAATCCGTGTTGTGGGCCAAAAAAGGGCGAGCAGGGTATTCAGTGGCATGGGTGAGGAGGCCAAAGGGAGGGGGGGAAGAGGTTGAAAACAGAAGCGTTACGGTCTATGAAGGTTACGACATAGCGCTCTTGATGGAAAAATAGACAACCGGGGAGGTGCTCAATTCGTATCCCAAAAAGCATGGTAACAAGCTCAAGGACCTTCATGTAGTACACCAAGGAGAGAAGACCCTGTGCCTAAAAGATCACAGGAAAGGACAAAGAGATGATGAGGATATCATCCATATTCACAAAATTCAAGGCTTGTTTAAGAGTTGTGCCATCGACAAAGAGGGAGGTGTCGGATTGACAAGGAAGGAAACCTCCATGATCAAGGTTGGACAAGAGTTCCTCGTTTGAAAAATGAGGAGACTAGCGAAGACAGTAGATTGCACGACTAAGTCAGTAGACCCATGAGGTACCAAAAAAGAAGCTTGGAGGATAAACCATGCACAACTCCTCCTGAAGACGATCGTGGAGAAATGCATTGTTCACTTCCATCTTGTGAAGCTCCCAATAAAAGTGAGTTGCAACACAGATTAAGATGTGACTCTTTGTAAAGCGGCCAACAGGGGTGTAACTGTGTGTAAAATCAACACTGGGGACTTAGGAGTAGCCCTTGGTGATGAGACAAGCCTTGTACCAAACTAAGGCACCCAACACGGTGAACTTCTTACGCAAGACCCACTTGGCCTTGATTGCCGTACGTACAGGTTGAAGGTCAGCAAGTTTGACCACACCATGCTCTACGAGAGCGACAAGCTTTGCAACACAAGCCGAGTGTGAGGCAGTAGCGACCAAGGGGGGCAAGAGTGTTGACAAGGGTTAGGGGGTCAAACTCGTCAAGGGGAGAGGGAGAGGAGGGAGTGCGTAAGACACATGTGAGCATGAGGACACACGCAACAGAAAACAGCGGATCAACAGAGCGATGGTTAGTGCAGGTACCGAGCACATTGCAAAACTCAAAATGGAAGAAGTGGCGACCATGGGCATGACCCGGATAGAAGGTGCAAGGCATCAAAGCGCGAGATAGAGGTTGTGCAATAACAGAGGAGGGCATAGGTGAGGAGGGAAGGGGGAGAGCAGGGATCACCGGAGAAGGAAGGGGAATGGGAGTTGTGGAGGGGGAGGTGGAGGTGCGGAAGAAGAGGAGGCAAAGAGAGGATCAGGGGAGACCAGCGGGAAAGAAATGGGTGACAACACGACAACGATTGCAATTGGGCAAGGAAGGGAAGAAGGAGAGGAAGGAGGTGGGAAGGATGGGAAAGGGGGAAGAGACACAAAAGAGACCCAAGAGGGAGAAAGAGGGGACGATGCACAGAGTTTTTATGTGGAAAATACCAAGGGTGGAATGATCAAAGTTGGAGAAGAGACAATGGGGAGAGAGAAAGAGGCCCAGGTAAGAGCACAAGCGATGCAAGAGAGATTGAGGGAAGGAAGAGGTGAGGAGGAAAGTGGAGTTTCCATGACAAGACAAGGAAGCAAAGACATAGATATGCAATGAGGCAGAAAGAGGGAAGAGAGCAGCGAGGAGGGGGGAACTAAGAGGGGGGGATAGAGAGAGAGGAGGCACAGATTAGGGGAGGAAGAGAGAGAGAGAGAGAGAGAGAGAGAGAGGGGGAGAGAGAG
>SZWC01001226.1:171628-195616 GCA_023375785.1 Penium margaritaceum | reverse complement strand
AAGAGAGAGAGAGAGAGAGAGAGAGAGAGAGAGGGAGAGAGAGAGAGAGAGAGAGAGAGAGAGAGAGAGAAAGAGAGAGAGAGAGGGAGAGAGAGGGGGAGAGGATAAGACAAAGAGAGACGAGACTAGTGGAAGTGGGTTAGGGCTGATTGCGAGGAGAGGGAAGAGGGGGGAGATAGAGAGGAAGGAGAGAGAGAGAGTAAGAGAGAGAGAGGGAGAGAGAGAGAGAGAGAGAGAAAGAGGGGATGATAAGAGAGAGGGGAGAGCGGGTGAAAAGAGATGAGCGGGGTGAGGAGAAGATAGGAAGATGGCGGAGCCAAAAGGAGAAGGGGGGAGGAGAGGGGGAGGGGTTAGGAGCGGGAAACAAATGAGGGCGCGAGGCATCGAAGGACAGGACGTTGGCCAATACGGAGATTGTAGGACACTTGGGGGCCGGAGGGGATGACCAAGAGGAGGGAGGTGGAGCAGCATGGCACATCAATAAAGAAGTGACAAAAGGGGCAAAGGAAGAGAAGGGGGAACCAACGGTGTGACATTCTAGGTTCGAACACCGAGCCAAAGCCGATGGAGCCAATCAAGTAGTGGGAGAAATGATGGAGACGAAGGAGCAGACAAGAAGGCAGAAAAAGGGAGCCAATATGGGAGGGTGAGGAAGGAAAAATAGAGGAAGGAAAAAGGGAAGAAGGAAAAAAGGGGATGGAAGAGAGAGATTGGAGATAGCGTGAAAGGGAGGAGGGAAGCCGGTAGGATAGAAATGAGGAAAAAAGGAAAGGAAGGAAAGAAAAGAGAGGAAAGATCAAGAGAGAAAGGGAGAGAGGGGAAGAGAGGAAGATAGAGCAAGAGAGAGGAAGATATAAAGAGAGAGAGGGAGTGAGAGAGAGGGGAAAGAGAGAGGGAAGAGAGGGAGAGAGAGAGAGGGAGAGAGGAAATAAGCAAAAGTCAGAGGTGGAGAGGGATGGGGGAGGCAGGGGAAGGCAAGGAGAGGAAGAGGAGAAGGAGACAGAGAAGACTTGAGATCAAAGGGAGAGGAGTAGAGGGGAGGAAGGGAAACGTAGAATGCAGACAGGGAGAGATAAGGATGGAGTGGAGAGAGAAGAGAAGGGGGAAGATAAATAGTGGAGGGAAGCAAGAGGAAATGCACGGGAGAAAAGAAGGGGGGGAGAGGAGAGGGTTAGAGCAAGGCAAAGAGATAGAGAGAGTGAAAACATGGGGATGGAGCGCGATGCAAAAGCAAGAGGGCCAAGGAAAAGAACAGGAAGATTTTGATGCACGCGCAAAGAGAAGAAACAAGGGGGGTGAAGCCGGCAAGGGTAAGAGAGGCACCAAGGAGGAAGAAAAGGAGGGGGAGAAGATGGCAAGAAAAATAATGGATCAGAGGGGAGAAGGAGGGGAGGAGGGGAAGGGCAAGGTGCAATAGAGAAAAGCGGAGACACGAGCCACACAAGAGCATACGCGAGGCGCACAGAAAGCGCACATGAGGCACAAAGATGGTGGGCACGAACAGATGAGAGAGGGAAAGGAGAAGGAAAGGAGGAAATGGAGAGGCCTTCAACATGGGCAAATAGAGGAAAAGGGATAAGGAAATATAGAGAAAAGGAAAGGAGGAATGAGAAGAAGAGGAAGAGAAATAAAATTGTCTTCTCACCTTCCCGTTAGAAGTCAACAGTGAGCTGTGTTCACATATGGCGTGGTGTAACTAAAGGAGGACCATAAAAATGCATTAGAATACGAATACAATACTACAAAACATACTCGCCCTTGCCTTGAGAAGTCACAAGAGAGCTCCCTCAGATTCAAAGACCTAGCTTAACACATTGTCACTTCATCGAAGTAAAATTCCTTAGAAATTTGTTTTTCCTTGTACCCACTTATTGTAAGATTACCATGAATTTTCACACGGTCAAGTGAATTATGTGTGTGTCATTGCCTGGCTATGCTTTGATATGAAATCATAAGTCTGAATGTGAAGATTTTAATGTACCATGGATAGATGATGTTAAAACCATAGAAAAGTTCAAAGAATTTGAACGATGGAAAACATCAAGATAAGAACAATTGAATTTTCAAAAGCATTTAAGAGGAAATGAAAGAGGATTTTTTTATCAAAGAAAATGTTATGCAAAGTTGAAAAGTTTCCAACATTTTAAGAGAAAAAAATTTATGAGCAATGAAGTTGATCAATGCAAGGAAATGCTTTGAAGTTAACTTTACACACACACATTGTAGATTGATTACATAGGTTATTGAACTACCACGATCGGCTCTACCCAACCAGGTGTAGAGGTAGGACAAGTGTAAGAGAGAGAGGTAGGAAGGACAGACAAGTAGGGAGGGATAACATATGTAATGGAGGGAGGTATTGGTAATGGTGAAAACAGTAACGAGGATTAATTTGATGGTTGAAATGATCATGTTGAAATGAACGGTGAGGATAAAAGGGAGAGTGAGTGTAAGGAGAAAAGAGGATTGCAATGATGGCGGCACCAATGATGGCGTTGACAACGACTTTAGCATGAAAACTTTGAAAAGATGATGAAGAAAAAATGAATAAAGGAGAGGAAGATAATAAGACAAAGAATGAAAAGCAGGAAGGATGATTTTATGAAGGGATATTGAGAGCTAGACACAAAAACATAGGGAGTTATCAAGGATGAAAGGAAAGAAGAGAGGGAAGGAGTGTAATGGATGAAAACAAGGGAGATTTCGAGGGGGCAATATAGGATGAAGGAAGAGAGAGAGAGAGAGAGAGAGAGAGAGAGAGAGAGAGAGAAAGATTGAGGATAAAACACGATGAAGGGAGGAGGAAGTGACAAAGTGAGGGAAGAAGGAGGGGATGAGATGACAGAGAAGAGAAGAGGGGGAGCATGATATTGAGGTAGAGAGGGTTGGGGGATGATGAGGTTAAGGGAAAATTAGAGGGGAATAAAGCATTGTGGTAGAAAGATTGAAGTCAAAAGGGAAGGAGAAAACACATGATTAAACTATACAAGGAGGAACAAGGATGAGAGATAGGTAGAATGGGAAAGAGGAAATGGGGTAACATGATAAAGGGGAACGGGTGTTGGAGTGAGGGGGTGAAGGGATGGATGGAAGAAGGAGGAATGAGTGAGGGAGAAAGGCAAGGGAGAAAGAAGGTTTGAGGGAAAAGGAAGGAAGGATGACAACAAGGAAGAGAAGTTGTGGGAGAATAAAATCAAAGGGGAGAATCAAGGGGTAGGATGATTCGAAGGGATAAAGGAGGATGAAGGAAAGGGTGAAAGGGTGGGATACAAGAAGGTTGGTGGATGGGATCAAAGGAAAAAGGGATGAGGAAGGATGAGAGCAAAGGAGAGTGAGACGAGTAAGGAAGGACACAAAGGGGAGGAGGGGGATGGATTTTCAGGAGAGTAGGAGGAGAAAAGTCAAGAACATACAATAGAGGGATAGGGAAGGACATTATGCAAGAAGATTAAGGGGAAAAAATAGGGGAAGAGTGGCATAGAAATGATGGGAATTAATGCTAAATATGAATGTGCTTACAAGTGAAAGGAAAGCAATAGGATAGGAGAAATTGAGAAAGTGAGATTGATGGGATTGTATTTCAGGATATTCAGATTGGGATGAGAATGGCAGTAGAGGAGAAAGAGTGGGAAGAGGACGATGTATAGGTGACGAGAAAGGGTGTGCAAGAGGGATTGGGTGGAGAGTTAGATGGATGGGTAAGGCATTGAAGAGGGGGATGGGTGATGAAGAGAGAAGAGGAGAGATGGAGGTTTTTATAGAAAAGTGAAAGAGACAGAAATGAGGACAATGTCATGAAGGGGGATAAAGAGGGGAGAGGATGGGAACAAGGAAGTGTGGAAGAGTTGAAGAAATTACTAAGGGGAAGTGGGAGGGGTTGGATGAGAGCATAGGAGGTTTAAGAGGGGGGGTGGGAGCAAACAAGAAATTAAGAAAGATGCTATAATTTCATGTTAAGTGGAAGGGGATGTGCTGATTCCACATGCACATGAATT
Organism: Penium margaritaceum; assembly: GCA_023375785.1. Lineage (NCBI taxonomy): Eukaryota > Viridiplantae > Streptophyta > Zygnematophyceae > Desmidiales > Peniaceae > Penium > Penium margaritaceum. The sequence continues at coordinate 191,621 of SZWC01001226.1, read as the reverse complement.
AGAGGGATGTGTACCCATGAAGGTTTTTGGCGATTGAATGAGAGGAAGGCAAAATGTTAAGAAAGGAAAAAGGGATAATGGATAGACAAAAGATTAAAGGAGGGAGTGCATCATATGCATAAGGGAGTAAGGAAGAGTTACAAATGTAGGTACAGACAATCTAAAAACATCCACAAAGGTTGAGGAGGCCACACCTGTCAAGAGTGCAACAGAAAAAATGCATTAAGAGCATTAGACAATAGAGATGTGTTTTCCATACAAAAATGAAGCTGATGTAGCGGTTGGGGATTTCAACGACTAATATGACTTAAGGGAGTTGAATCTAACCTTGACATCAACACTCATGAAATAGGATTGTGGTATTGAACATAATCTCAAACACAAAATCAAGAGTACAAGCTTAATGGATGCTCAAAGCAATGTCTTAGAGTTTCTTGGGAAACCTTGATAATGTATTGAAAGAAGTGACTTGTATAATATTTAGTCCATGAAAGAGGTTGGGAGAGATGCTCGTGATAGGCATAGATTTCAACAAATCCTGAAAATGACTTGCATCAATTTCACATAAGATGAGATGGAATGTAAGTGAGAAAACGAAGAGGTGACTTTCTTGCCATGATTTTGACTAATAAGAGGAGCATACAAATCTTTTTTTCACACTGATGAAGTTGCCAAGGATACCTTGAGATTGATATAATAATTTCTTCTTTACTTATTGTTAACAAATCTTTTTTTCTTCTTTAGTATTGGTATGTTCTAGTATTTCTATATGTTTCTAAAAAAAAGTGCACATTAATCAACTTCACGAGTTCTTAATAAAGCCAAATGGCCCACCATAGGTTCATTTGACAATTTTCATAATGTCTCACTAGTATGAAGTGAGGAAAATAAAACGCACATTGCGTTTTGCATGAGTGGAAACATTTATGATTTACTTAGTTTAAAATGACATCTCAATACAATGAATGAATGTATAGCACTTGTAACTTGAATATGTTCTTAAATGAAAAACAAATATTTCAATGATAATGTATATCTATATCTTCATGTCATACTTGAATGATCGTTTTAAAACTTGACTCAAGTGTACTCATGTAACGGGCCTGATCTCCAGCTCTTGCTCTGAAGTCGTCGTTGGAGTTCGCAGAATGGCGTTCTCAGTCCGCGTCAGGGGTTTACCCCCTTCGCAAGACTGAGGGGCAATCGTCATCAACGGCCCAGAGCAGGGAGACTTGAATATTTCGAGTCTCCGGAGGCCCATTTCCGTTTTTAACCAAACCCGTGGTTTTGGGATCCAAACCGGGGGTTTTGACCTCAAACTCGTGTGTTCGCACGAGTTATTTTGTTCATTTTATGTCTAAGTTCATCGCAAACGAACCTCGATTTTTGTTTTGTCGTTCTGGCGCGAAATCGTCGCGTGCGAGGCACACCGGCAATTTCGCGCCAGCTATTTCGACCTCCCCATCGCTCCCCCTATCCCTCGTCCTCTCTTTCTTGTTTGCAAGGAGGGCGAGGGGGGACGAGGGCACAAGGCCACGAGGCCTCGCCCTTGAGGCCCTCGTGGCCTCCTACCCGCCAATCCGGCTGAGGCCGCGATCGGCGGCTGGCGGCTGGCCGGCCGGTGGCCGGCCGGTCGCTTGGCCGACCGCCGGATGTCCAGCCGGCCGGCAACGAGCTGGTCGACGGCCAGCGAACTGCTGGCCGCCGGCCAGCCCTCGCTGACGCGAGGGGTGGTGCGCAACCACCCCTCGCATCAGCGAGGAGGGAGGGCGGAACCGGCCCTCCCGCTACATTCCTCCCCACTTATTATGAACCGTCCCGGTTGATGAACCACAAGTAGGACTATAAGTCAGTGAGTCATCAACATTGTGAAAGAAAATTAATAATTTCAATCACCAGCTAAACATGAACACGTGCATGGTACGTAGACCTAAGCTTCAGCTTGTAGGTCAGCACGGCTAGCGGCCTCCCCCCTTTAGGCTGGAGTGTCCGCGCGACAACCATGTTGGGCGTCCCCAACCTCCTATGGTCGCTGTCCATGAATGCTGCCCTATGGGAATGTTGTTCAATTTCCCGCGTTCAGGTGGTACCTCCTGCCACGCGTCGATCTGTGCGAGTTGCAAGCTCTCTCCAGTACTCGTTGACCACCCTTGTGGGTAACCAAGATTCGGGCTCCCATGAATTATGCTCAGGTCCACAACTGGCCCAATGGATGAGGTACTCCCTGACAACGTGCAACCGAAGAGTAAGCTCTCGGTGCTAGAGTAGGCGAAGGACCTATTATTGGCCGTCGGCAGCCAGGACTGCTGGCGTTGGCTGAACGGTTCCTTCTGCCGTGTATTGAGCCAGCAGGCTCACATGAAACACGTCATGTATTTTCATACTCGGTGGAAGTAGCAATCGGTATGCCACTGGCCCGATACGTGCCACAATGGGAAATGGCCCAAGCCACTTCGGTAGAAGTTTTCTTGCCCCTGGCGACTTCAACCGAAGGTTTTTAGTGCTAAGCAGCACTTTGTCACCGATGTCAAACGACACCTTCCGACGACCTTTGTCGGCATATGCCTTTTGTCGTTGCCGAGCTACTTGAAGGTGACCCTTCGCCTCCTGTAACAAGGATTCGATGCGCTCGGCAAAGGCTTGGGCAGAAGGGACCTGCCCTCTTGTACTCCCACTCTTCACCAATGAAGAGGGTGCCACTGGATGCCGACCACTGTTCAACACGAACGGTGTGAACTGTGTGGACTTGTTCACTGAGTTGTTCACCGCAATCTCTGCCGGTGCTAGGAATTCGTCCCAATCATGCATGGCAGGGTCCACGTACATGCGGAGCATCTGCTCCAGAGTGCGATTCATGCGCTTTGTTTGTCCATCAGTTTGAGGGTGAAACGCTATCGACATTTGCGACTCGCTGCCGAAGTACTCGTGCATCTTTTGCCAGAACTTACTAGCAAATTTTCGATCTCGATTGGAGATAATGCGCAACGGCAAGCCGTGGTACTTTACGACACCTTCAAAGAAGAGACGAGCGGTCTCCTCTACATTCACGTCAGTGGTTGTAGGAATGAAGTGTGTCATCTTCGTCAAAAGATCCACAACCACTAGTATTGCATCATGGCCACGGGCCGTGTCAGGAAGACTAGTAATGAAGTCCATGCTGACGCACTCCCATGGAGTCCCTAGAATGGGAAGCTGCTGGAGGAGTCCCGTAGGCTTCTTGTTACGAGCCTTATTCCGAAGACATGGGTCGCATGTCATGCAATACTTACGGACATCGATACTCCACCCTGGCCACCAATAGTGGTGCGAGAGTGCCTGTCCTGTCTTTTGGGGTCCCACGTGACCTGCGACCGGCGGGTCGTGGAACTGGGAGATAACCTTTGCTCAAAGTTCTCTAGAGTTTGGCACAACAACTTGTTCTCCATGCCAAAATATTCCTGCGGCCTCCACCAAGTCGTACTTGTCCAGATTTTGAGAGTCTTGAAACCAAGAATCCACACAGTATCCCATCCGGATCCTGTTTACAAAACCGTTGTAATGGATAATCTCTCGTGGTGGTTGCCGCAGAGGTGCAAGGGCATGTGGTGGTTGTACAGATGTTAGTGCAATGGCCATAAAACACCCACTACCCTCGGTGGTTGCTTTAATTTCCACAGGCTAACGGCTTAGTGGATCAGCCACATTGATGCGTCCTGGCCGATATTCCCATGTGAACGAGAATCGACTCAGGTATTCCCTCCAATGCGCCTGTCGTCTTGACAGGTTCGGTTGTGTATGGAAAAACACCAATGGATTATGGTCGGTCACGACCGTCATACCCCCTTCAGCACCCTCGAGGTAGCAACGCCACATCTAAAAAGCATGTACTACCGCAAGGAGCTCTTGATCCCGAGTCGTGTACCGCGTTTCCGCGGGTATGAGCTTACAGCTCTCATACGCAACTGGGTGACCGTTCTGCATGAGGACGGCTCTAAGTCCAACTACCGACGCATCACATCGAACCTCCCACGGTTGCGATGGATCCAGAACATCTAGGACGGGCGCCGTGGAAAGAAACTCTTTGACTTTGAGAAAAGCGTTCTCGCAATCAGATGTCCATTCCCAACGCACGTCTTTTCGCGTGGGTTTGGTTAGCGGTGCTACTAGGGTCGAATACCCTTGCATAAACCGTCAAGAGTAGTTTGCAAGGCCGAGGAAAGACCAAATCTGCACGACATTTTCGGGGCGTGGCCAGTCCACAACGGCTTGGACTTTTTGTGGGTCGACACGGATGCCGTCCTTGCCGACGATGTGTCCAAGGTACTCGAGCTCATCTTGTGCAAACTTGCACTTGCTCATTTTTGCATAGAACTTCTGTTCTCAAAAGATTGCAAGAACTTTGCGCAGATGTTCTATGTGCTCTTCCATTGATTTGGAGAAAACCAGGATATCATCCCAGTAAACCAAGACAAACTGTCCGAGTTGCTTGGCAAACATTCGGTTCATTTCTCCTTAGAAAGTTGCCGGGGCATTTGTAAGCCCAAAGCATAACACTCGGAACTGATAGTGTCCCATGTGCGTTCGAAACGCGGTTTTGGGCACATCATCTTCCGTGATGCGGATTTGATGGTACCCTTGAGACAAATCCAAGGACGAAAATACCTTTGCGCCTTGGAGTTGGTCAAAAAGGTCCTCAATTCGCGGTAAGGGGAATCGATTTTTCACCGTCAGCTTGTTCAACGCCCGGTAATCTACGCACATGCGTAAACCACCATCCTTTTTGTTCACAAAAAGGATCGGCGCACCGTACGGCGAGCTACTTGGCTCGATCCATCCTTTTGCAAGGTACTCTTTAACTTGGCGTTCGGCCTCTCGCCTTTCTGTTGGACTAAGGCGATACATTGGTCTAAACGGAGGAGTCGCCTCCGGTTGTAGCGGAATCATGTGGCCCATGTGTCTTTCTGGTGGAAGCCCTGCCGGTGGGTCTTGGAATACATCCGAGAACTCTGCCAATAGAGATCTGATCTCTTGTGGCGTGTCTTCCGTCACGTCGTCCTCCACTTTCTGCAGCTGAGCCAAGATGTATCGACAACCTTGTCGAATACGTCTCTTGACCTGCATTGTAGACAAGTTGGCATGGACTTTGAGTCGGGTCGGTGATAATTCCGTACTCGGAATTAACGTTAAGCGGCGTTGTCCTTTCCGGAGGATCAAACGCTTTGATTCAAAGCACATTAGAGCCTAGTTGTCACGAAGCCAGGGATCGCCTAGCACCACGTCGAACGGGTCAAGAAGGTTGAGTACCTTCAACGTGACACTCTGTGTGTACCCTTGAATACAAATTTTCGCTTTACAAGTACCGATCACGGGTACCGTACGGTTGTCATCGACAACAAATGCGCCATTCGATGGCTCGTACTTCAGGCCAACCTGTCGGGTAAAGCCAAGGCTAACAAAAGAGTCGTCCCCTCTAGTGTCAGCTAGTACATTCACGGGAGCACAAGCTAGGTGTCCTTTGAACTGCATCGTCATGTTGCCTCCACTCTTCCGAGTGAACAGACTCGACGATGGTAACCCAAGTTTGTGATAAACACGGAATCTGTACGACGGGTGTCGCAACTCCCATGATTCACCCACTCGAGTCCACATCTTGTGGGCACGTGTGAATTCGGCCAGCACCTTCCAGTCTTTAAGTTTCACTGGGTCAAAATCGTCGACTAAAGGTACTGCGAATGTGATTGAACTCATCGCTTTGAGGGTGATTGTTTCAATCATTGTGTTACACAAATCTTGCACAGTGGTTGGTTTTGCCACAACTAAGCAGGTTCGGTCATGCATCTTGTCTGGTGATGCAAGATTTAGTGGGAAATGTCGATCAGCAAGTACAGAATGAGGTTCAATGAGAGGGGAGAAAACAACAGAGAAATTTGAACTCGTCAAAAACTCAAATTGTTTAACATCCTCGTCTGAAAACATGAACTCACACTCGTGATCCACTTTTACCCCTGAGTGGTCCCCACTGACGTCACTCAGGGGTGGGGAAAACCCGCCCCACGGCCCTGTCCGTTACCACGGCCGGGCCCATTGCCGCGACTGCGACCCTGTCCACGGCCTTGTCCGCGGCCTCCTGCTGCACCATCACCACGAGGTGCTGCTGCTGCAGCTAGCGCCGCGGCCTCTTGTCCACCACCAGCAGCCTCAGGGCACTAAGCCCTAAAGTGGCCTGGCTGCATGCAGTTGTGGCAGAGCCCTTTGCGGAAGGCTGCGTTGCGACGCTCACGCGCCGCCTCCAGCTCGTCATTCTCACGGCTGTGCTTGTTGTTGGGACCCTTTTATGCACGAGCCGGAGGGTTTGTAGGCTGCTTGCCGTTGGCCCCGCCCCGCTGTCCCGCTGACCCACCAGCCCTTGCAGCGTCCACGCGCATGTCGCGCCCCTGATGTGCACGCGCATCCGGCCGTGCATCAGAGAAGTGTTTTGGGTTCGCCGAATACACTTCGCTCATGTAGTCGCGCAACGCCCTCCTTCTTGTCCAAGCTTGGCATGTGGCTGTCGTGGTGGTTTTGTCCTTCAGCTTTTCGCTGGCGAGACCATCACGCAAGTACTCCAGCAGCATGCACTCTGGGTACTTGAACGTCTGAGTCCCATCGCCCTGGTGAAGCTTTCGGCTTCCTCAACGAGTGCGGTGAACTCGCTCAAGTAGGATTTGAGCGAGCTGCCCAGCTGCCTGAAGTCCTTGATCTTCTGGAAGGCGCGTTGCGCCTCCTCACATTGGGTGCACTTCTTGCGCATGATCACGCAGAAAGCCTCCCACGGCATGGGCTGCCACTTGAGGTGCGGCTGCTGCGCAGTCCACTCCTTGACCACATACTTGAAGAGTTTGTCTTCAAGCCGCGTCATGGCAAGGTTGCCCCACTGACTGAGTGGAGCCTTGTGGACGCGTAGGACATGCTCCATGCGGATCAGCCAGTCGGTCAGCTTCACGCCCTTGCGGAAGATCTCCACACTGTGGAGGAAGGACGTGTTCATGACCGACCCTGAATTCGTCAACGTAGGCAAGTCATCGCTGCCGCCGGAAGTGGCCTCCAAAGCTGCAGCACGCTGCACTTGCTGCTGCATCCGCACCTAGGTCACGCTCTGCAACGCCTTGTCGAGGTCGTTGCATCGGCGGCTTGCCTCATGGGCGGCGAGGCGCTGCAGCTGGCGATCACGGTCAAGGTCCGTGATGCTCTGCACGACGTGGGCCAGCAAGTTGGCGAATGTGAGCTTGAGCTCTGATGTCGTCAGAGCATCAGCAATGGCCTCCAGGGCCTCGCGTTGTCCGTGCACCCTTACCCATTGCAAGAGGGTACGGTTCGCGTACACACCTCCAAGGAGCCCCACCTTTCGGAGGAGACTGTCGTCGGCGACGACGCTCGAGTGGGTGCTGCCTTGCCCCATTGCAGCCGCATCGTAGGAAGGAGGGTTCGCCTCGATTCCTCCGAGTGGTGCCGTATCTCCACCACCGGTGGTGATCTTGAGTCGGCCTGCGGCCTCTGTAGCAAACTCTGCGAGCCTACGACGGTCATCGCGAATTGCCTTCGCGGCAACGTCGCCCGGCTCGTTCTTGCGGGAACTTCCCGTGTGGCTGCTTTCAACGCCCTTGTTGCTTTTGGCAGTCTCACTGCCGTCGGCAGCTTGAGGCGATGCGATGAGCATCTTGCCCTTCTCGAGCAATCGGCTCGAGTTCGTCGCACGACGATGGCGATGGTCGCGATGCTGGTCGCCTTCGCCATTGTCGACGTCATGCTCTTCGACGGGGTCCTCCTCCGGAAGATCCTCCTCCATCGCGTCGTCCGTCGTATGGGGATCGCCCATGTGTGCGTCGACGTGCTGGTCGAGCACCTTTGCGGCCTCCGCACGCTTCTCGGTGTCGCCGAGGTTGGCGTCGGTTGCCTTAGGCGGAATGGTTGCCCTTGGCGGCACGGTTGCCTTTGGGTTGGCAACCGTGCTTGCGGCGGCGGCTCCCAACACTTGGCGTCCGCCGAGGGCTCGTGGTGACGCCGTCACCACCTTGCCCTTGTTGGTCTTAGACGGTTCGGCACTTGCCATCCCGTCGCTCGTGCAACTAGCACACGAACGTTGTTGTGAGGATCACCCCACAACGAGGAGGAATTGCCTCCTTAGACGTTGCTCTCACGATCGGTGAGGCAATTTCAATTCAAAAATCTATTTTCCTAGGTCGCCACGTCGGCACAAGGTCGTGGATTTAGAAGCTAGTCCTCCTAGGCCGTGACTCACGACACTTGGTAGCTACTAGGATCTAGGAAAAGAGAAAATCAAAATACAAGGAAGAAACAAGACTTGTGAGTACCGCTCACAAAACTAAGACAAAGAACAAGAAGATAAGTAAGTACAAGGTCTAGAACAAAACACTACTTGTCTTCTTGTCTTCCTTGGCCTCCTCTTGAGTCTTCTTTACGCGTCTTGCGCCCCTTGGCGGCGTCCTCCTTGAGCCGGCGGCGTTGAGGAGCCGCCAAAAGTCCCCAAGTTGTCCCCCTCCTTCTCTTTAGGGTGCGCTCAGGTCGTGAGAGCCCCTAAGCTTGGGGAGGGACGCTGTCCCAATTTTTTGGATGAAGGAGGTTTGAAGGAGCCTTGAAAATGAGGAGGATTTTGTGGTTTTAGAGGTGGGAACTCCCCAACCCGCCGCACAGAAATCCTCCTAGCCCCCTGGGAGTGTGGAGAGGCTGGAAAAAACACTCTCCACCAAGTAGAGCTTTTTTTAAGCTCTCTAACGCCCTTTATGGCACTTCAATTTGTGAAGTGTAGACGCCGTAGTCCCTTTTGGCGTTTCTACTGTTGCTTGCAGCTGCCAGCGGCGTTTTATCTATGTCGTAGCCGCTGTTTCCGTCAAACCCTTGGTCGCGAGGGTCGTCTCGCTCTGAGAACCACTATAACGGGCCGGATCTCCAACTCCTGCTCTAAAGTCGTTGTCGGAGTTCGCAGAATGGTGTTCTCAGTTTGCGTCAGGGGTTTACCCTCTTCGCAAGACTGAGGGGCAATCATCATCAACGACCTAGAGCAGGGAGACTCGAATATTTCGAGTCTCCGGAGGCCCATTTCCGTTTTTAACCAAACCCCTGGTTTTGGTAACCAATCCGGGGGTTTTTACCTCAAACTCGTGTGTTCGCACGAGTTATATTGTTCGTTTTATGTCGAAGTTTGTCGTAAACGAACCTCGATTCATGTTTTGTCGTTCTGGCGCGAAATCATCGTGTGCGAGGCACGCCGACGATTTCGCGCCAGCTATTTCGACCTCCCCATCACTCCCCCTATCCCTCGTCCTCTCTTGCTTGTTTGCAAGGAGGGCGAGGGGGGACGAGGGCACGAGGCCACGAGGCCTCGCCCTCGAGGCCCTCGTGGCCTCCCAGTCGCCGATTGGGCTGAGGCCGCGATCGGCGGCTGGCGGCTGGCCGGCCGGTGGCCGGCCGATCGCTTGGCCGGCCGCCGGATGTCCAGCCGGCCGGCAGCGAGCTGGCCGACAGCCAGCGAACTACTGGCCGCCGGTCAGCCCTCGCTGACGCGAGGGGTGGTGCGCAACCACCCCTCGCATCAGCGAGGAGGGAGGGCCGAACCGGCCCTCCCGCTACAACTCATTTCTTAAAGATGTTTTTGCGGTGTCCATAGGACATGTAGAACAAACGTTTTATTATAACTATTCCCACTTGTGATATGTAAGTGATATATCTTAAGTCATATATATGACTTGATTTCATCAATGTATTTTCACAAAAGACTATGAACTGTTGATTTAGATTTTTTCCATTCAACGGAGGGGTTCTGAGAACACGCGTGCAAGGTTTCAAAGGAGAAAAATATATGAACTTGGATGGAGATAATGCCTTCTCTATTGAGAATTAAGCATTATCAAGGGTAATGTTTTTCAATGAGGAATCATTTATTGAGGAATGTGGAAAATTTGATTTAACTTCCAGAACTTGATTTGCAAGATGAGGCTTTGAGAGCCAGAAGGATTACGTCATTATGAGCTAACAGTGGTGATTACACATGGTGACTAGAAAGTTCCATACCCTAGTCATAAGTTCAAACACCAAGGCATAATTTAGTCAGATGGAAGTCTTGAAAATTCTAAAAGAGGTGCCATGTGCTATTCTTAGCCTTGTACCTTCGGAGAAAACTTAAAAGCATCAAGCACCTGTTGGTTTTCTTGAAGGGGATAATAGAAAAAAGGATGATGATGATTTTTTGAATTTTGCAAAACTTTGAATTCTCTTATTTCTAGTTTTTAATTTCTCTAGATCTATTTGCTGTGTAAACCAATTTCTCTTAAATAGTTGCCTTCAAACTCCTTGATGTAATTTACGACAATTCATTCATGAGAAACCTTAGTCAAACCATGCGAGGAAAAAACAGTATGGGTAAAATGTTTTTTTACTAGTGGGTGTGTTGGTTTTATGTGAGGTTTGTCACAACCTTGCTTTAAGGTTGAAAAACCATTTTTTGGGCTTGACATGGTACGAACACCTTGTAAGATCATCCATTTAGACTTGGAATGAGAATATGTGGATTTCAAACTGCTTTGAAGTGGACAAAGCGGAAGAATTTCTTAAGCTTTGAACTAAGTTTTAGAAATAATCTAGGTGGTCATGAAAGAAGGTGGTATGTGGTTTAAGTACATGGATGGTCTATTTTGAGAAACTATTTTAACCTCTTACTCATCATTGACTGAGAGAAATCCTCTTGAATCATCATTGATGAGGATTAATCTCAGTCAATGAATGGGATGCATTATGTAGCTAAGTGCAGAAGATGTTTTTGAGAACCTAGAGATTTTGTGCTACTCAGGAATTATGCTTCATAAATTTATCAATAAAATTTAGGAATGTTTTTTTCACGTGACATGTTTAAATAACGAAGTAAATTTGGATCATTCTTTGGTTAGATAATATGTGTCAAGGCCTTCTGAACAAAGAATTCCCTTCTTGGGATGGTTTTGTTTTGTATTTTCAGTTGTTGTTGAGCTTTTTCCAACGAAAAAATGCACAAAGCTTTAAGGTTTAATTTTTCATTTTTAGTATAAAACCTTATCACGAGTGAGGGAGCCAATATGTGTTGTTTGCATGGAGTTGGATGCCATTTTATTTAGCTCAACATGTGTGGGCGGGCAACATGGAGTAAATGGGAAGAGATGTTCTTGTGGTAAGGAGGGTGTTTGTATGTGGGAAAGCTTCAATTTCTATACACTAGAATAAAATAAGGAGTATGGTTGAGGAGGGGAAACATTGTTTTTGTGTTTCTCAAAGTGGCAAGGAATTTGACAAGCATGGATTTCCCACTCAAGGAGCTACCTTCAATTTTGTTTAACAATGAGGTCAACATATGAATTTCCTTGGTTTTCCTTGAATCAGTTTCATAAATTTTAAGTTAAGGCTTGAAGAAGTCACATCATTTCAAGGATAACGTCTTCGGATAGTTGGTAATGAAGGTGGTATTTACAAAGTAAGTAGAAAAGCATAAAAATGCATGGGAGATGTAGAACATGATGGATTGTGATTTGCCTCTTGTCATAAAAGTATTCAAAATCTGTAATTTGGTGTGTGATATGTCCGTCCACAATTGATTTTTGAATGATGAGAACAAATGCATCAAAAACCGAGTTTCATTATGGAATTATAAATGAAAGATGCACATAAGGTGTAACAAAGTTGGTCATAAAGCATGGTATGAGGAGTCTTTATTTTCAAAATTTTATACTTTGTACTGGGGGAGCTAAAAAAATTGAAGCAAAACAAGTGGATTTGAGGTATTCCTCCTTTTAAGTATGAATCCTCAAAGACAATATGTGTAACACAATCAAGAAATGTTAGAACTTTCCACATACCATTTTGACATTGTTCATGTAGATGTATTTTTCCTTGTTTCATCATATTATTTTAATGTAATTTTTTTTGAAACGTGCATAAGCATGTGTGGCCTATACATAAGATGGATGTGACATCGTGGATTTGCTAGAATTAAAAGCACATGCTTTCCATTGGTTATATGTTTGGGGTTTTTTTTGCAAACATAATTGTTGGAAAGGGCTCTGATCATGTGGAATAGTATATGTGTATAACATGCCGAGACTTTTGTCGAAGCTACCCATTCAGATCGAAGTGTTGGTTGAGGTTATTTTAGACATTGTTTAGTTTGTAACATGGTTTTGGGCTTCAAATATGGTGGCATTGTTTTATGATTGGAATAAGCTTTCGATCAATTTTTTGGAGAAAATACGAGTCAACATAACTTTCATAGGGAAAACACAATTATGGTGCTCAAAGGATCTTGACTCAAATAACAGATTTGAAAATACAATTTAGGTAGGCTATTAGTGTCTGAAGTTGTGTTGAAACTTTCTTTGGTGGATGTGTGAATATTGAAAAGCAATAATGGATGATGAGTGTCTATACAATTCATTTTAAGAAAATCACTTTCAAACCTAATGACCAAAATGAAACGTAGATACATTACCTAACATCACATTTTGTTGTTAAAATCCGCACCCCTCAAGTGTGCCTTGCACATCATTAAGTTTGATGGTTGGTGTTTATTTCTTGATGTGAATACTGTTCAAATTGTGTAGTTGGTTCATAGATTTTTACACTTGAGCATAACCCCTTTTTGAACCATAATAATTTGCACCCTCTTCCTTATTTGTGGATGTGTAGTCGATTGCTCAATGCAGCAGAGAAATCACACATGACTCACATACAAAAGGTGGGTGGGAAATGGTCTTTGAAGGAGATGTGGGAAAAGATAAATTCTTGCAATTGTACTAGTTCCCAATTTTTTGTGTGTTGTTGCGGTTAGGAGCAATTTTCTGTTCAAAACTTCAAATCAAGATTTCATTGAAAGAAATACTTTGATAAAAACAAAATGTATCAGTGAGAAAAATAATAAAGTGATAATAGTAAAGTTGCATACATTTTTTAATACGGTTTCTGAAACACATTTTAGTGTTTTCATTTTGCACTATTATTTATGGGTTGAATGGATTGGTAAGTTCTTAGGTAAGAGTTTATATTACCTTATACCATAATATTGTCATTTTCTCAGCTCAATCATCATTTGAGGCGTCATTGTCATGTTTAAATTGGAAAATTATCTTCCCCCTTACGTATCAAACAACATTATGCCACGTACCAATTGAAATTCCTCAACTTACGTTCATCAGTTTCTCGCTTCTAGGTTTTTGACACTTGAAATTTCCGTGAAAACGTAGGTCAAAAACATTTTTCAAAACCATCCTTGTCTATTTAGTGGTTCTGGGTTTTTCTTAGGTCAAGACTCCTCCTAGACTCCTCACTTGTAGGTCCTACAAGATTCCCTTTCAAGAAAGGCACAATTTAGTTTCCACATAATGTAAGAAATACTTTGTCTCCAAAATAGTTTTGGTGACATGGTTATGAACCTGGTATGCGGCAAAATTAGTGGCAAGACAAGAATAGATGCGTAAATGTTCCGAGTTTGCTATGTAATTGAATGAAATTTGGCACTGGTTCATTACATGTAGCTGAGGTTATAGGTCAGCATAGGTGTCGTTGCCGTAGTTGGCTCTGTTATTGTTGGATTGTCGAGTTAGATTGCTGGGTAAGCAAAATCCACATGTACATGCACTATTTTTTTTCTATTTGGAATGAATTTTTTCAGATTCTGCACGAATTAATTGGTAGCCGTGCAACAATGGTTGGACATTGATGGCATGCCCCATGTAATTCATGGCAGACATCCTTGTAAATCAAAACCCTGTCAAGTCCCAAGAGTGTGTGTGTTGAATCGGGAGTTGGATGGCCACCATGTTGTCGCACATTGGATTGTGGTATGTCCATATCCACTGTGACACATGAAATGACATTGGAACCCCCAAATATGCTTCAACAATCGTCCATCAAACGTTAACGAACACCCAACCATCGATCAACGACTATTAAAAGTTATTTATCAATTTTGGGGTTGGACCCGCCATCCATTTTTGTCCCCAATGAACAACCTCGCTCTCTTACGACGTTTGCACATTGAATCCAAAATCGATCCCTGAGGTAGAATGGAGGCCGTTGATGCTTGTTACGTAGAAATTCGGCATCAGTTTATCCATGGCAACGGCACATACTGCCACTATTTCTCAAAAACGAGACTAAAATTTCAAAAAAACGATGACTCAACGATTGAACTCAACGATGGCACTAAGGAAGGTGAGCACCACCTTCTGATTTCGTTGGAATCCGTCGTTTACTACGCATTCCAAGAGCACCCAGGCTCAACCTAGGTCTGACAATATGCCTCCTGAGCGGCGATGAACTTTAATGACTTCTGAGGGCGCATTTTATTTTCCCTCCATTTTGTCCAGTCCACAAGATTTCTGCATCAACTACCACTTCATGCACCATTGTCTCAAGGCTGAGAGACTAGAACGGAGTACAGATCCACCGCTTTCTTCTCTCCGTCCAACCTCAGTATATTACAAGGGTGCTGATAAAGTACCGATTCGGCGGACTGTTCAGCGCATGCGGCATCGTCCAGGCTGGCCAGCCGATCATTTTGTGGAATAAAAAGTTATGTTGTTTCCGCTAGGGCAGAAGTCTTGCGGGGCAGGATTGGCTTCTGCGAATTTGGCTGCCGCCCAGCCTGGCAGCAGCAGCAGCAGCAACCTCCCTATCCAGCCTCGCAAAGTCTTTCGCGAGGCGCCAATGGCGGACCGGTCAGAGGCTGCTGCTGCAGTTCTTTGTCCCGGTACCAGCGGCAGGCAGTCGCCGACGCTGCTGCCCTTTGTCCCATCGCTTTGTCGTCACGTCGGCGACGCAGCCACGGTTCTTCACTTGCGAAGGGAATGCTAGTCGCTTCGGCTCCATGTCACCCGTCGTCAGAGCTTACAAAGTGGCAGGGGCAAGTTGAAGTCTAGACAACAGTTGGTGATACCCGGAGTACACAGCTCGTGCCATTCGCTCGTCCTCCACAGAGCCCTTTAAACTCGTCAACTCGTCCCAACGCGTTTGCACGCACCTCACTCTGCATACCGTTGCGCCTTTGCACCCGTGCAACAGCGGTCGCAGCTACAAGGGGCTCGCGGCAAGCCGCTGGGCCGGCGCATCAGTTTCCAATGCACCCGCTGCCCCCACGCTGATGCCCGCTGGCCCAATTTCCGTGGTCTTCGTTCTTAAGCGGACTTTTCGCAAGACGGCGCAGGCGAAAGTACCTTCTGCACACAAAATACAACCGCCCTAACCGGCCCTCACCCGCCCTCACCGACCAGGCCTCATCGACAATCGCTCTCCGTCTTCTCACTCAAAATCAAGTCCCGCCTTTTCGCTCCTCGGGAGACCACCTTGGAATGCCGATGTGGAATCTGTAACTCTCTCTTTCTCTCCCTTTCCCCAGTGCTGACTCCCCTTCCCCTCTGCCCGATCCTCTTCTTCTCCTCTCTTCAGTAGAACCCCTGCATTTTCCTCCCCTCTCCCTTCTCGAATCTCACAACTGACGAGTAGAACAGAACATGGCGGTCTTAGACCCTGCTGCAGAAGCCGCGGCAATAGCAGCTACTGCCGTTGGGCAGAAGGGAAAGGCCTCGCGAGCGCGCAGCAGCAGGAACGCCAGCGCAGCAGGTCACACCGGCGACGCCGCAGGCAATGCCTGCGGAAGGAGCAGACGAGTTGATGGCAGCAGCACAGCCAAGACGCAGCGTCCCAAGGAGAGGAAAGCAGGACCAGGCGTCAGGACAGCAAAACCGCCACATCAGAAAGACACGTCGTTGCTCAGTCGCGAACCCTCTACTCTGCCCTCTCGAGCTAATACCATCAATCTACTGCGCCAGCAGGCACCCAGCAAACGACCTGCTGCGACGGACGTTCTCGTCCGCCACGGCCCTTACTTCGATACCAGCAGCGCCTCCCTCAAGGACCTGCTGTGGCGCCTGAAGACCCTCCGCCTGCTCCAGCAGCACCTTACCTGCATCACCGGCTGCCACAGCAGAGTCGAGACTACTGCTGAAGTAGGGGTCGTAGAGCTCATCGTAGACGGAGTCACTGTCTGCCGCCTGGCCTCCCCTGCTGACGTCATGCGCACACTGCAACAGCTCGAGAAGCAACCGGGTGCCTTCCTTCGTAGTGTCATGATGGTGGCATCCCAGTCCACAGCAGACGAGAAGCTCCTCAGAAGCCTCCCTGGAAGAACATTGTCGGACGGTGCTGCTGGAGACCTCGCGCGAGCGCTTAGCCTCTCCCCCTCATCCTCCTCCCCATACACCGCCTCCTACTCATCATCGTCATCGTCATCTTCATCCTCTTCCATTCCCTTGATGCCCTCCTGTCTATCGGAGACTTCTCTCTCAGCGGCACTGGCAGTGCGGAATGTTGTGGCAGAGGCACCAGGGCAGAAGGCGCTCAAGGAGGCCATGAAGCACGCGTGCACCTTCTACGTAGCCGCGTACCTATGGTAGAAGAAAAACTAGGAGAGGGACCCATGCAAAGCAAGCCATCGTTCCTGCCCTATGCATAGATTGTACTCCCAAACATCTAAAATTAGGATCATGTAAAGAACGTTTTTGTACATCATATGACGATTAGAGAAGAGGTTTGCTACTAACTCTCACCATGTCCAGCAGTGCCATCTCCCATTCCACTGGTGCCAGCCATGTTCGACCTGTTTCCTCCTCAGTCCTTGCAAAATGTGAGGCAGATATGTGAGCAGGTTTGAGCTTGAAGCCGACACAAATGCACCTCACTGTGGGACGAAGATAATGGCTAAAGGAGTGTCCATGTAGTCTACCTGCCTTCCTCCCTCCACCATCCCCCCCCCGCCCCCCCCACCCCCTCCTCACTTCCCATGCTTGTCCCTTATTCGACTGGTGCTATGGCAGGTGTGAGAAAGTGCGTAGAAGCTTCCTAGCAACACGGCCGCTGACCGGGCGTCAGTGCCTAGTCAGACGGTGACGACAGTCACAGGTCGTACACACAACGGCAAGGGTTTGGCTAGGAGACACAAGTCAGAGTGTCAGAATGCTTCAATATAGCATATGCAGAAAGAAATGACAACTGACAGGTAAAGGGCATAAATACCTGCCGCGGCGCACGGCGGGTGTCGCACGCGGCAGTCCAAGAGCTGTCCTAAAACCGGCCCAAAAACACTGTTTTGGCCGTAACTCCTGCGCACACATGTCAGAATCCTACGCTGTCTGAACCTAGACGTGCAGAATCAAAAGACGCACTCAACAATTGGTCACATGCATGCACCCATCGACTGACAGCGAGTATATAATGCAAAAACATACAAATGGGCCTCATGCCCATGAGAAATTTCCTTGAACCTTCCTAACCACTTGCCGCGACACTAGGCGTCAGCGCCAGGTCAGCGTGTGACAACAGTCACAAGTTAGAGACAAAATTGCAAGGGTCTGGGTTGGGACACGAACAGAGTGTCAGGAAACTCAAATTGAATGTAATTGCAGAGAGAGATAACAAATGACAGGTCCAGGGCATAAATACCTGCCGCGGCGCACGGCGGGTGTCGCACGCGGCAGTCCAAGAGCTGTCCTAAAAACGGCCCAAAACCACTGTTTTGGCCGCAACTCTGCGCACAGACATCCAAACGTAACACCGTCTGAACCTAGAGAAGCAGAATCTCGAGCCGGACGCTACGACTGGTCACACGCACAAGTCCGGCATCGATCGGTGAACGGACAATGCAAAACATGCAAATCAGGCTCAGGAGCCAGTCCACCGAGAAAACTCCAGCGCCTGCAGAAAAACTGCAGAGCACCCGAGCAAGCACCCGGGACGTCGTGGCAACCGTCTGGCAGCTGCTAGTGGCTGGAGCCACCAACCGTCAGTGCTCCGGCGCCAGCTGGACCCGTAGCTGCCACGGCTGTGGCTCATGACGGGTGGAAGCCACACATACCAACACTCCCCCTGGCTGACACAACCGTCAAGGCCACAATGGCTGAGCAAAGACAGGACAGGATGACTCGGGAAACCAAACATGGCAAGCACCAATCAAGCATGCCACAGCACAAGGTCTCCTCGTGACAATGGTGCGCACCACCAAGTGCCCGGGTCTCGACCATGCACGAACGCAATCACACACACGTGTCAAACATCATGCAAAGAGACAAAGAAACAAGGTCTCCTCGTGACTCCGGAAGAATGTCTCCGGATATCCGGGTCTCGACCACATCATGCATGGATCACACATAGCACATGGGGACAAAGGGTCTCCACATCACACCGGCGGAACGCACCAGGTGCGCGGGTCTCGACCAGCATAACCTCAATCACAACGTCATGCCACATCCAAGCAAACTCGCTGTCCTCACAAGAGTGTCAGGCCAAAGCCCACACACCAACACTCCCCCTGCGCTGTACACGCTAACAGTATGGCTCCCCCATGGCCACATAACCCTGCACAGCTATAGCAACGGCGACGGCGATGATGGTGGGATGTGCATGCACATAGCCTCACCCCACGGCATCGTCATCGCTGTCGTCGTCGTCACCACTGTAGTCGCCACTGCTGTCGTCACCTGGTGCTGCGACGAGGGCACGGCTGAGGGCCTCCTCCAACTGCATCGCCTCCCGTATGTATGCCAGCTGCTGGGCTGCATGCTGCCACACGGACTGCGCTGCGTCGAGACGCGTGTGCAGTTCGTCGAGCTCTGCTGCGGCAGCCTGCTGGCCAGCTGCATCTACGGCGTGCAGGCGGTCAGTCACGGAATGAATCTGATGACGGACCTCCATCATGTGCGCATCGGCGCGAGTCACTGCCTCCTGCATCCTCGTCTCCTCGTCGTGTAGGAAGCTCTCCACGCCAACAGGCGACTCAGCTGCTACCTGATCACCAGCTGCTGGCAGGGGGTCGCCACCACTCAGCGCGTCCGCATCTGTAGCAGCTGCACAAGAAGGGGGTGGTGCTGCGGAGTCACTGGCTACTGCTGACACACTTGACACTCGGGTGTCAGGTGGCCAGACGTCGTCATCCGTCGGTGTAAACGCCGAGCCCCTGGTGCACGACCAATCGTCCACCTGCTGCTGTGCGTCCGCCCGTCGCCAACGTGCATCCTGTAGGGACCACTCCGCCGCCTCGAGACGGGTGTGCACATCCTCCATGCACAGGTGGACGACTGCTGTCGCCGAGAGGCCATGTCGTGCTCGTGCCGCGGCTACTGCAAATACGGCAGTGCACTGGGCCTCTACGTCTGCCTCCGACCCTGTATCAGTCCACTCCACAACGGACGACTGGTCCTCATAGAGGAAGTCCGCCTCGTTCTGGCAGTCCACCACCTCCTCCTGCTGCCCAGCACTATCTGCCAGAACCACCTGGGCGTCGACTGTGGGCCGAGCCTCAGCATCTGTATCACCTGCTCCTCCTGCTACTGCTCCTGGCACCATGGCAGCTGTCTCCACACCAGCTAATGCTGGAGCGTGCGCATCGTCGGGCGCAGCTCCGGCATCGGCCGTCGTCACGTCATCTCCCAAAACATCAACGATCACTATCTCTATCCCCGACTCTGACTCAGCATCGGACCAGTCCTCCTCTGACGAAGAGTCTCCGTCACGGCGAATGTCTCCCCCCGCTGAACTCTCCGCTAGCTGAGTCTGCTGTGTGACGTCATCCTCCACAATCGTCCTGCTCTGTAGAGCAGTCGCATCCCCAATGCCGAGCTCCGCCGTGGTCGTCTGCGGACAAACCATCCCCCCCACGACTGACACCTCGGCAGGAGCTGTGGTGACCCGGCATGCCAACCCGCGGACAGGAGACGAGGGGATCTCATCACCTGAGACTCCTCCCACACCCGCGTCTACTGCCAACGTCCCGTCAATAGCAGTGACTACAACTGCTGCTAGTGTCGCGACATCGATGGCTGCCGACACACCCACTGCCTGGATGTCTGGCGACACTCCACTGGTCGGCAAACGGACGTCTGCTCCACATGTGCCGGCTGACACTGCTACTGCTACTACTGCCTCATCCACTGGTACTACCCCTCCT